>CM017188.1:35573856-35988856 GCA_004837865.1 Musa balbisiana
GTATGCAGGATGTCTCTTATTATATTGAGTAATCTCCGAGGTGGAGTATTCTCCTTTGTAAGGATGCATACGATTGCTTCTCAATCCATCTTAGTTTAGATACTCCTTGTATAGCCATTTGGATACTTCCTTTCATTTCCACAATCTCTTCGTAGCAGGTGATAGTAGATGAGATTTCCCTAACTGTTTGAGGAAATCTCTCTACTCTATTGAGAGAAATCCTCTAAATTGTTGAGGATAATTCTCCCTTCTAACCTGTATAAATAGGAGAGGAATGTGTTAATAAGATCAACAACTTCTACAATCTATTTATCTATTTATTTTATAACATGGTATCAGAGCTCTGACGGGAACTGGGCGATTCTACCGACGGGAAACTGGAGCCCGACCTTGCTAACGCAAGTGTCTTCCTTCCTCTACCGCTTCCCTCGTCACAGCCGCTTCCCGGCCAGTAGCAGTGATTACAGTTTCTCACTCCTCTTCTCGGCGACGCGATCGCCGCCGTCGCCACCGACGCTCTGGTGATCGAGGCGATCTCAAGGTTCGCAAGGATCACCGGACGCGAGGCAAGCGCAGGCGCAAGAGCAGGCACGGATCTCCCAGCCACTCTGCGTCTTCTTATAGCGGCTAGCAGCAGCCGCAACCGCTGCTGCTTCCCTCCTCTGCCGTAGCAGCTTTCGCTGCACACATCTCGCTCGAGCGAGTAGGGCCGCGGCCGCTGTTTCCCAGCCAGCGGACCACCCATCGCCGCTTCTACCATCGGCGACGCTGCCCTATCCGCACCGCCATCGCTGCCTTCCCTTGGTTGCAGCTTTGGCCGCGTAATCTGTCGGCGTTGCTGTTTCTGCGGTGCGATAGAAACAGAGCACCCTGTTTCCCTTCTCCAGCATCGCAACTTCCCGGCCAGCGACGACCCTCGCTGCCTCTTTCTCCAACACCGTCGTTGCTTCCTGACCACTCGATCACTGCTGCCCACCTCCCAGCCACAACCCCGGTCCTCTTGTTGCTGCGAACGCCGGTTGCCACCACCGTCGCCGCTGCTGCCCAACCAGTGACGACGCCGCTCGCCGCCCAGCCTGCCACCGTCGATTCCTATTTTCCATTGTAGCCTCAACCTCGGCAACGCCACCGTAGCCGCCCTCCAACAGCACACGCAGCAAGTTCGTGCTTCCTGAACCCCGGCAACGCGACCGCAGCTGCCTTCTGGCAGCGCATGCAGCAACTACAGCAGGGATGTCCACTAATTCCTCTTCTCAACCCCCTGGCTCGGCGAGAAGGACCGTAGTCGCTCCCCCTTGCTCTGCATCCGCAGTGACAGAAACAGGGCAACTGATCGGTTGCCCTTGTTACCAATCATGACACTCTCGCTACGAGCGTCGGCTGCCACCATCGTCGCCGCTGCTTCCCGGCCGGCGACGACTGCCACTGCTTCCTCCTCTTTCCATCATTGCTGCAGCTTCCACCCGCCTCCCCTGGCCGCCACCGATCGCCCGCTGCTCCCAGCCAACGCCTCCCAATCATGACTCTCACTGCATCCTTCTCCAACGCCACCCGCCTCCCCTGGCCGCACCCGCAATCGCTCGTCCACTTCCTCATCCTTCTCCAGCGGTCTCTATCCTCTTTCATTCTCCACCTATCTGAGCTTCACACAAGACATGTCTTCGTTCTCTTCTGATGTTTCAGTTCCTGTAGGGACTCCCACTTCTTCTTCTTCTTCTTCTTCCACAGGACTTATCTCCATCAATGCTGCCACGCTGATCCCCTTTAAGTTATCAAAGGGTGGCAACTATGCGTCCTGGCGAGCTCAATTTTCTAACCTTTTATTTGGCTATGACTTGTTAGGTTACATTGATGGCTCTTTCAGTTGTCCTTCGGCTATGCTCACCATCCCCGGAGATCCCAATCCAGTACCAAATCCAGCTCACAAACTGTGGCTGCGTCAAGATCGTCTCATTCTCCAAGTTATTCAAGCTTCAATTGCTGGATCCGTTGCTCCTTTGATATCTTCATGTGTGACAGCTGCTGATGCTTGGTCTACACTGCAAACAACCTTGGCAAATCACTCGCGTACCTGCAAGCTCAGTCTTTTATCAAAGCTTATGGTGACGAAACAAGAGGAAAGTACTATCTCTGATTATCTATAACATATCAAGGTTATCATCGATGACTTAGCTTTGATAGGTCATTCCCTATGTGACGAAGAGGTTGTCATTCATACCCTCAACGGTCTCGACACCGACTACAAGGAATTGGCTGCTGCAATTCGGGCACGTGACTCGCTAGTCTCCTTTGAAAATCTCTATGATAAGCTGACTAACTATGAGATGTACTTGAAGCGTGCGGACAAACTGCCTAACAAACTGCCTGGACCGCCTATCACAGCTCAAGTCAGTCATAAGTCTAAACGGAAGAGCACTCGGTACTCGCCGACCATCACCCAAGGTTTGGCTAATGCGCCTTTTGATTCTATGAGTTCCATACAACACCCCTCCTATCCTCCTGGTCATCATTTTTCGCATCGTGGCAACTCCAACCATCATCCGTCTTGGCATCCTGCCCTACCGAACCAACAACGACGGGTCGTTTGCCAACTGTGTGACAAACTCGGCCACTCCGCTAAAGTTTGCCGGTCTCGTCCCCGCCTTCCTGCTCCGTCACACTGGCCTCAGGCAAATCTCCTCACTACTTCGACACCTAGTCGTTCCAACTGGGTTGTCGACTCTGGTGCCTCTCATCACATCACTGCTGATCTTCAGAATTTGTCTCTTCACAATCCCTATGGCGGCGATGAAGACATCATCATCGGTGATGGTAAAGGACTTCCTATAACTCATACTGGTTCCACAACGCTTAATTTTGACTTTACTACATTTACCCTCGATGATGTTTTATGCGCCCCTCATATTAAACGCAACCTCATTTCTGTTTCTTAATTATGCAAACATAACAACACTTCCATTGAATTTTTTCCTGATTCATTTCTTGTTAAGGACTTGAGCACGGGGGCATCATTGGTCCAAGGCCGGAATAAAGACAATATTTACGAATGGCCGTCAGCTTCTCGAATAACCCAGCCCACTGTTCATTCTTCTGTTGCAGCTCCAGTTGATGTGTGGCATCGTCGGCTTGGTCATCCTTTGAACTTTATTCAGCAAAAATTATTTTCTCGTCACTCTCTTCCTCTTTTTAAGTCCACTGATTCTCGGATGCATTGTGATGCATGTCTTAGTAATAAGAGTCATCGGTAGCCTTTTGGCTCCTCTTCCATTTCCTCCTCCAAACCTTTTGAAATTATATATACTGATGTTTGGGGTCCTGCTCCAATTTTATCTTTTGATAAGTTTCGATTTTATGTTATTTTTGTAGATCACTTCTCTAAATACACATGGATATATCCTCTTCATCATAAGTCTGATGTTTCTCGTATTTTTTCCGCTTTCCAGAAATTGGTCAAAAATTATTTTCAGTCTACCATCAAAACGGTCTACTCTGATGGTGGTGGTGAATATCAAGCCCTGGCATCCCATCTCTCAGCTTGTGGCATTCAACACCTCAAGTCTCCCCCCCGTACTCCTTAACTGGTTGGTTCCGCCGAACGCAAACATCGGCATATAGTAGAAACTGGACTCACACTTCTCCATCAGGCTTCCATGCCTTCGACTTTTTGGACAGCAGCCTTTCAAACTGCTGTCTACCTTATTAATCGTATGCCTACACTAGTCCTACAATACCAGTCACCCTTTGACACACTATTTCACAAACCCCCTAACCTTCGTAAACTCCGAGTGTTCGGCTGTTTATGTTATCCTTGGTTATGTCCCTATGCCTCTCATAAGTTAACATCTCGATCTACTCCTTGCGTCTTTATTGGTTATTCACTTGAACATAATGCTTTCCGCTGCTATAATCTTCACACTCACAAAATCTTCATCTCACGTCACGTTGTTTTTGTTGAGTCTCACTTTCCTTTCCAACACCTTCCATATCCTGCTATAAGGACCACTTCACTATCTCACTGGAGTATACCTTCGGACCAATCGTACGAGCCTCCTATGCCTTCATCTACTTCTTCTCCTCCTGATCCGCACTATATCACTCCAGTTCAACACTTGCCCGTTTCCTCTGTTTCTACTCCACTCCACTCTTCCCGAATTGATGAGGCAATGTGTTCCGAAACACAACCATCCTCTTTACCTCCTTTTCGCCCACGTGCCCCTGACGTGTCTCCACTTGACCCGGCTTGTGCCACTGATCCTCATCCCCCATCACCTCTCAATCCTGTCGTCTCCAACCATCCTATGACCACTCGCTCTAAGAGTGGTATTTTTAAACCACGTCAAGTACTTAACCTACACGCTATCATGGATTCCTCATCCCCCAACGTTGAACCCACCACCTTTACTCAAGCCCAAAAATGTTCGCATTGGCGTACTGCCATGAGTGAGGAATATAATGCCCTTCTCCATAACTCAACGTGGGATCTCATACCCTTCCATCATTCACAGAACATCATCGGGTGTAAATGGGTATTTAGAATTAAGCGGAACCCAGATGGCTCTGTTGCTAGATATAAGGCACGTCTCGTCGCCAAAGGGTTTCATCAACGACCTGGAGTTGATTTCACTGAGACGTTTAGTCCTATTGTTAAACCCACTACAATCAGGCTTATCTTGAGTCTAGCTACCATTAAAGGCTGGCAATTATGACAATTGGATGTTAATAATGCATTTCTACAGGGATCTCTAACTGAAGATGTTTTTATGCAACAGCCTCCAGGCTTTACTCATCCTCAGTTTCCACAGCATGTTTGCAAACTTCGGAAAGCCATTTATGGACTTCGTCAGGCTCCAAGAGCTTGGTACACTGAACTTAGCTCATTTTTGACTTCTATCGGCTTTCTTAACTCCAAATCTGACACTTCGTTGTTTTTGCGACATCATCATGGAAACACAATATATATTCTGGTATATGTGGATGACATTATTGTCACAGGAAATGATCCTATCATAATCCAAGCGTTCATCGAATAGTTGGCAGCTCGATTCTCGCTTAAAGATCTTGGACCCTTGCACTACTTTTTGGGCGTTGAAGCTACCTTCACATCTTTCGGCCACTTTTTATCACAACGAAAGTATATTCAAGATTTGTTATTAAAGACAAACATGCAGGATGCAAATGCAGTTACAACTCCCATCTCTACTAATGGTTCTCTCAAATTATCGGATGGAAGTCCTGCTACGGAACCCACTCAATACCGCCAAGTTGTTGGCTCCTTACAATACTTAGCTCTCACACGTCCGGACATTTCCTTTGCTGTCAACAAATTATCACAGTTTATGCAGCAACCATCTACTCTACACTGGTCTGCGGTCAAGAGACTTCTGCGATATCTTAAAGGGACCCTTAATCATGGACTCTTTCTTCATAAACACTCTCCACTTCATCTTCATGCCTTTGCTGATGCTGATTGGGCAGGCAACCTTGATGATCGAACATCCACATCGGGGTACATTATCTTCCTTGGTGCTCATCCAATCAGTTGGAGTTCTAAGAAGCAAAAGGCAGTCGCCCGGTCTACAACTGAAGCTGAATACCGTGCCATTGCCGCTACCACTGCAGAACTCAATTGGATCACGAATCTACTCTAGGAACTCAACATCACTTCCACTCCTACAATATATTGTGATAATGTCGGAGCTACCTATCTCTGCGCTAATCCGGTATTTCACTCCCGCATGAAACATATTGCTATCGACTTCCACTTTGTACGTGATCAAGTTGTCCGCCGTCGACTTCGTGTTTCTCATGTTCATACGACTGATTAATTGGCCGACTCACTCACAAAGCCTCTAGCTCGTAAACTTTTTGCATTACATCAGTCCAAGATTGGCCTCCTTGATAGGAGCACCATCTTGCGGGGGCATGATAGTAGATGAGATTTCCCTAACTGTTTGAGGAAATCTCTCTACTCTGTTGAGGGAAATCCTCTAAACTATTGAGGATAATTCTCCCTTCTAACCTGTATAAATAGGAGAGGAATGTTTTAATAAGATCAACAACTTCTACAATCTATTTATCTATTTATTTTATAATAGCAGGTCCCTCCTCCTATGAATGCGTACCACCTACAGCGAAACAAGTGTCATTATTAGTACGAATAAGAAATCACTCCTATCCCATGAGAAATGATTAAAGGAGTCATTTGTATTTAATTTGAACAAATCCCTAGTAGACATTTGCCATTTAACCTATGTTTGAAGATTCTCAAGATTATTTCTTTCAAATTCATTAAGCTTTATTTCATCCATAATATATATACTTATTCTATAAAAAATAGAAGTAGGAGTAGTGTTTTTCTTAATTAAAAACCATTATATTTTAAGCATTCCATATAAACAAAAAGGTATATAAAAAAGTAAAGATCACAAAGTCAATGATCTTGTCGGTTCATTTCAGATTCAAAGGGCAATCCACAAACAATTGCTTTTGTTCAACACTTTCAGTTATATAGAGGTAACATATAAAAAAAAAAAGAAAAAAAGTTAAGGTCTATTTTAATCATTATAATTTTGTTTATGTATCTCTTAAACCTTTATGATATACTCATATCTAAAATAATTATTATATTTTTAAAAACATAACATATAAATCTTTTTCGTTAAATTTGAGTTAATAGATGTTAGAGTCCACTTACGTTTCATGCTGACTCATAATAGATTATTAATATAATGACACATATAATTTAAGTTTAAGAAATGATTAAGATTCATTTTATCCCTTTTGGTTTTGGTCATGGATCTCTTAAGCCCTTATGGTTTACTCGTGTCTAAAATAGCTCTTATAGTTTGAAAAATGTACCATATAAGCTCCTCCCATCAAGTCTGAGTTAACAGATATTAGAGTCTGCTTACATGGTATGTTGACTCATAATAAACTATTAATTAATTATATGTATAATTTAAGTTAGAAAAACTAAGACCACCATAAAAGGTCGGAGGAGGCTTCGTCATGAAAGCGACCACCAGCAGTAGCACCAAGCCATTGTTGCCTAGCAAGGTATCATACACACATAGCCTCTCCCACATTGATGACGAGTTTAGGAGTTTTCGGTCCTGTCTTAAGTGGTTGTGCATCGACCAGTTTGACACTAGGCACCTAGTGGTCTCTTGGTCCCTCTTCCTCCTCCTAAGCGTCTTCGTCCTCACTATCTCTTACTTCGTTCTCTCCTGTGCTCTCACCTGTCATACCTACGATGTGGTGGTCTAGCTCTCTCTCACCTCTACCTCTAGCCTTTCCTACCTCTACCTCTTTGTGGGGGAGGTGGCTTATAAGATATAGTGGTACTTATCGGGTTTAAAAAGGGTATTGTTCACGGTGATGAGTAGTGTCGTGGTGGGCGATGTGGTGGCATGCACCTTGGAGTTGGAGAGTGACATCCGGTAGTTCAACTCACTAACTCCAAGGCATATGTGACTACGTTACCCATGATGGTGCTACCCGCCACCGCAAATGGCACTTGCTTTGATCTCGATGAGTACCATCATACTTTGTCAATCATCTCCTCCACAAAGATAGAGAGTATGCAAAAGGAGTGATTGAGTTGTTCCGTGCAGCCCTCCCACACCCGCTTGCTCTCCTCGACCAACTTGTCGGGGATTTTGATGATGAAATCAATTGATAAGTTTATGAATTAATAAGCGTTTGAGGTAAGTGACAAAAGAGAAACTTCGAACATAGAAAGACAAATCATTAAAGTAGGAGAATCGTACATTTGGCCGAAGTGTGTCATGTTAAAGTTTGAGCATTGGGCTAGAAGGATCGAGTATTACAGCAAGAAAATCAAATATTATGAGAGGTCAACATGTTGATGGACCAAGCAGTATGTTGAAAGAAAGGACGATGCGTCGAAAGTTTTGATGAAATGCCGGATGAAAAAATGATATACCAAACAATGTAAGCTTCATGATTGTAATTGTTAAGTCTTGAACAAAGTCGTTTAGAGTCTAATTGAGTTAGTTTTGGGGAATAACCATGCCAACTTGATTAGGAGCCCATTGGGCCTAAATCAGGGTTGAAATGGGCTTGTTGAAAGGTCAATTCAATGACTTGGGGTTCAGCCAAGCGGTGGTATCGCCTAGGTAGGCAATGGTGTTGGGAAATCTTGAGGGAGACATCACATACATAGCGGAAGAACAAAAACAAAATCCCCTATTCCCAAAGAGATGTTCATCGTTATGCGAAGATTGATGCATAAATATCCATGAAACAAATTGCGTATATAATAGATTGTGTTACCTAGAGAGATCGTATATCCCAATTTCCTTGCAAACCTCTAGGAGAGGGTTAAGGAGGTCAAGCGTCTTCCTCTCTAGTGGTGATCCACATAGCAAGGTTGCGATGACACTCCTCAAGACTCCAGGCCTTCTTTGAGGTGGAGATAGGGAGGCGAATAGGAGAGGCAAGCTAAGGCTCTAGCTTATGAACCACTGAATCTCTCCTATTTATAGAGGTTTTCTGTCAAACCCTAATGGATCCTTCCCTATTGGGTATTGGATTTGCATCCAATTACCCAAGCCTATTAGATTAGTGGATCTCTATCTAATAATCTATTATGGGCTCTAATTGGATCTTATCCATAGGATTCGATAATTCAGAGGCTTATTGGATATCCAATAAGACAGGGGCTCCGACGGATATCTTATATCCAAACCTCTACTCATCGCAATGCCTACCATATGTGTGTGACCCTTTAGGCCCAATATCGAGTTGGCCATGAGTCATACCTGTTAGAACTCCTTCTAGCTTAGTGAATTATTATCTCCATTATAATTCACTCGACTCATCAACTATGGACATACTAGGCTACTACGCCGTAGTCCCTAGACGATACAGGGGAATCCAATCCATTGGACCTATCTGTCCTTAGTTACCATGTACCTATAGCTCTTCATCCATCTAATATCCCAGAGATTGTATACCGAGTATGGTGCTATCAGACCCATATGGTTTCTACTTAAGTCTCGCTCTAATCGGATTCTCCTTGGGGCTGTCCTGCCCATGTTAAATCTTGACCAGTGGTTCGGTCTATAGGTACATGGTTTCTACTTAAGTCTCGCAAATTGAGATTTAGAGTGGTTTGGTCAATCTTGACCTGCATCCACTTTTGGCTTCCTCCTCCGATAAGGTCACCGACGTCCATTAGAGGCCTTCCTTCAATATGCGAAGGCCAACCACCCTTTTACAATTTTACTCCTTTTGACGGGCTTAGGAGACAACCCATACAGATTTTTCACTCCTCTCTTGAATGTTCAAAACTTGGAAGAAAAGAGGGAGAAGAACTTTTGCCCTTTACAACACTTTTGAGCTCTAAAAATCACAAAGTAAGATCAAGCTTTCGGTTTCCTTTCATGCCGGAAAGGTTGGGGTATATATAGGCCCCAAATTAGTTTGAATTTGGAGCTCAAAAATGTCATATCTTGGATTTTCGGGGTCCTGGCGGTACTATCGATATAATTGGGCAATACTACCGCCTGACAGAGCTCGGAGACGGAGCTCAGGCGGTACCATCGCCTGACAGGGGCGGTACCATCGCCCAGCCTCACTCGGAGACCGAGCCCAGGCGGTACCACCGCCTGACATGGGCAGTTCCACTACCCAGCTTTCTTGGGAGACTGAGCTCCTGGGTGGTGCCACCATCGACCCAGGCGATGCCACCGCCGGCCAGGTAATCTGGGTCTGAATGGGCAGATCCATTCAGCCCAATTTGGGTCTATCAAGGGCCCAATTGCCCCAAGATTAAGTTAATGGGATCACCTCCCATTTCTAACTTAATCATCATGCTAACTACGATATTTTAAAGACATTTACTACAACTTGCTCTGGTGCATCATTCGCTTCTTCCGGTGAGCTTCCGACAAACTTCCGACGAACATCCGATGAACATCCGACGAACCCTCGACGATGCTCCAGCGGACTTCTAACAAACTCCTAGACTTGCGATGATCCACTTGGCGAGTTCCGAAGAGCCTTTTTGGCGAGCTCTTGGACTTCTCGGATTTGTTCTCACAGAACCTCCGACGATCGTCTAGACTTCCGTCGAACTCTTGAACCCCCAACGTGATCATAATCTTGACTCCGGCGCAACTCCTACTGTATGTCTTACTTTCATCATAGTTAATCGTACACACTTATCTAAACATATGGATTAGATAACAAATGACAATTGACTTCATCATGAAAATCCGAGATTTTATAATCTCCCCCTTTTTGATGATGACAATCAATTGATAACGGAGTTAACCTTAACTCCCCTTATCTATATGCCATACTGGAGATAAGTCATTTTTGAATTCAAAGCCTTTGAATTCAAGAGACATATTGATAAGTTAATATTGTTTAACCTTATTGATACTCCCATCATGATTCCTATCATGATATATCTCTCTGAAAATGATGTCAAGGCTTGACATCCATTTTCAAGTCTTATATTTCAAATATAAATGATAGTAATGGTAGCAATTGATCATATGGTAAGATATCAACATGTAAAATTGCGATGTAAGCTTTTGATATCTTAACATAACGTAAGCATTTCAAGTGTTTAGCAATCATAGCATTTCATCACATGGCAAAATATCAACAAGCAAAATTGTGATGCAAGTTCATGATATCTTAACATTATGCAAATATTTTAAGTATTTAGCAATCATAGCATTTCATCACATGGTAAGATATCAACATGTTAAATTGCGATGCAAGTTCTTGATATCTTAACATGATACATATATGGCATAATGCAAATATGGAAATCATAGCATTTCTATCATCAATTTATCATATATTTCGATGCAAGCTTCTTTTGATATCTTAACATAATTCAAATTCAAATATGGCACTCATAGCATCAATTCATATATTTCTCCCCCTTTGTCATCAACAAAAAGGAGAACGATATAAGCAAATTTTAAACATAAGTATGGTAATGATTCATGCCATAGCTAGGCTCATGTCATTTTTCAACAATGAGTGATAGGATACCAATTATACAAACATCTCAAGGAAAACATGACATGGAGATTACATCTTTTTTATTTGGTATTATCTTTTTGCATGAAGGAGGAAAGCCATTTGTGAGATTACTCGAATGAAATTAAAATCGATAAGAGATTTAAAGCACTCTTCATTTTTACAAGGATCAAGATATGTATGTGAATCAAATCCTTGCAAGTAATATATATATATATATATATATATATATATATATATATATTAAAGAAGGAGTTTATAAGAAGGAATCATCAAATCCATTTCTTGAAAAATATTTTTCACATGATAAGTCTATGAGAAATGCATTTGCTAGTTGATTCCATATGTCAAAAATCAATGATATGAATCAAACTCGATATGACATATGCTTATTAAGTCCAGAAGAGAATAATGTATTAAGAAAATTTGAAAATAAAATTTAACACTTTCATGCATTCGGACAAGGTTTTGTTATAGATTTTCAAATACAATCATGAAGATAAAATATGCTTATTATCATGGAAATTTTTGTATCCAAAACACATAATTTCCAACATGTTATTAAGGCATGTAATTGTGTAAAATCATCATAGCAATTAAGTGATTTGATGTCCGAAAAATAATTTTAATAAGTTCATACATTCGGACACATCTTTGCCATAGTTTTTCAATGAAGATAAATATGCTCATCAACATGGAAATTTTAGTATCCAAAACACATAATTTCCAACATGTTATGTAATTGATTAAAATTCTCATATATGCAATTAAGTGATTTGATCATTGAATCAAGAAAGTCCGAAAAATAAATTTAATGAGTTTAAGCATTCGGACACATCTTTCAAGGATTAAGAGAGTATGAATCTTTTCAAATCACAATAAGAGTATAGCATGCTCATCATATAAACCAAGGCACAAGATTTTCAAGGTAATCATGTTATAGAGGCAATCAATTTCCACGCAAAATTTAAGTGATCAAGAAAAATCTGAGAATGAGTAGCGTAAATAGATTCAAGGAAAATCTGAAAATGATGTTCAATTAATGTTCTTAATTTTGCATATGCTCACCAAATAATACATCAAGTAAACATATCAAGGATTAGTAGTCATCAAGGCAAGGGGCATTGTGATCAAAGTAGCATAAAGAGTTTTCAACATAATTGTTACAACAAGACAAGAAGAGATTGTGTCCACATTTACATATACAAGCTCATTCAGGAGGTGGAAAATTAAGATGCCTAAATAAGGAGTCAAATTGTCGATGAATTTGCTGTAGCTCAGATAGGATTTGATCTTGGCGATATTCAAGCTGATCTTGTCTTTGTTCAAACTGATCTTGTCTTTGTTCAAAGCGATCCATCCGAATCCTTATGTCTTCGATAGATGATGCAGGAGCTTGCTCAAATGGATGTGTTTCCTCAAACGGACCAGCCGAAGGAGATTGATTACTCGTAAAGATTGGTGTTTCTGGTTTTGGTTCAGGTTGAGGGAAATCGGTTCTTCAAGGCATTCTAACCCACATACCATTTCTAAATGTACATCTCATTGGTTGAAGTAGATTTTTATTTATGATGCTAAATCTATCTAGCTTTATAACCTCTTCGTCGGGTGGTATTGCAATATCGTAGGCATGGAGTATTCTAGTGATTATGCCACCATATGGAAGCATCATGTCATTTTTAGATATTTCTTTCATGTTTTGTTGGATAAGGTAACCAAAACAGTTGTTATATCCTTTCATGATCCAATACATGGTACCTAGTTCCATTTGACTTACTTCATCATGATGGTATTGTTTCTGGAGAATGATACTAGTTAAGATGTGATGAAGTATTTTGGTATTTAGTGGTATTAAATGTTCATAGCTTTTAGGAAGTATCACTAAGTTGGGATTACCGAAAATTGTTCCTAAGGCTTCAACGTATGTGGTCCCAACTGTTTCATCATCCCATAGTCCTTTAAAATAACAACCTTTATCTTTTACGGGGATGCCTATCATGTCGCAAATGAATCTATCCGTAATGGAAATATGTTGTCCTAAGAGATAGGTAGACACTCTTTCTTCTTCATCTACATGTAGATTATTGTAAAACAACCTAACAAGTCTAGGGTAGATGGGTTCACTAATTTATAGGATTGGGAGTAGATCTAAATTTGCAAACCATTGAATTGTCTCTAAATTATTTAGTTCATTTAGATTAACATACTTTCCCTTATGGACATTTCTAAACTCTATAGAAGCAAATTTTTGGGCATGTAGTTTTGAATCGAAAAGGGTGGGATCAAAGTCTTCTTCTAATCTCCTCTTCCCTTTGTCCCTAGAGGATCTTCTAGAGCCCATAACTACTGCTATTTAAGAAGATAGTAATGAGCAAGAGTAAATGACACAAAACAGAAATCAAAAGCCTCTTTAAGAATGCCTTAGTTGAGATCTTCAAGAGGATGAATGATTGATTCTTGATCTTGCACGAAATGGGTACTTTTTAGGTAGCTTAAGGAGAGAAATGGAGGTGGAGAAGAGTTAAAGCTGCTAGGAGGAGAAGAGAGTGAGTTGGGGTTGGTTCCATCGCCCACCCTAGCTCAGTTTAAAAGGGGCAGAGTTGTGGGCGGTGGCACCGCTGGTTGGGCGGTGCAACCGCTTGCTACCCATGACCACCGGCAGTGCTACCACTAGTTGGGTGGTGCCACCGCCTACAAGCGGTGAGCATTGTTTTGAGGACTATTTGGGCTGATTTGGATGTTTTCGATTTGAGGAGAGTTTTTGTTTGTAGAGTAATCAACTTTAATTACGTAATTACGTAAGAGTTTCCATCTCAAGATGAGAAATTTCGTACGTTCATGATAGATCTTGTGACGCGCATACTCTACTTCAAATGTCGTATGACATGTTCATGACTTATTGTTCAAGTTGGTAAGCTTCGCTAGTTCATGACAAACTTGGCTTGCAAGACATAAGTTCATGATATGGTTGGATCCGAAAATAAAGAAGGAATGAATCCAATGAATTTAGAAATCCAGAGGATGTGTGAAGGGAGAATTACATATGAGTTTCAAAATCTAAGGGATCAAATAGGATTGTATAAGTATCAGTAATATTAATTCTCTAATCCTCTTTTTATCATTTAGGCTAGAGAGCATCACGTGTCTTTTTGGACCTCGGGTCATGAATATTGAGTACCCAAAAAGCAAAATATTATCTCTTGCTCCTAGCTTGTGATGGTCTATATTTTTACAAGAAAGGATGATTTTTATGTACCAATTTACTTTTGGGTGCCTCAAAAACTGATCCAAATTATTTATCATGTTGCATATAATTTATCATGGTTCCTTTAGGAACTCAAATCAGTTTGGCCGGACTAATTTTCTTAAATGGACAATGATAAGCTTTCTGTCCATGTTTGCAACAAAAGTTGATTTGCTTTGGTGCTAAACATGTAAGATGGGGCCTTTTATGAAGGTGGTTGGATTTTGGTGATGACTTCTCACAAACCCGATTCCACTTCTTTTAAGAACATGACCCTTATTTGTATAGATCATATTCAAAGACTTGCTACCAACCTTGAATTTCTTCAAGGTGTCCTTAAGTAACAAGTTCTCCATTTGGAGAGTTTCTAGATCATGGCATTTTTTATATGGAGCTAAACTATCATGATATTCAGTTTTTAATTTATCGAAATTACAAGTAAGACTATCATGCTCCTTTTTTAGCAATTTGTATTTTCTACTAATAGTTTTGCATTCATCAAATAAGTCATGGAAGGCATTTAATAATTCATCAAATAATAAATCTGCATCAATTAAATTCGTTACCTCATCTTCGATGGCCATTAGGGCGTAATGAGCAACTTGCTCGGTGTTGGACTCCTCTTCTTCAGATGCACTTGAGTTATCCCACATTGCTTTGAGCGCCTTCTTCTTTAGTGTTCTCTTCTTGGCTTGGGGATAATCACTTTTGTAGTGTCCCGGCTTCTTGCATTTATAGCAAATAACTTGGTCCTTTTTAGGTTCAAATTTATTTTTTATGTCATTTTTAAACTTGTTTCTTTTAATGAATTTTTTGGATTTCCTTGTTAGAAGTGCCAAGTCATCATCACAGTCTTCATCACTTTTCTCTCAAGTGATCTTCGAAAGTTCTAAGTGCCATATCTTTCCTGTTCTTTGGAAGGATGTCTTCTTGCTCTTCATGAGCTTTACAAGTCATTTCGTAGGTCATTAATGACTCGATTAATTCTTCAAGAGGGAAGTTGTTTAAATCTTTAGCCTCTTGAATAGTAGTGACTTTAGGGTCCCAACTCTTAGGAAGGGATCTTAGAATCTTATTTACGAGCTCAAAATCTGAAAAACTTTTGCCGAGTCCTTTTAGACCATTGACGACATCCGTGAAACGGGTGTACATATCACCAATAGTCTCTCTCGGTTTCATTCGGAAAAGTTCAAAAGAATGTATTAAAAGATTGATTTTTGACTCTTTCTTTCACTCTACTTATGCCTTCATGAGTTACTTCGAGTGTATGTCAAATATCAAATGTGGTTTCACAAACCGAAATACGATTGAACTCGTTTTTTATCAAGTGCACAAAATAAGGCATTCATAGCCTTTGCATTAAGAGCAAAAGTCTTCTTTTCCAATTCATTCCAATTGATCATTGGAAGAGAAGACCTTGAAAATCTGTTTTCAACAATATTCCAAAGTTCAAAATCCATGGAAATAAGGAAGATCTTCATCGGGTCTTCCAATAGGTGTAGTCCGTCCCATTGAACATGGGCGGACGTGTAATAGAGTGGCCCTCTTGGTTTTCAGCATATGCCATCTCTCTTAGGTTTTAATCTGATTGAGAGTCAATCTAGCTCTGATACCAATTGTTAGGATCAAGAGCACTAAGAGGGGGTGAATTAGTGCAGCGTAAAACTTTGACGATTTAAAACTGCATTCGTACGATGAAAAATGATTTCAACGCGAAAGCCGATTCAGAAGGTTCTTTAACTTAAGATCAAGCGAAGTGCAGTTAAAGTAAAGCTATGGAGGTAGTTCGCAGTTAAGATAGAGAACATAATATAAATGTAAACCGAGATTTAGAGTGGTTCGGTCAATCGTAACCTACATCCACTTTTGGCTTCCTCCTCCAATGAGGTCACCGATGCCCACTAGAGGCCTTCCTTCAATAGGCGAAGGCCAACCACCCTTTTAAAGTGTCACTCCTTTTGACGGGCTTAGGAGACAACCCTTATAGATTTTTCACTTCTTTCTTGAATGTTCAAAACTTGGAACAAAAGAGGGAGAAGAACTTTTGCCCTTTATAATACTTTTGAGCTCTAAAAATCATAGAGTAAGATCAAGCTTTCGGTTTCCTTTCATGCAAGAAAGGGTGGGGTATATATAGGCCCTAAACTGGTTTGAATTTGGAGCTCAAAAATGTCATATCCCAGATTTTCGGGGTCCTGGCGGTACTACCGCTTGACAGAGCTCGGAGACCGAGCTTAGGCGGTACCACCGTCCAGCCTCACTCAGAGACCGAGCCCAAGCGGTACCACCACCTGACATGGGCGGTGCCACTGCCGACCCAAGCAGTGCCACCGCCGGTTAGGAAATCTGGGTCCGAATGGGCTGATCCATTCGGCCCAATTTGGGTCTTTCAAGGGCCCAATTGCCCCAAGATTAAGTTAATGGGATCATTTCCCATTTCTAACTTAATCATCATGCTAACTATGATAGTTTTAAGACATTTACAGCAACTTGCTCTGGTGTGTCAATCGCTTCTTTCGGTGAGCTTCTGGCGAACATCCAACGAACCCTCGGCGATGCTCCAGCAAACTTTTGGCAAACTCCTGGACTTGCGATGATCCACTTGGCGAGTTTCGATGAGCTTCTTTGGCAAGCTCCTAGACTTCTCGGATTTGTTCCTGTAGAACCTCCAACGATTGTCCGGACTTTCGTCGAACTCTCGAACCCCAACGTGATCATAGTCTTGACTCCGGCGCAACTTCTACTGCATGTCTTACTTTCATCGAAGTCAATCCTACACACTTATCTCAACATATGGATTAGATAACGAATAACAATTGACTTCATCATCAAAATCCGAGATTCAACAGCCTATGCCCGTGGGTCTAGCACCTGCAGCCCCGCCGATCGGATGCTGTAGGCGCAGCCCCAGTGCCGCCTGCCTGCGGCTGCGCTACATGTGGCTGCACGTATGCAGATCGAGGGTAGCAACTGTTGTTGCCCTTTCTTGCTTTTGTGTCAATGATTTTGACGTCAAAAGTTTCTTCAAAACACAACACATGTAGTTCAAAACCAATTTATTGCACGAACAACCTGACTCTGATACCACCATTGGAAAATCTTGGGGGTGACATCACATGCGTAGCAAAAGAACAAAACAAAATCTCTCATTCCCAAAGAGATGTTTGTCATCGTGCGAAGATTGGTGCACAAAAATCCGCAAAAAAAAAAACTATGTATAGAATAGATTGTGTTACCTAAGGAGATCATATATCCATGTTTCCTTGTAGAGATCTCCAGGAGAGGGTGAAGGAGATTAAGCATCCTCCTCTCTAGCGGTGATCCACACAGTAGGGCTGCGATGACGCTCCTCAATCGGTCTCATTATCATAATCTCATCACGATCCAATTCCTATTGCACAGATCTAAGGATATCACAATATATACATACATATATGTAATAGTCAATATAAAGTGATAAATGCCAAAATATAATAAACAAGAAGATTCTGTATCAAGTCACATGTGCCATCACTCATGTGATTGGCTTGCTGAGCACCTATGGCTATCATGTAGTCCGTCCCATTGAACAAGGGAGGATGAATGAGAGAAAGTCCCTCTTGAAAGCCGAAAAGAGACATTTGTCTTGGGTGTTAAACTAAATGAGAAATAATGAGGCTTTGATACCTATTGTTAGGAAAGATTCGACACTAAGAGGCGGGGGGGTTGAATTAGTGCAATAGTAAAAATCACATCGGTTCTGAAATTTTCTCGTTTGTACGTTCGATTAAAACCAAATTTGGAAATGCTAAACTTTGAACTTGAAAACTTTTGTGCAAAATGTAAAGAGAAGCTTTAGGAGGTTTGTAGTAATTAAGCATCCTCCTCTCTAGCGGTGATCCACACAGTAGGGCTGCGATGACGCTCCTCAAAACTCCAAGCCTGCTCTGAGGTGGAGAGGGAGAGAAGAATAGGAGAGGCAAGCAAAGGCTCTAGCCTATGAACCACTGAATCCCTCCTATTTATAGAGGTCCCTTGTAAAACCCTAATGGATCCTCCCCTATTGGGTATTGGATCTGTATCCAATTACCCAAGCCTTTTAGATTAGTGGATCTCTATCCAATAATCTCTCATGGGCTCTTAATGGATCTCGTCCATTGGATCCAATAATTCAAGGGCTTATTGGATATCCAATAAGATAGGGGTTCCGATGGATATCTCATATCCGAACCTCTACTCATCGCAATGCCTACCATGTGTGTGACCCTCTAGGCCCAATATCGAGCTGGCTGTGAGTCATACCTATCAGAACCCCTTTTGGCTCAGTGAATTATTATCTCCATAATAATTCACTCAACTCATCGACTACGGACATACTAGGCCACTACACCATAGTTCCCAGATGATACAGGGGAATCCAATCCATTGGATTTGTCTATCCTTAGTTGCCATGTACTTATAGTCCCTCATCCATCTAATATCCCAAAGATCATATATCAGGCATGGTGTTGTTAGACCCATATGTTTTCTACTCGAGTCTCGCTCTAATTGGATTCTCTTGGAGAACTTTTTCTCTCTCAATCTGAATGACCCTGGCTAGGGATTTGTTTGAGCAAGAACACATGAGATATTCCTCTCATGACGCCGAGAGTAGGTGATTCTCTATCGACACTCAATAGCCCTCGTAAGGTTGACTACCACTCCCAATGACAAGATGTACTAGATCTGGAACATCCAAACCTATAAGTCTAGTATCAAAGAGTGGAGCACTCATACATGATATCCTTGGTGTCACAAGTCTAAGGACCAAGTACACCACCAGGACTACGAAATCATTGTTTGACAATAAGGCATCATCAACCATCCAGTATTCCGTAAGCGGATCAATCAATAAACTCATTCTCCAATGAGCACCTATACTGAATCCTCAGTGTCCCCACACGAGCAGCTATGAGACCAGCTGCATCCATCATATGGATGGGTATACAGCACATCAATTTGTCCGGTTATCTCGATATCCCTCTTGAGTAACCTATGACCGGGATTATTTAGGATTTGTGTTTAAAGGTGAATCGGTCTCATTATCATAATCTCATCACGATCCAATTCCTATTGCACAGATCTAAGGATATCACAATATATACATACATATATGTAATAGTCAATATAAAGTGATAAATGCCAAAATATAATAAACAAGAAGATTCTGTATCAAGTCACATGTGCCATCACTCATGTGATTGGCTTGCTGAGCACCTATGGCTATCATGTAGTCCGTCCCATTGAACAAGGGAGGATGAATGAGAGAAAGTCCCTCTTGAAAGCCGAAAAGAGACATTTGTCTTGGGTGTTAAACTAAATGAGAAATAATGAGGCTTTGATACCTATTGTTAGGAAAGATTCGACACTAAGAGGCGGGGGGGTTGAATTAGTGCAATAGTAAAAATCACATCGGTTCTGAAATTTTCTCGTTTGTACGTTCGATTAAAACCAAATTTGGAAATGCTAAACTTTGAACTTGAAAACTTTTGTGCAAAATGTAAAGAGAAGCTTTAGGAGGTTTGTAGTAATATAAATTGCACAATTAAAAAGCAAACTAGATTTTAGGTGGTTCGATCGTAGTGACCTACATCCACTTCGCCGATTCCTCTTCCGTCGAGGCCACCGACATCCACTATTGGCCTTTAATAGGCGAAGACCAACCACCTTTTACAACTCGATTCTCCTTTTATCGGGTTTAGGGGACTACCCTTACACCCTCACTTACTCCTCTCTCAAACTATTCTAACACTTAGAATTTTGAGAGGAGTTCACACACAATTCAAACAACATTTTCTTTTTTTTTTCTCTCAGTTGTGTGTTTTTTAACCAAGGGTGAGAGGGGTATTTATAGGCTTCAAGTTGATACAAACTTAGAGTCTAAAAATTTTCCATCTCGGGTTTCTTGGGTATGGGCGGTGCCACCGCCTATGCTGGGCGGTACCACCGCTAGTGTTAGTCTGACACTAACACTGCATTGGGCAGTACCACCACCTAGCACCCTGCCATTAGGCGGTACCACCACCTAAGAGGCTATGTTGGGTGGTACCACCGCCTAGACTAGCGATACCACTGCTTGCAGCCTCTCGGAGGCTGTGTCTGGGTAGTACCATGTCTGGGTAGTACCACCGCCCAGACCGGTGGTACCACCGCCTAGACTAGCGATACCACTGCTTGCAGCCTCTCGGAGGCTGTGTCTGGGTAGTACCACCGCCCAGACCGGTGGTACCACCGCCTAGACTAGCGATACCACTGCTTGCAGCCTCTCGGAGGCTGTGTCTGGGTAGTACCACCGCCCAGACCGGTGGTACCACCGCCTAGACTAGCGATACCACTGCTTGCAGCCTCTCGGAGGCTGTGTCTGGGTAGTACCACCGCCCAGACCGGTGGTACCACCGCCTAGACTAGCGATACCACTGCTTGCAGCCTCTCGGAGGCTGTGTCTGGGTAGTACCACCGCCCAGACCGGTGGTACCACCGCCTAGACTAGCGATACCACTGCTTGCAGCCTCTCGGAGGCTGTGTCTGGGTAGTACCACCGCCCAGACCGGTGGTACCACCGCCTAGACTAGCGATACCACTGCTTGCAGCCTCTCGGAGGCTGTGTCTGGGCGACCGGTGGTACCACCGCCTGACACAGTCTCGGAGACTATGCCATGATGGTGTCACCTCTTGGGTCACTGTTTGAGCCTTCCACTTAGCCCAATCATAGCACAAATTTGGGTCACTGAATGGGCCTTTCTCTTGGCCCAAAATAGCCCTATTTTGGGCTTAGTTGGCCCCTAATTGAGTTGGTCTAATTACATTCTAAACTGACTCAATTAGACTCTAAAACCTAACTTGATATAGGAAAATTATTATAAGCACTAATCATGTGTTGTCCGACATGTCATTAGTTCTTTCGGCATTTCATTTGATCCTTCGACACATCGTCTGCTTTTGCCCAATCGATATATTGACCTCCGTAACTCCAATCTTCTTAGCGCAATGTCCGCTCTTTTAGGCCCAATGCCCAAATTCTTGGCCCGAAGCTTTCTGCCAACACGTCGACCATTCCTCTGGCCCGACGTCCAATATTCTGATATGTTCACTCTGGCCAACGTCCGATTCCTCCTGCATTAATCAATTTGCCTCTCTTGATCGACGTTAGCCCTGCGTCACTCAAACGCATATTAGATCAATACTACAATTGGTTGCATTATTAAAATCTGAGATTCAACACATAAGACATGATTTATTTTGACAAATCTCCCTTTTAATAAATAATAAAAAGTATTTTGACAAATCTCAATTTTAATAAATAACAAAATGAAACCTTAAGAGATTAAAGATCTTGATTTATAAAAAAATTTCAAGTATTAAATATCGAGAATTCAAGAACATGATATAGATAAAGACTTTCTTATAGCAAAAAGAGTCATGAGAGAATCTTGATTCATGTATAATATATCTAAATTCATTATGACTCATAAAAAAATAAGTTACTCAGAAGAGAAATCATTCATTTGGATAATTCTTTTTAATAAAACAAAAGAATCATAGTGAACGATCATGATTTATATAAAAATATCAAGTTATAATTATCAAGATATTAAGATCATGATTTGGATAATAACTCATTCAAATTCATATCATTAAAATCACTTTCATAGTTCAAGAGATTCAAAAAATAATAATATACATGATTGAAAAACTTGATAAGCTTTAGAAATAAAGATATTTTTAAAAGAGATGCATTCCCCTTTTTATATATTTCAATTTATGTGATTTATATCATACAAGCATGCCTTTATTTTTTATGCCAAATAAAAACATGCATCAAAGTTTAAAAACCAAAAAACAAGTTTTATCATGAAAATCATCAAGATAAACATTGAAGCATTAATAGAATTATTTTATTTGGTATGCAAGCATTAGATTCAAATTTATATCACTTACTACACAAATACTTAATGAGTTATGTCAACTAATAAAGCATCTTCAAACAAAAGATTTGATTTTTTAATAATCATTTTAATTCCAATGAATTTTTTATTATTGTTTGTTATAGTAATATATTTTTCTTCTTTAGTGAATCTAACTCGCTGTATTTAGTGTAAGGAGTTAACATGCAATTGTCATGCTCATTTTTAATTTTTCAAAATCACTAGAAAGATAAACATGATTTTTTTTATTTCTTACTAACTAATTTAAAAATAACTCATGAAATACATCAAATAATTTCATAGTAAGGGAAAGGAGTTTTGGTTGAGTTACTCACCTCGTTGTCGAAAGCCACCAAGACGTAGTTCGTCACTTTGAATTTGTTGGTTTGTTCTTGTTTTTAGATGTACTCGATTCGTCCCAAGTCACCTTGAGTATCTTCTTCTTCTTATGCAACTTCTTTTTTAATTTTGTACCCTCATCTTTGGATTGCCCCAGCCTCTTGCGTTCATAACAAGTGGTTGTATTATTTTTTAGTTCATTTTTATTTTTTAATTCTTGTTTTATGAACCTTTTAAATTTTCTTATCAAAAGTTCTATCCTTCCTGTTCTTTAGAAGGTTGTTCTCATGTTCGTCTTGTATCATACAACTTATTTCATGTTATTAAAGACTCGATAAGTTCTTCAAGTAGAAAATTATTTAGGTCCTTTACTTCTTGAATGACAGTTACTTTTAAATCCTAGTTTTT
Source organism: Musa balbisiana (assembly GCA_004837865.1). Lineage (NCBI taxonomy): Eukaryota > Viridiplantae > Streptophyta > Magnoliopsida > Zingiberales > Musaceae > Musa > Musa balbisiana. Next base: position 35,596,816 of record CM017188.1, read on the forward strand.
AGGAAGAGAACATAAAATTTTATTAATAAGTTCAAGATTCGAAGAACTTTTACTAAGTGATTTTAAACCATTGATGATATCCGTAAAACTAATGTATATGTCTCTAATGGTTTCACTTGGTTTCATACGAAATAATTCAAAATCATGCATAAAAAAATTAACTTTAGATTCTTTAACCCTACTTATGCCTTCATGTGTGACTTTAAAAGTGTCCCAAATGTCATGTACAATTTCACAAGTTGAAATACAATTAAACTCATTTTTATCCAAAGCGTAAAATAAAGCATTCATAGCTTTTGCATTTAAAGAAAATATTTTTTTCTCAAAGTCATTCTATTTATTTATAGGTTTAGAGGGGGTTTGAAAACCAAGTTCAATGATATTCCATAAATCAAAGTTCAAAGAAAATAAGAAAACTCTTATTCAAGTTTTCCAATAAGTGTAGTCCATCCCATTAAATATAGGAGGACAAGTGATAGAAAGACCCTCTTAAAAGCCAAAAAAAGCCAACTCTCTTAGGTGTTAATCCAAATAAAGAGAAATGTCACTCTGATACCAACTGTTAGGATCAAGTCAGCACTAAGAGGGGGTGAATTAGTGTGTATGTAAAATTATGTCGATAATTCAAAAATTCGTATGATAAAACCATATCAAAAAGCGTTTGAACTTTAAAAACATTCATAAGAGTTTGCAGCTAAAGTAATGAGGAAGTAAAGTAATTGCAAAGTAAGTAAATGATAGTGAAAAAAGAAAGCACACTAATTTATAGTGGTTCGATCGTCGTGACCACATCCACTATCGATTCCTCTTTAGTTGAGGCCATCGGCATCCACTAATGGTTTTTCTTCAATGGGCGAGGACCAATTATCCTTACAACTCTATTTTCCTTTTGACAAGCTCAGGAGAGAACCTTTACACAACCACTCATTCCTCTCTTCAATAAAAATCAACACTTAGACTAGAGGAGGAGAATTCTCACAAGATTATAACATAGTTTTCCCTTACTTTTGTTCTTAGTTCTTGTATTTGCTAAGTAGGGATGAGAGGGGTATTTATAGGGCCCAAATGAATTCAAACTTGGAGCCAAAACTAGTCTCATCCCAAGTCTTCAGGCTACTAGCGATACCAGTGCTATTATTGTGCAGTACTACTGCCTGACACTTTGACGCTAGGCGATATCACTACCTAATCTGGTGGTACTATCGCCTAACAGTTTCTCGAAGACCGAGATCTCGCGGTACCATCGTTTGACAGCATTAACTCTCGACGGTACCATCGCTTAGTCTGGGCAGTACCACCACCCAATCTGGGCAGTACCATCGCCTAAACCTCTTGGGAGGCTGAGCCTCAAGTGATTCCACCACCCACCCTAGGTGGTGCCATCGCTTGGCATGGCTCCAAGTGGCCGAGTGGGCCAACCATCCAGCCCAACTCAGCCCTAACTTAGGCCTAATATGCTCATAATTAAGTTGGCCAAATTCTAACCCAATTACAACTTAAAACTAATTTAATCTAGATAATACAAAGAATTAATCATATGTTGTCTGGCATGTCATTGGTTTATCGGCGCTTCATCCAATCCTTCTACGTATCATCCTCTTTTGCGGCCTTTAGCCTAATTATCATATTGATCTATGCAACTTCGATCTCCTTGGTATAATGTCTACTCTTTTAGGCCCGATGCCCGAACTCATGACATGAAACCTTCTACTGACACATTGATTGATCCTCGGGCTCAACATCTAATCTTTTAACATATTCTACTGTAGTCCAACATTAATTCTTCCTGCTCTAATTATTTCTTCATGATCAAAGATAGTCCTATGTTACTCAAAATGTAAATTAGATCATAAACTCTATCAATTGGTTTTATCATCAAAATATGAGATTCAATATGAGATCCATTTTGGCTCCAAATTTGAACCAATTTGGGGTCTATAAATACCCCACACTTTCCTACTTGGGGTAGCAATAAAAAATAGTAGAAAAGGGTAATTATTCTGAATTGAAAAAGTGCTAAGTATCCTCCTCCTCTTTAAGTTTCAGGCTTAGTCTAAGAGAAGTGTGAGGATTGTAAAGGTTATCTCCTAAACCTATGAAAAGGAGAAAGGGTTGTAAGAGGATAGATAATCTTCACCCATTAAAAGAAATTGTTAGTGAATGCTGGTGGCCTCGATGAAAGAGGAATCGGGAGTGGACGTAAGTCGTGATGACCGAACCACTATAAATCTCGGTTAGTATTTCTATTATACTTTTTATTCATATTGCTAACTAATTTACTTATTTACTATGCTCATTACTCTTATGAACATTTTTAAGTTAAACATTTTTCAAATATGAACTTTATCAAACAAAAATTTTGAATCGTTCGATGTTTTACAAAAGCACTAATTCACCTCCCCCACCCCCCCCACCCCTCTTAGTGTTAATTTTAGTCATAACATAGTATTATCAGGCCCATATAGTTTCTATTTGAATCTTGCTCTAATCGGATTCTCTCGAATAACTTTTTCTTAACTTTTTCTCTCTCAATCCAAATAACCTTGGTTAGGGATTTGCTAGTCATAAGTGCCTTACAAGCCAATCACGTGAGTGGTGGCACGTGTGACATAATACGTAGTCTTTTTATTTATTATTATTATGATATTTTCTCACTTTATATATTGTGATGTCTATGGATTTGTACAATAGGAATTAGATTGTGATGAGATCATGATAGTGAGACTGATTCACCTTTAAACACATACCCTAAATAATCCGTCATAAGTTACTCGAGATGGATATCAAGATAACTGAATAGACTAGTGAGCTATATACCCGTCTATATGATGGAGGCGGTTGGTCTTATAGCTACTCGTGTAGGGACACTAGGGCTATAATATAAGTACTCATTGGAGAATGAGTTCACTAATTGATTTGTTCACAAAATGTTGGATGATTGATGATATTTCACTATTAGACAATGATTCCATCATCTAAATGGCATGTCTGGTCCTTAGACTTGAGATACCAAGGATGTCCTATACTCCACTCTTTGATACCAAACTTATAGGTCTGGAAGTTCCAAATCTAGTACAGCTGGTTATCGGAAGTGGCAGCCAACCTTATAAGGGCTATTGAGTGTTAACAAAGGATCATCTGATCTCGGTATCATGAAAAGAATATCTCATATATTCTTACTCAGATAAATCCATAGCCAGGGTCATTTGGATTGAGAGTGAAAGAGTTCTTCGGGAGAGTCTGATTAGAGTGAGACTCGAGGAGAAACCATACGAGCCAGACAGCACTATGCCCGATGTACGATCTCTAGGATATTAGATAGATGAGAGAGTATAGGTATGTAGTAACTGAGGATAGATAGGTCCAAAGGATTAGATTCCCCTATATCGTCTAGGGACTACGGTGTAGTGGCATAATATGTCCGTAGTCGATGAGTCGAGTGAATTATTATGGAGATAATAATTCACTAAGTAAGAAAGAGTTCTGATAGATATGACTCATGGCCAACTCAATATTAGGCTTAGAGGATCACACACATATGATAGATGTTGTGATGAGTAAATGTTCGGTTATGAGATATCCGCCAGAGCTCCTATCTTATTGGATATCCTATAAGCCCCTAAATTATTGGACCTTATGAATGAGATCAAATAAGAGCCAATGAGAGATTATAGGATAGAGATCCACTAATATAAGAAGCTTAGGTAGTTGGATAGAGATTCAATACCCAATAGAGTAGGATCCATTAGGGTTAAGTTAATAGGGGGCCTCTATAAATAGGAGAGAACCAAAGGGTCATAGGTTGGGCTTCTTAGTTGCCACCTCCTATTTTTCTCTTCCCTTCTCCTCCTCAAATGATAAGTGTGGAGATTTAGCTAGTGATTTGAGGAATATCTTCGCAGCCCCTACTATGTGGATCACTGCTTGAGAGGAGGACGCATGACCTCCTTCATCCTCTTTCACAAATCTGTAGGAATTCAAAGATCTAGGTAACACAACTATCTCATACGTGGTTTTTAGTTTCATGGGTTTTTGCGCATCAAACTTCGTACGACGATAAATACCTTTTGAGAAATTTGAGATTTTTAGTTTATGTTCTTCCGCTGCGCATGTGATGTCACCCCAAGATTTTCCTATAGGATTTGTCTAAGCAAGAACATATGGGATACTTCTCTCATGACATCCTTGGTGTCTTAAGTTTAAGGAACATATACATTACTGGGATGACAGAATCACTATCTAACAATGAGATATCATCAACCATCTAGCATTTCGTGAGCGAATCAATCGGTGAACTCATTCTCAAATGAGCACCTATGTGGTATCCCTAGTGTCCTCACATGAGCAGCTACGAGACCAATCACCTCCATTATATGGATAGACATATAGCACACTAGTCTATCCAGTCATCTCGTTGTCCCTCTCGAGTGACATATGACTAAAATTATTTAGGGTTTGTGTTTAAAGGCGAGTCGGCCTCATTATCATGATCTCATCATGATCTAATTTCCATTGCATAGATTTATAGACATCATAATACATGCAATAGACAATATAATGTGAGAAAAATACCAAATAAATAATAAGTAAAATGAGTGTGTATCATATCACACGTGTCATCACACACGTGATTGGCTTGCAGGGCATCTATGAATAGCATTACCACCACCTGCCTAGGTGATACTATCGTTGACCTAGGTGGTACTACTGCTGACACTAGCGGTACTACTATTAGGATTTTAAAAAAAGTACTATCCATACTTTTCAGTTCACAAGTAGTACCACCTACTAGTCATAGGTGCCCAACAAGCCAATTATGTGAGTGATGGCACATGTGACTTAACACGGAATCATTTTGCTTATTATATTTTAGCATTTATCACTTTATATTGACTATTGCACATATGTATGCATATATTGTGATGACCTTGGATCTATGCAATGGGAATCGGATCGTGATAAGATTACGATAATGAAACCGATTTACCTTTAAACACATATCCTAAATAGTCCCGGTCATAGGTTACTCGAGAGGGACATTGAGATAACTGGACAGACTCGTGTGCTGTATACCCATTCATATGATAGATGCAACTGGTCTCATAGCTGCTTGTGTGGGGACACTAGGGATATAGTATAGGTGCTCATTGGAGAATGAGTTCACTGATTGATCGGCTTACAGAATACTAGATGGTTGATGATGCCTTATTGTTAGACAATGATTCTGTAGTCTCAATGGTGTATCTGGACCTTAGACTTGAGACACCAAGGATGTCTTATATGAGTGCTCCATTCTTTGATACCAGACTTATAGGTTTGGATGTCCTAGATCTAGTACAGCTTGTCATTGGAAGTGGTAGTTGACCTTACGAGGGCTATTGAGTATCAATAGAGGATCATCCACTCTCGGCGTTATGAGAGGAATATCCCATGTGTTCTTGCTCAGACAAATCCCTGGCCAGGGTCATTCGGATTGATAGAGAAAGATTTCTCTAGGAGAATCCGTTAGAGCGAGACTCAAGTAAAAATCGTATGGGTCTGACAGCATCATACCCGGTATACGATCTCTGGGATATTAGATGGATGAGGGACTATAGGTATACAGTAACTGAGAACAAACAGGTCTAATGGATTGGATTCGCTTGTATCGTCTAGGGACTACGGCGTAGTGGCCTAGTACGACCGTAGTCGATGAGTCGAGTGAATTATTATGGAGATAATAATTCACTAAGCCAGAAGAAGTTCTAACAGGTATAACTCATGGCCAGTTCGATATTGGGCCTAGAGAGTCATACACATATGGTAGGCATTACAATTAGTAGAGGTTTGGATATGAGATATCCGCCGGAGCCCTTGTCTTATTAGATGTCAAATAAGACATTGAATTATTGGATCCTATGGATGAGATCCAATAAGAGCTCATAATAGATTATTGGATAGAGATCAACTAATCTAAGAGGCTTGGGTAATTAGATGCAGATCCAATACCCAATAGGGGAGGATCCATTAGGGTTTGACAAAGGACCTCTATAAATAGGAGGGATTCAGTAGTTCATAGGCTAGAGCCTTTGCTTGCCTCTTCTATTCTCCTTCCCCTCTCCACATCAGAGAAGGCCTGGAGTCTTGAGGAGCGTCGTCGCAGCCCTATTGTGTGGATCACCACTAGAGAGGAGGACGCTTGACCTCCTTCACCCTCTCCTAGAGATTTGCAAGGAAACAGGAATATACAATCTCCCTAGGTAACATAATCTACTCTATACACAGTTTGTTTCACGGATTTTTGTGCGCCAATTTTCGCATGACGACGAACATCTCTTTGGGAATAGGGAATTTTGTTTTTGTTCTTTCTCTACATATGTGATGTCACCCCCAAGATTTCCCAATGGTCGTATCAGAGCTAGGTTGTTCGTGTGATAGATTGATTTTGAACTACGTGTGTTGTGTTTTGGAGAAACTTTTGACATCAAAATAGTTGATGCAAAAGTTAGAAAAGGCAGCAACAGTTGCTGCCCTCGATCTGCGTGCATGTAACTGCATGCAGGGCGACCGTAAGCAGGTAGCACTATGGCTGTGCTTGTAGTAGTCGATCGGTGGCCTGCTTGCAATAGGCTTGTGGCCAGCGGTGCTGGTAGCCCGTGGGTGCCCCACCTGCTGGCGCTGCTTGCAGCGACGCCGACAAGCAAGGCTACAGGGAAGGCAGCCACCTATGCATAGAGGAGTCGTAAGGCGAGGCGCCAATGGTAGATATGATAGCGGGACCCACGAGACAGACGATCGCGATGCATGGAGATGCATCGAGATGTCGATAGAACTGATAAGGACGAGATGGACGATCACAGGGCATAGAGATTCACCGTTGCATATATAAATCTTGATGTGAGTGATTAAGCCTACTAGCTCGGGCCTGATCATATTAGGCTGTGGTCCATGATCATCTAGTGTGATTATTTTTACATCTACTAGATATGTATATATATTTACATGCGATGTAGATATATATTAAATATGTATATGTGTGACATGTCATATTAGGAGACCAAATTATAGAAACCTCTCTCTCGATAATATTAAGTTGGTAAATGTGAGGTAATAAGATTGACTCACGTGGCCTTCTATCGTTATAGGTAGGAACCAATTCCCGGTGTAGGTTGAGTTGGTCGAGTTCTTCAAGGCTCACCTATATCGCGATTCGCTATCTTATCTATGAATAGAGATGTCACCGGTGACCTGAGGACATGGTTTGCTTGGTCGAGTCCCTCGAGAGTATATCATCAAGTCAGACTCATCTTGTAACGATGGTGTTAACTTAACCGAACATCATAGTTGGTCGAGTCCCTCGAGACCATGATGATTCGGAGGCCGAACAAGATAGGAATCACAAGGAGTTGCGATCGGCAAGAGTTGCCTACCTTTTGGGCTTAGTGTGATTGGTCGAGTCCCTCGAGGTTATACTAAGATGCTGATTGGATCCTGATCCCCACTAGAAGCCTGTTGGAGACTTCTGTTTCACGTGTTGAGGGTGTCGCGTGACTCGCTACTAAAATAGTGGGTGCAAATTAAGATAGAAGTCCATATCTTGATTATTTATTTCTTGTAAAATCTGCATGTTATTCATTTCTACTGCATCTATATTTTCAAAAATTGTCGCTTTTAAATCCCTTACGTGGCATACTTGATGTCAACTGTCTCATTGGTCCAAATTATAAGGATTGGCTCCGTAACTTGATAGTTGTTCTCATGGCGGAGAAAATCGCGTACGTCCTTGATACAGTGATGCCTACGCCTGAGGAAGCGGCAAGCAAGGATGAGATTGCTCGCTATGTGAAGTACATTGATGACTCCACTCTTGCTCAATGCTACATGTTGGGCTTTATGACTCCTAAGTTTCAGAGGCAATATGAAAATATGGATGCCAAATCCATTCGCCTACATGTTCGCAAATTATTTGAGGAACAGGGAAGGACTCAGCGATATGAGATATCCAAGAGCATCTTCCGCACTAGGATGACTGAGGGGACACTGGTTCAGAACCATGTCCTAAAGATGATTGAGTGGATAGAGAAACTCACAGGCCTAAGAATGGTCCTAGAGGATAACTTGTGTGTGGACATTGTGCTTCAATCCCTACCAAATTCCTTTTCATAGTTCATAATGAATTTTAATATGAACAAGCTTGAGGTGACTCTCCTAGAGCTCCTCAATATGTTGAGGGAGGCAGAGAGTACTATCAAAAAGGAGAAGCCAGTTCTCTACACTAGTGAGACTAGAAAGAAAAGGAAAGCAGAAAAGTACCTTAAGAAGGGCAAGGGCAAGTGCAAATCAAGTAAAGCAAATGTTACTAAGAAAGACCCAGCAAAGGACAAAAGCCAGTGCTTCCACTGTTGCAAAGATGGGCATTGGAAGAGGAACTACAAAGAGTACTTTATAGAGAGGGCGAAACAGAAGCTTAGAGAAGCTTCAGGTACATTTATGATCAGTCTCCATTTGTCAAACTCTTATGATAACATATGGGTATTGGATACCGGTAATGCTTATCATATATGCAATTCATTGCAGGTTCTAGCAAGGCCTAGGAGACTAGAGAGAAGCAAGATAGACCTCAAGATGGGTAAAGGAGCAAAAGTTAGTATAATAGCTATTGGCGAGGTCGCCCAACATTTGCTTGGTGGAGCTTTTATTGCATTAGATGCATGTTATTTTGTTCCTTCAAATATCAAAAACATTATCTCCATTTCATGTTTGATAGTTAGTGGATATAAATTAATTTTTGAGAACAATGGTTCGATATTATTAAATGATGAGATCATCATGAAAGAAACATTGCATAATGGTTTGTTTATGCTAGACATTACTCCACATATCATGAATGTAAGTGTGTCTAAGAGGAAACAAGATAAAGTGAACAATGCATACTTGTGGCATTGTAGGCTAGGTCACATCCATGAGGGAAGGATTCAAAAGTTGTTAAAGGATAGATATCTAGATCCATTTGACTATGAGTCATATGCAACTTGTGAGCCTTGCCTTCGTGGAAAACTGACCAACTCTCCATTTAGTAGAACTGGAGAGAGAGCCACTAAGTTGCTGGAACTTATACAAAGTGATGTATGTGGACCCATGTCAACTTATGCCATGAAGAACACTTCTCCATGAAGGACTTCAGGGAAGCATCCTATATCTTAGGGATTCGGATATATATAGATATATCCAAGAGGATGCTTGGCTTATCCCAGTCCAAGTACATAGAAACCATTGCCAAAAGGTTTGGCATAAAAAATTCTAAGACAGGTCTCATACCGATGAGACATGGGATATCGCTTTCTAAGAGTATGTCCTCAAAGACTCTTGAAGAAAGGGCAAACATGGATATGATATCTTATGCCTCAATGATAGGGTCTATCATGTATGCCATGCTTTGTACTAGGCCTGATATAGTACATGCTTTGAGTGTCATGAGTAGGTATCAGGTGGATCTAGGTTTGGAGCACTGGAAAGTAGTAAAGTGTATCCTTAAGTACTTGAGAAAGACTAAGGATCTTTTACTAGTATATGGAGGTAGTGGCCTTAGGGTTGAAGGCTACACAGACTCAAGTTTTCAATCCGATGTCGATGATAGCAAGTTAAGTTCGAGGTACGTGTACACCTTGAGTGGAGGAGCAGTCTGTTGGATGAGTTCCAAGCAAGATACTATTATTGACTCGACTATAGATGCGGAGTACATTGCTACAATAGAGGTAGCAAAGGAAGGAGTTTGAATGAAGAAGTTAATCACAGATCTAGGAGTCGGGCCAACTAGCGAGGAACTGATTCCTTATATTATGACAACTACAGGGCGATTACTCAAATAAGGGAACCCGGGTCCCATCAGAAGTGTTCTGAGGAGGTTCTAGCTTATTAGAGAGATTATGACCTGAGGAGATGTAGTAGTGGAAAGAGTTCCATCCGAATATAACATTACAGATCTAAGGGTCTGATAGGGATCAAACATGTAGGTCATAGACTTTAGGTCAAGTGGGAGATTGCTAGTCATAGATGCCCAACAAGCCAATCACGTGAGTGATGGCATATGTGACTTGACACAAAATATTTTTGCTTATTATATTTTAGCATTTATCACTTTATATTAACTATTGCACATATGCATGTATACATTGCGATGTCCTTGGATCTGTGCAATGGGAATCAGATCGTGAAGAGATTACGATAATGAGACCGATTCACCTTTAAACATAGTGTTAGGACTCTAGCTAGGAGAGTCCTAATTGATAGGGGCAATCATGTAAAACCTACCTAAGCCGACCCTTATTAAAGAGGTGAAGAGGCCGGCTAGGGTTTGAAGGTTATTTCTTAAAGAAGAATTAGGAGTTGTAAAGGAATAGGAGTCTTGAGTAGGAGTCCTATTAGGAGTCTTGAGTAGAAGTCTTAATTGAGTAAGAGTCTTGAGTAGGAGTCCTATTAGGAGTTAGGGTTTAGACACCCTATAAATAGTCATGTATTCATCCTCTTTTGATAGGCAATAGATGAATCTTTTCTGCAGCCTTTGAGCAGCAACTTGGAGGAAGGAACCCCTATAGAGTTCCAGGAGGCCGATCCCCTAAAGAGATCAACCCCAAGCTTAGAATCTGCAAGGGTTCTAACACATAGATCCTAAATAATTCTAGTCATAGGTTACTCGAGAGAGACATTGAGATAATCGGACAGACTAGTGTGCTATATACCCGTCTATATGATGGATGCAGTTGGTCTTATAGCTGCTCATGTGGGGACACTAGGGATATAGTACAGGTGCTCATTGGAGAATGAGTTCACTGATTGATCCGCTTACGAAATGCTATATGGTTGATGATACCTTATTGTTAGATAGAGATTTCATAGTCCCAATGGTGTATTTGGTCTTTAGACTTGAGACACCAAGGATGTCCTATATGAGTTCTTCATTCTTTGATACCGAATTTATAGGTTTGGATGTCCCAGATCTAGTACAGCCGGTCATTGGGGGTGATAGTCGACCTTAGGAGGGCTATTAAGTATTGATAGAGGATCATCCACTCTCGGCATCATGAGAGGAATATCCCATGTTTTCTTGCTCAGACAAATCCCTAGCGAGGTCTCCCTACATCTGCTTGGTGGAGCTTTTATTGCATTAGATGCATGTTATTTTGTTCCTTCAATTATCAAAAACATTATCTCTATTTCATGTTTGATAGTTAGTGGATATAAATTATTTTTTGAGAACAATGGTTGTTTGATATTATTAAATGATGAGAACATCATGAAAGGAATATTATATAATGGTTTATTTATGCTAGACACTACTCCACATATTATGAATGTAAGTGTGTCTAAGAGGAAATAAGATGTAGTGAACAATGCATACTTATGACATTGTAGGTTAGGTCACATCCATGAGGGAAGGATTCAAAAGTTGCTAAAGGATGGATATCTAGACCCATTTGACTATGAGTCATATGCAACTTACAAGTCTTGCCTTTATGGAAAACTAACCAATTCTACATTTAGTGGAACTGGAGAGGGAACCACTAAGCTCTTGGAATTTATACATAGTGATGTATGTGGACCCATGTCAACTTATGCCATGGACACTTCTCCATGAAAGACTTAGGGGAAGCATCCTATATCTTGGGGATTTAAATCTATAGAGATAGATCCAAGAGGATGCTTGGCTTATCCCATCCAGGTACATTGAAACTATTGTCAAAAGGTTTGGTATGAAAAATTCTAAGATAGGTCTCAAACCGATGAGCAGGTATCAGGCAGATCCAGGCTTGCAACACTGGAAAGCAATAAAGTGTATCCTTAAGTACTTGAGAAGGACTAAAGATCTTTTACTAGTATATAGAGGTAGTAGCCTTAGGGTTGAAGGCTACACAAACTCAAGTTTTCAGTCCGATATCGATGATAGCAAGTCGAGTTTGAGGTATTTGTACACATTAAATGAAGGAGCAGTGTGTTGGATGAGTTCCAAGCAAGATACTATTGCGGACTCGATTGTAGAGGCAGAGTACATTGTTGCAATAGAGGCAACAAAGGAGGGAGTCTAGATGAAGAATTTAATCACAGATCTAGGAGTCGGGTCAACTAGTGAGGAGCTGATTCCTTATATTGTGACAACTATAGGGTGATTACTCAAATAAGGGAACCCGAGACTCATTAGAAGTGTTCTGAGGAGGTTCTAGCTTATTAGAGAGATCATGACCCAATGAGATTTAGTAGTGGAAAGAGTTCCATTTGAAGATAACATTGTAGATCCAGAGGTCTGATGGGGATCATACACATAGGTGATTGGCTTTAGGTCAAGTGGGAGATTGCTAATCATAGATGCCCAGCAAGCCAATCACGTGAGTGATGGCACGTGTGACTTGATATAGAATCTTTTTGTTTATTGTATTTTGGCATTTATAACTTTATATTGACTATTACACATATGCATGTATATATTGTGATGTCCTTGGAAATGTGCAATGGGAATCAAATCGTGATGAGATCACGATAATGAGACCGATTCACCTTTAAACAAAGATCCTAAATAATCTCGGTCATAGGTTACTCGAGAGGGACATCGAGATAACCGGATAGACTTGTGTGCTGTATACCCATCCATATGATGGATGTAGTTGGTCTCATAGCTGCTCATGTGGAGACACTAGGGATACAGTACAGGTGCCCATTAGAGAATAAGTTCACTGATTAATCCGCTTACGGAATGTTGGGTGGTTGATGATGCCTTATTGTTAGATAGCGATTCTATAGTCCCAATAGTGTATCTGGTTCTTAGACTTGAGACATCAAGGATGTCCTATTGCCCGATTAAGTATGATCTCCATTTGGCCACTGCATGCACAATCACGAGCATCTCCTTGTCATAAATAGTCATTTTGAGATGGGAAGGAAATAATGCCTTACTGGTATAAACGAGGGGGTGGCCATCTTGCATTAGTATTGTTGAATCTCGTATTTTGATGATGAAAACCAATTGATAAGTGTTTATGATTTGATTTGCATTTTAAGTGATGCAGGATGCTTCGATCAGGTTGAGATAATTAAAGCAGGAAGAATCATGTTGGGCCGGTGGAACATGTCAGAAGATTGGACGTCGAGTCGGAGGATTGGTCAACGTATCACTAGAAGGCTTCAGGCCATGAGTTTAGGCATCGAGCCAAGAAGAGCGGATTTTGTACCAAGGATATCAGAGTTGCGGAGTCAACTAGCCGATTGGGCAATAGGCTGCAAGAGAGGATGATGCGCCGAAGAATCGAACGAAGCGTCGATGGACCAATGACATGCCAAACAACATGATTCATGCTTAGTATTAATTGTCTAGATCAAAGTATGTTTTTACATGTGCAGGATTAACTACGATAGCAAGGTATAAAGCAAAATGAAGTCCTAGAGTTAAAAACATGATTTCGTTTGGAGTTCGAGAGTTCATCGGAAGTCCGGATGTTTGTCGGAAGTTTTGCCAGAACCAACCGAGAAGTCTTGGAGCTTGCCAAATAAGCTCATCGAAACTCACCAAGAAGATCATCGTGAAGTCCAGGAGCTTGCCAGGAGTTTGCTGGAACATTGCCGAGAGATCATCGAAAGTTCGCCGAAAGATCACCGAAAGCTCACTAGAAGAAAACTTGACTTACGGACTCTGTTTAGCATAGTAAATACCTTAAAATTTGTAGTTAGCACATAATTGAGATTAGAATTGGGCAACCCAATTAGGGGACAGTTGGGCCCAAGTTTGGGCTGGTTGGGCTAAGAGAAATGCCCAAATAGTGACCAAACAGGTGAAACCGTCACGGCATAGTCTCTGAGAATATGTCAGGCGATGGTACCACTAGTCTAGGTGGTGGTATCACCCAGCACAGTCTTATAGGTGGTGGTGCCACCAGACTAGGTGGTGGTACCACCCAGTGTCAGACTATAGGCGATGGTACCACCCATACCCTGAAATTTTGGGGTTTGAATTTTGGGCTCTAAATTTGAATCTATTTAGGGCCTATAAATACCCAAGCTATTCCTGCATAGATAAGGAAGAAATATTGAGCAAAACCCTGTAATTCTAAAGTTGTGATCCTTAGAAAGTTGAGTTTCCTCCTCTCAAAGCTTAGAGAGAGTTCTAAGGGAGGTGTGAGAGGGATACCTTGTAAAAGAGGGTTGTAAAAGGTTATCTCCTAAACATATAAAAAGGAGAAGATGGGTGTAAAAGGGTAGTTGGTCTTCACCCATTGAATGAAGACCGATAGTGGATGCCGGTGGCCTCGACGGAAGAGGAATCAACGAAGTGGATGTAGGTCACAACGACCGAACCACTATAAAAATCTGGTTTGCGTTTCTCTTATGCAATTTACTTTACTGCAAACTACTTCACTTGCCTTACATCCACTATGCTCTTCCATATGCTTTCAAAGTTAATACCTTTATGAAATGATTTTTCATCGGAAACGGATTTAATCGCAATGAAGTTTAGAATCGACATAATTTTTACCGCTGCACTAATTCAACCCCGCCTCTTAATGCCAATTGCTTTTCTAACAATTGGTATCAGAGCCTCGTATTTCTCATTTAGTTTAACACCCAAGAGAAATGACTCTTTTTGGCTTTCAAGAGGGACTTTCTCTCATTCGTCCTCCCTTGTTCAATGGGATGGACTACACTTATTGGAAAACTTGAATGAGAGTTTTCTTACTTTCTTTAGATTTAAATTTATGGAGTATTATGAAAAATGGTTTTCAAAGATATTCTCTTCCAATGAACCATTTGAATGATTTGGAGAAGAAGACATTTTCTTTAAATGCTAGAGCTATGAATGCTCTATTTTACGCCTTAGATAAAACCGAATTTAATTGGGTTTCTACTTGCAAAATGGCTTTCAATATTTGGCAAACACTTGAAATAACACACGAAGGCACAAATAAAGTTAAAGAGTCTAAAGTTAATCTTTTGATGCATGATTTTGAACTTTTTCATATGAAACCAAGTGAAACCATTAGAGATATGTACACCCATTTTACGGATATCATCAATGGTTTAAAAGCTCTTGGTAAAACTTTATCAGATTTTGAACTCGTTAACAAAATCCTAAGATCACTTTCTAAAAATTAGGAATCAAAAGTAATAGCAATACAAGAATTAAAAGATTTGAACCATTTTCCAATTGAAGAACTTATAGGGTCTTTGATGACCTACGAAATGATGTATAATGCATGTAAAGAACTCAAGAACAACCTTCCAAAGAATAAAAAGGATTTGGGACATAGAACAATTGAAGACCACTTGAGCATAAGCTCAAGTGATGGTGAACTTGAACTCATCATGAAATTTAAAAAGTTCATGAAACAACAATCAAAAAACAAAAATAAATTTAAAAAGAATACAACTACTTGCTATGAACGCAAGAAGAAGGAATCACCTTAGGATGAATCGAGCTCATCCGAAGAAGAGGAGAAAATCAACAAAGGCGAGGTGACAAACTACTCCTTAACAGCTTTTGACGATGAGGTAATCAAAATGCCCTTAGTCTATTTCGAAATTACATAATGCTTTTCATGAATTATTTTTTATTTTAAGAAAATTATATATATATATTGAATTTCATATGAACTAATGAAAATGCAAAAATAAAATTGGATTATGCTTACCTTTCTAGTGATTTTAAAAAATAATCATGAAAATTGCATGATTTATGATAAAGAAACAAAATGTTAGACTTAAATCTAATACTTAAGATAAATCCTATATATGTTTTTAAGAAGCATTAATGTGTATCAAATTATGCTTTCTGATTTTGATTGAAAATGCTTTATGAAATCATGCTAGATGTTTTAATGATATAACAATGTGTATCTTAATGATTTTCATATTACCTTCCGATTATAAAAGAAAAATGCATGACTACAACAAACAAAATGATCTTGATGGAAATGCTTTATATTTGATGAAATCAATTTCGAAATGATGCATAATGATTTTTGTGATTTATGGCTCATTGAACTTTGTCACAACAAAAGTTGCTTTTTTAGTTTTAAACAAGATGGATGGTTTTTATGATGAAATTTATTTTTCGATCCTAAAAGTTGATGTATGTTTTTATTTGCAATAAAAAGATAAAGGCATACTTGTATGAAACCAATAACTTAAGATGGAACATCTCTATCTTATTGATTTTTCGATAAAAGATTAATGAATCCATGTATATTATGCTTTTGTAAATATCTTGGACTATGAAAATGATTTGATAAATTTGAATGAGTTTTATCAAAATCATAATTTCTCATGAAATCTTTTATATGAATCAAGATTTTTCATGATCTCCTAAGAATTCTTTACGTTATTTATTTAAGAGGAGATTTGTTAAAATGAATCATGATTTCTCTTGATTTCTTGGAATTATAACTTGAGTATTCTTTTTATAAATAAAGATTGTTTACTATGATTCTTTCTTTTCACTGTTTAAGTTATCTAAAAGGAATCATAATGTCTCTTAATTTTTACAATTTGTCTTCGTGATTTGTATATCTTATCACCAATTTTTCTTGCTATCCCTTCATGTGATGATATGAAATTATACAATACTCATGATATTGTATTGATTTGACAAATTGAATGAGTTAAAAATAATGATTAATGTTTTGAAAATTAATGATTGTATCATGTTTGATGATTTTACATGTTGAAATTATGCATGATGAGTTAAAGTGATGATTTAAAAATATTTATTCAAATGCATGAATCGATAATCTTTTTATCCAAATGAATCATGATTTTTTGGAATTATAATTTTTATGATTCATATTGAATTGATAGATATTATACATGAATCAAGATCGTTTATGTGTTCTCTCATGACATCTTTTAAGGTCTATGACTTGAATTTTTTTATGTAAAATTCTTTGAATTTATGAAGTATATCTCATCATCAAGTTCTTTTTGATATTCTTCATGTGATGATATGAATACATGAAACACTTATGATATTATTTTGATGCATGCAATGATGAAATATTCATGATGAAAAATTATTTTGACATTCACGACTTGATTTTTCATCTTTGTTATTTTACCTTTGTTATAATTTGAAAATTGATGTAAAGGGTCTTCCCTTCTTTTTGACAATGACAAAGGGGGAGATAAAAGATGCTAGCTTGCATAATACAAGAAGAAAGCAAATATGCTAAACTTGCACATCTCTAATTTTGCTAGCGTGTATATCATAAAGAGAAGTAAAATCTTGCTTAACCTCATGTCTCAAATATTGCTAGCTTACATGCTCTAAAATGATATAAAATTTACTAGCTTGTATGTTGTAAAACTTGCATATCGTAAATTTGCTAGCTTACATATTCTAATATGATGTAGAAGTTGCTATCTTGAACATCACCAAGATTTGCTAGCTTGCAATCTCAAGAAGCAACAATGTTAACTTGCACATCTAGCAAAATTTACAAACTTGCAAAACTCATAAAATCTGTTAGATTTGAAAGTTGCACTTTTCCTTTTTGTTGATGACAAAGAGGGAGAAGTATGATCATGTTATGTATGATGACATGTTTCAAATATTCACGATAAAATTTGCAATGACTTGAATTTAGCTTGAATTCAAGGTTCTATCAATATGACATATTGATAGGGGGAGTTAAGGTTAACTCCATCATCAATTGGTTGTCATCATCAAAAAGAGGAAGATTGTTGAATCTCATATTTTGATGATGAAAACCAATTAATAAGTGTTTATGATTCGATTTGCATTTTGAGTGATGTAGGATGCTTTGATTAGGTTGAGACAATTAAAGCAGGAAGAATCATGTTGGGCCGGTGGAACATATTAGAAGATTGGATGTTGAGTCGGAGGATTGGTTGACGTATCGATAGAAGGCTTCGGGCCATGAGTTCAAGCATCAGGCCAAGAAGAGCAGATATTGCACCAAAGATATCGGAGTTGCGGAGTCAATTGGCCGATTGGGTAATAGGTCGCAAGAGAGGGCGATGCGCCGAAGAATCGAACGAAGCGTCGATGGACCAATGACATGCCGAACAACATGATTCATGCTTAGTATTAATTGTTTAGATCAAAGTGTGTTTTTACATGTATAGGATTAACTACAATAGCAAGGCATAAAGCAAAATGAAGTCTCGGAGTCAGGAACGCGATTTCGTTGGGAGTTTAAGAGTTCGTTGGAAATCCGGACGTTTGTCAGAAGTTCTGCCAGAACCAACCGAGAAGTCCTAGAGCTTGCCAAAGAAGCTCGTCAGAACTCGCTAAGAACATCATCGTGAAGTCTAGGAGCTTATCGGGAGTCTGCTGGAACATTGCTGAGAGATCATCGAAAGTTCGCCGAAAGCTCGCTAGAAGAAAACTTGACTTACAGACTCTGTTTAGCTTAGTAAATGTCTTAAAATTCATAGTTAGCACGTAATTGATATTTGAATTGGGCCAACCCAATTAGGGGATAGTTGGGCCCAAGTTTAGGCTAGTTGGGCTAAGAGAAAGGCCCAAATAGTGACCAAACAAGTGAAACCGTAGTGGCACAGTCTCCGAGACTGTGTCAGGCAGTGGTATCGCTAGTTTGGGTAGTGGTACCACCTAGCACAGTCTTCTAGGTGGTGGTACCACCAGACTGGGTGGTGGTACCGTCCAGTGTCAGACTGCAGGCGGTGGTATCGCTTGTACCCTGAAATTTTAGGTTTTGAATTTTGGGCTCCAAATTTGAATCTATTTGGGGCCTATAAATACCCCAGCTATTCCTGCATAGATGAGAAAGAAATATTAAGCAAAACCCTATGATTCTAAAGTTATAATCCTTAGAAAGTTGAGTTCCCTCCTCCCAAAGCTTAGAGAGAGTTCTAAGGGAGGTGTGAGTGGGATACCTTATAAAAGAGGGTTATAAAAGGTTGTCTCCTAAACCTGTAAAAAGGAGAAGAGGGGTGTAAAAAAGTAGTTGGTCTTCGCCCATTGAAAGAAGACCGATATTGGATGCTAGTGGCCTTGATGGAAGAGGAATCGGCGAAGTGGATGTAGGTCACGACGACCGAACCGCTATAAAAATCTAGTTTGCGTTTCTCTTGTGCAATTTACTTTTTTGCAAACCACTTTACTTGCTTTACATCTACTATGCTCTTCCATACGCTTTCGAAGTTAATACCTTTACGAAACAGTTTTTCGTCGGAAACAGATTTAATCATAATGAAGTTTTGAACCGACATAATTTTTACCGCTGCACTAATTCACCCCCCCCTCTTAGTACCAACTATTTTCCTAATAAGTACAACACCAATTCTGACTCCGGAGGCATTAACTTCAATAACGAAAGTCTTGCCGAAGTCGAGTAGCGCTAGTACAAGCGTTGTCGTCATTGCAGCTTTAAGTTTGTCGAAGGTGGTGGTGGCTTTGTCCAACCATTGAAAAGTATCTTTTTTCAGCAAGGAAGTAAGTTGTGCACTGATCTTTCTATAGCTTTTCACGAACTTGTAGTAGTAGCCTATTAAATTGAGAAAGCCACGTAGCAATTTTATGTTCCTCGAGGTCGGCTAGTTCTGCATTGCTCCAATTTTAGAGGGGTCCACTGCCACACCTTCCTTTGATATGATATGTTTAAGATATTCTATCTTCTATTGAAGAAAGCAAAAATTCATAGTGGTCGTTGTGTGTTCAAAAGGTGGTTTTCGGTATATCTTCTTCGCAAACTCGTATTTGATGATACCTAGATCAAAGGTCCAGCTTTGTAAAGATTTGTACTCCCTTTCATCTAGTAATTCATTTACTATTGGAATAGGGTATTTGTCCTTGATGGTTATGTCGTTGAGAGCTCGATAATCAACGCACATTTGCCATGTTCCGTCCTTTCGTACAAAGAGCACCGGTGAAGAGTAGGGGTTGTAACTTGGCTGAATAACTCCTATTTTGAGCATCTCTTTTATAATCCTTTCTATTTCATCCTTCTATAGATATGAATGCTGATATAGCCAAGTATTTGCAGGAGGTTTGCTAAGAAGAATCGGTATATAATGATCATGCCGATGGGTAAGAGGTAGGTTGCGCGGTTCGTCAAATATATCTGAAAATTTAGCAAGCAAAGGAAGTAGGTTTGGATCTTCAAATTCTATTGGCTCTCCCTTAGTTTGCTGCTCAAGTTGTACTAAAAAGCCACTGCATACTTTATGTAAAACATTCTCCATTTGTTGTGTGTAAATCATCATTACGTCGCCCCCACATTTCCCATGTAGTATCACTTGTTTCCCTTTATTGTAAAATCTCATAATTAATTTCACAAGGTTCCAGGAAACATCACCTAATGTCGTCAGCCATACGATGCTGAACATGGCCTCATAATCATCAAGAGGGAGGAGGAAGAAATATGCAATTATCTTTTGGTCTTGTAGTAATAGTTTCACCTGCGGACATCTTTGGTCGCACTTTAGGATTCTTTTGTCGGCAACCTTTACGTCGAACTTGTTGAATCTCGGATTTTGATGATAAAGCTAATTGATAAGTGTTTATGATTTAATCTACATTTTGAGTGACACAGGATGCTTTGATCAGGATGAGACAATTAAAGCAGGAAGATTCATGTTGGGGTGGAGGAACATGTCAGAAGATTGGACGTCTAACCAGAGGATCAGATGACGTATCGACAGAAGGCTTTGGGCCATGGATTTGGGCATCAAGCCAAGATGAGCGGATATTGCACCAAGGATATCAGAGTTGTGAAGTCAACTAGCCGATTGGGCAATAGGCCGCAAGAGAGGATGATGCATCGAAGAATCTAACGAAGCATCGATGGACCAATGACATGCCGGACAACATGATTCTTGCTTAGTAAAAATTATCTAGATAAAAGGGTGTTTTTATATGTGTAGGATTAACTACGATAGCAAGACATAAAGCAAAATGAAGTCCCGGAGTTAAGAACGTGATTTCATTGGGAGTTCGAGAGTTCGTCGGAAGTTCGGACGTTCATCGGAAGTTCTGTCGGAACCAACCGAGAAATCCTGGAGCTTGCCAAAGAAGCTCATCGGAACTTGCCAAGAAGATCATCATGAAGTCTAAGAGCTTGCTGAGAGTCCGTTGCAACATTGCCAAGAGATCGTCGGAAGTTCGTCGGAAGATTGCCGGAAGAAACAAGACTTACGGACTTGTTTAGCTTAAGTATGTCTTAGAATTTGTAGTTAGTACACAATTAGGATTGGATTTGGGCCACCCAATTAGGGGCCTGTTGGGCCCATGTAAGGTCTGTGTTCGGCCCAAATAGTGACCTAAGAGGTGATATCGTTGTGGCACAGTCTCCGATATTGTGTCAGGCGGTGGTACTGCCTAGACTGCCTTCGAGAGGCTGTAGGTAATGGTACCGCAAGACTAGGCGGTGGTACCGCCCATGCAGTGTCAGTGTCAAACTAACACAGGCGCTAGTACCGACCGTGCCCAGGAAACCCGAGATGGGATATTTTTAGGCTCCAAGTTTGAATCAACTTGAGGCCTATAAATACCCCTCTTATCCTTGGTTAATATACACAAGCGCAGAAAATTTAAAAGTGAGAAAATGCTGCTGTAATCTCTTGAGAATCCTCCTCTTCTACTCTAAGTTTAGATTTCTGTTTAAGAGGGGAGTGAGTGCTTGTAAGAGTTGTCTCCTAAACCCATGAAAAGGAGAAGAGGGGTGTAAAAGGGTAGTTGGTCTTCATCCATTGAAGGAAGACCGATAGTGGATACTGGTGGTCTCAACAGAAGAGGAATCGGCGAAGTAGATGTAGGTCATGATGACCGAACCACTCTACAATCTTGTTTGCATTTATATTTGAACAATTTACTTTTATAGCAAACTGCCTTTCCTCCTTACTATGCTTTTACTACTCCTATGCTCACATATGCTTTCAAGTTAAGATCTTTACGAAATGATTTTTTTCGGAATTAGTTTTAATTGAAACAAAAGGTTTTGAACCGACGTTTTTACCGTTGCACTAATTCAACTCCCCCTCTTAGTGCCAACCCTTTCCTAATAATCGGTATCAGAGCATTCATATCATCACATGAAGAATATCAAGAAGAATTTGGTGATGAGATATACTTCATGAATACAAGAAATTTTACATAATAAAATTCAAGTCATAAACTTTAAAAGATGTACGTGGCATATCATGGTTTATTGGAATAAGTCTTCTTTTTAGTGAATAGTGGAAAGAATAGTAGAAGAACAAGATCACAATTCATGCATATCAATAGATATGATTCACTTTGACAAATCTCATTTTTAGTAAATAATAAAAAGAGACATGGGAGTTCAAAAACAAGATCTTGATTCATAGAAAAATTTCAAGTATCAATATCTTGAATTTAAGATCATGATTTCGATAAAACCCATTAAATTCAAATCATTTTCATAATCCATGAGATTCACAAAAGCATAATAAACATGAATTCATTAATGAAAAATCAAAATCAATTTCATGATTCACAAAATTCATAACATAGAAATTGAGAAATTTTTAAGAAATTTATTCCCTTTTTATTTCATACAAGCATGCCTTTACTACATAAAAACATGCATCATCGTTTAAAACCAAAAACTCAAATTTCATCACGATAAGGATCAACAAGCCACAAGTCACAAAAGAAAATCAAATTTGCAAACTTGCAAAACTCTAAATTGTTGCTAGTTTGTATGTTGCAAAACTAGCTTTCTCTTTCAAACACTTGCACATCTAGCAAAATTTACAAACTTGCAAAACTCAAAATTTTTGCTAGCTTGCATGATGTAACACTTGCTAAATTTTCTAGCTTATATATTGCATAATGATAAATGTAATATTTGACATTGGATATCTCAAACATTTGATAGTTGGACTTCTCCTTTTTATTAATGACAAAGGGAGAGAAGTATGATGTTATGCATAAGTTTATGATAACATGTCACTTGGATTCTTCAATCCAAGAGTTTCTATTAATATGCCATATTGATAGGGGGAGTTTGTTTAAACTCCGGGAGTTAAGGTTAACTCCATCATCAATTAGTTGTCACCATAAAAAAGGGGAGATTGTTGAATCTCAGATTTTGATGATGAAATCAATTGATAAGTATTTATGATTTAATCTATGTTTTGAGTGACATAGGATGCTTCGATCAGGATGAGACAATTAAACCAGGAAGAATCATGTTGGGCTAGAGGAACATGTTAAAAGATTAGACGTCTAGCCGGAGGATCGGATGACATATCGACAAAAGGCTTTGGGCCATGGATTTAGACATTGGGCTAAGAAAAGTGGATATTGTTGAATCTCGGATTTTGATGATGAAACTAATTGATTGTGTTTAGATGCTTAATTGCATTTTGAGTGATGTAGGTCTACTCGATCAGGATTAGACAGTTGACGCAGGAGGAATTGACGTTGCGCCGGAGGAGATCACATTAGGATATTGGATGGTAGAACGCTTCGGACGTTGGGCATCGGGCCAAGGAGAGCGGAATTGCACCAATGATATCGGGGTTGCGGAGGTCAACCGCCGATTGGGCAACAACCCGCAAGAGTGGACGATGCACTGAAGAATCGAACGAAGCGCCAACCAATGACGTGCCGGGCAACAAAATGTCAATTCGCGTTGTAATAATTCTCTAGATCAGAGTAGAGTTTCAGCTTGTGTGTGCAGGATTAACTACGATAACGATGAAGACATAAAGCGAAACAAAGTGCCGGAGTCAAGCGCGAAGGATTCGTTGGGAGTTCGAGAGTCCGATGGAAGTTTGAAGGTTCGTCGGGAATGCTGCCGGAACTAGCCGAGAATGAGTAGGGAGCTTGCCGAAGGGTTTTCGGAAGCTCGCCAGAATGTATGTCAGAAGTTCGTGGAGCTCACCGAGAAAGATCGTAGCTTGCCGAAGAAGCTCATCGAAACTCGCCAAGATCAAATCGTGAAGTCCAGGAGCTTGCCGGGAGTCCGCAGAATGGTTTCCGAGAGTTTCTCGGAAGATCGCCGGAAGTTCGCTGGAAGAAGTCTTGACTGGTGGACTTTGTAATAGCTTAGGAAATGTCTTTAAATTCATAGTTAGCATGTTAATTAGGGTTAGGATTAGGTGTTAATCTTATAACCCAAGTAGGGGCCAATTGGGCCCGAGTTCGGACTGGTTTGGGCCAAGTTTGGAGCCCAACCAGTTAGCTGAAATAGCCAGGCGGTGGCACCGCCGGTCTGGGCGGTGGCACCGCCCAGCACCCGAGAGCCAGGCGGTGGCACCGCCCAGTACACTATCAATGTCACAACTAACAGGCGGTGGCATCGCTAGCTTCAGGAACTGAAGAGAATTCAAATTTTGGAGCCCAAATTTGAATCCTCTTGAGGCCTATAAATATCCCTCTATTCTCGGCTGAGATAACAACCTTTTGAGAAGCTAGAAGTTGAGAAAATCTTTAGGAAAAGTCTTGTTTTCAATAGCTTGAGTGTTCACCTCCTTTCTTTTCATTGAAATCTTTGTAAAAGGGTGAACCACTTATAAGAGGTTGTAAGAGGGGTGTAAGAAGGAGGTTGATCTTCGCCTAGTAAAGGAAGATCATTAGTGGATGCCGGTGGCCTTGACGGAAGAGGAATCGGAGGAGTGGATGTAGGTCACGATTGACCGAACCACTATAAACTACCGTCTTCTCTGGTTTGCATTTACTTCCTGCTATTACCTTACTGCAAACCCCTTCAATAGCTTACTGGCTTCAATACTTTTCCCTATGCTTTCAAACTAACCATATTTCCGGAATCGGTTTTCAACATACAAAGAAATTTCAAAAATTGACGTAGTTTTTACCGCTGCACTAATTCACCCCCCCCCCCCCCTCTTAGTGCCGCTCCGATCCTAACAATTGGTATCAGGGCCTGGTATTTCTCATTTCAGTTTTACACCCGAGAGAAATGGCTCTTCATGGCTTTTAAGAGGGCTTTTCGGTTTTTCGTCCACCGTTGTTTAACGGATTGGACTACACTTATTGGAAAACTCGAATGAGAGTTTTCTTGATTTCTATGAATTTGGATTTATGGAATATTGTTGAAAACGGTTTTCAACTTCCCTCTAAACCGATGAACGAATGGTCGGATTTGGAGAAGAAGTATTTTTCTTTAAACGCAAAGGCTATGAATGCCTTATTTTGCGCTTTGGACAAAAATGAGTTCAATCGGATTTCTATGTGCGAAACAGCTTTTGATATTTGGTGAACACTTGAAATCACACACGAGGGAACTAGTAGAGTCAAAGACTCGAAAGTTAACATTTTATTGCATGATTTTGAGCTTTTTCGAATGCAACCAAGCGAGACTATAGGCGACATGTACACCCATTTCACGGATGTCGTCAATAATCTAAGAGTTCTTGGCAAATCTTTTTCGAATTTTGATCTCATAAGTAAGATCTTAAGATCCCTTCCAAAAAGGTGGGATCCTAAAATAACCGCAATACAAGAGACAAAAAATTTAAATGATTTTCCATTAGAAGAATTAATCGGGTCACTAATGACCTATGAAATGACACTTTTGGAACATTTTGAACTCGATGAGCACTTGAACCACCTTCCAAAGAATAGGAAGGATTTGGAACTCCGGACAAATGAATACCACTTGAGCGATGACTCAAGTGATGAGGATAATGATGAACTTGAACTTCGAACACTAAATCTTAATAAGTTCATTAAACAAAAATCTAAAATAAACAATGAACTTGAATGGAGGAAGAGGCCAAAGAAGAGGAAGGCAACCAAGGATGAATCAAGAACTTCCAAAGGTGAAACGGCGAATTGGGCTTTGACGGGCTTCGACTACAAGGTAAGTAACTCAACTCCCTTAATTTATTTTGAAATTACTTGATGTTTTCCATGATGCATTTTCTTTTTTTTTTGAATAATTATTTTTCTTAAAAATTGCATGTTTAATGTTAATGGAATAAAAAGTTAGATATAAATCTAATGATTGTAAACCTAGTGAGATTAATCTTATGTATGTGCTTGAGGAGCAAGAATGTGTATTTTGATGATTTTCATAATGCTTTTCAATGAAGATGCATGGCTTTTGTATGAAAGGCTTGATATCTTTTATGTACATTATCTTTGTTTTTCAAACATGATGTATGGTTTTGACATAAGAACAAAAATTTGAGCATGCTATTATAAAATCAATCATATAAATTAAAACTAAAGAAGTTTTAGGTATCTATAAGAATCATTCAAAATTATGTTCAATGAAACCTTGCTTAATGTTGTAATGAAAATATTAAAGTTGTGATACCATGATATAACGATTTTATGTATAAAATTTTAAAGTTATACATGATGATTTTTGTGATTTATTGGTCTTGATGGTTTTATGACGAAATTCATTTTACGATCCTAAACATTGATGCATGTTTTTATTTGACATAAATGAAAAAGCATGCTAACATGAAATCAATCACTTAAAATGAAACACTTAAAAAAGGGGAAAAATATATTATCAATGAAATCATGAATCTATTTATGTTATGAATTTTGTGAACCTTAAAAATGATTTTGATGATTTAAATTTGAAATGAGTTTTATCAAAATCATGATCTTGATTTCTTGGAATAACATGAGATTTCCTTTGACGATCATTTTGATTATTTAAAAGGAGATTTGTCGAAATGATTCATAGAATTTTGGATTCATGAATTGATCCTTCATTTGTTTATGAGATGGTTGAAATCTTTGTACCTTTGAATTCTTTCCCTTCTTCCTTCGATTTTTAAATTTATACATGTTATATGTTGAAGATTTGAAACCATGTTTTGATATCATGCATACCCAAGAAATGTTGATTTGACAAATTGAATGAATTGAAAATGAATGATGAATCTTCTCTTGAATATTACTTGTGATATTTTTTATGAATCATTATCTTGATTTCTCGATATTTGATATATGAAATTTTATAATGAATCAAGATTTTTCTTTAATCAATCTCCTAAGATTTTCTTTTGATTATTTATGAGGAGGTTCTTAAAAAAGAAATCATGCCTTTTGGTATACACATATTCTAATCCTTCATGATATGATTTTTATGCAATTGCTTGTGTTCATGAAAATATTCATCTCATCATCCAATTAATTCTTCTTGATATTCCTAATATGATGAAATGAAATTATGCATGAAATACAAATGAGAAGTTAATTATCATGCATGATAGGATGTAATGAACTTTGACATTTAGATACCATCATTTGAAAAGCTATGATCATATTGCCAAAATAATGTATCATGAATGCTTGAATATCATGTATAATATGCTCATAATGATGATTGATTTATTTGTATCATGCATGAAAAATGATAGGTATAGTTTTGAAATTGTGCAATTTGAAAATATGATGATGAATCTTGTGATTTACGTATTATTGATTTTTATCAAAATGAAAGTGCCTTATTGATCTTTATTGTAATAAATCTTACACTTTCGATTTTAAATGATGATACATGTTTTCACAAAAGACTTGAATACCCTCACATGAAATCAATTGTATGAAATGGAAATGAATTTTCTATCCTATTGAGATTAATGAATTTATTTTATCAATCTTGTGAATATCATAAAAATAAGCATGATGAATATTTTGAAAATAAATGAGTGTATCATACATTTGGTCTTAATGATTTCTCTTGAACATAATTTTTGAAATCATACTTGATGATGAATATCAAGATATTAAAAGGATGTTATCATGGAATCATGCTTGATGATTTGTTTTATGAAATTTACCTTTCCGTCTTAAATGTTGACACTTGTTTTATTAAAGGTAAAGACATGCTTATAAGAAGCAAATCACATGAATAGAAATTTATAAAAACGAAATGCGATCCTCTATCCTATCGACTTTTCAATAAATCTATGCTTGTCATGTATGAATTTATTGAATGTGACTTGAGGATGATTTCGGATTTCACAAATGCTTGATTCATACTTATGACATGAGACACATTTTAAATATGAATCATGTTTAATGCTTCAATCATATTATATCTCCCTTAATTTATGTTGTTCTCTTAGATTTATTTACCAAAGAGGAGAATCTTCCGAATGAATGAAATAATACAAATGAATCACTTATGCTTCAATCATGTTATATCTTTTTGAAATATCTTTTTAATGTGATGTTGATAATTTGAGATGCCTATTGGAATTCATGACATGAGATAATTGAATCCTTGACTTACTCTTTATATGGCTTAAGAATAGATGGTTAAAATCTTGCTTGATGAGTTGTTTTATAAGATTTTGCCTTTATGTCTTGAACTTTCATGCTTATCTTGATTTGGCATATAAAGACTAAGGCATGCTTAGATGAAAAAGAATTACTTAAAAAATACTTTTCCCATCTGATCGAGATTAATGATTTCATGATATTTTGTGAATCTCGAAATTGATTTTGATGACTTGATTATGAGTTTCAAGTTAACGATTTGATTTGAATAAGTTTTATCTAAATCATCATCTTGATCTTGCAAAATTGGAATCACAAATAATATCTTTTGGTATTCATGAATTGATACTCACAATACGAAAGTATTGGTATTCATGACTTGAATTTGATTGAAATATTGCATGCTTAAATTAATCATTCTCCTATGTTTCAAAAATTCTTTAAATGCCTTATGTGATGATTGAAAATTAATTTGCTTTATGATAAATCTATGTATACCATTTTGAATATCTTGAAAGTAATGTTGAGATTTTGATGAATTTGATGATTTGGTATTATGCATGCAATACTTTAACGTATGATAATGATGCACAAATAAGATTGATACTTACCTTTGTCATAATTGATGTAAAGGGTCTTCTCTTCTTTTTGACAATGACAAAGGGGGAGATAGCTAATTTGTACAAGTCAAGAAGATGCAAAAACTTGATTGCTAGCTTTCCTATCTTAAGTAGCAAAGATTGCTAACTTGCTTATTTCAAGAAGCAAAAGTTGTCTTCTTGAACATCACTATCGTACCTATCTCAATAAGCAAAACATGCTAACGTGCACATCTAGCAAACTTGTATATTTTAAGAAGCAAGGGTTGCTTTCTTGAACATCTCAAAACTGCCAGCTTGCATGCTCTAAAAATATTATAAAATTTGCTAGCTTGTATGTTATAGAAATTGCTATCATACTACCTTGCATATCTATGATGATAGCAAAATTGCATAATGATAAAACTAGGAGATTATGTTAATTATGCAATGTGTTGAACTTGGATATTTCAAAAACTTGTAAATTGCAAAAGGAAGCAAGAATCGTGGGCTTACACAAGAAAGCTATCTTGCATTTGCTTTCAAAATTTTTGCTAGCTTGTATGTAGCAAAACTTGCATATTGTAAAAATTGCTAGCTTGTAGTCTAAAGAGAAGCAAACAGTTGCTGTCTCAAGAAAAGCAAACATGTTAAACCTGCACATCTTTAATTGCTAAATTGCATGATGATAAAATTGGATACTATGTTTATTATGCAATGATTAGAACTCATATCTCTAAACACATAAGAGTTGGGACTTCTCCTTTTTGTTGATGACATAGGGGGAGAAGTATATTGATGACTTCATGCATTGAATTGAATATTTTATATATTTGCATGATAGTTTAAATGTTTTTCATAACATGTGATGAATGTTGCTTGGATTTGGGATAATCCAAGTGTTCTATCAATGGCATATTGATAGGGGGAGTTTGTTTAAACTCTGGGGAGTAAAGGTTAACTCCGGTAGTCATCAATTAGTTGTCATCATCAAAAAGGGGGAGATTGTTGAATCTCGGATTTAGATGATGAAACTAATTGATTGTGTTTAGATGTTTAACTGCATTTTGAGTGATGCAGGTCTACTCGATCAGGATTAGACAGTTGACGCAAGAGGAATTGACGTTGCGCCGGAGGAAATCACGTTAGGATATTGGATGGTAGAACGCTTCGGACGTCGGGCATTGGGCCAAGGAGAGCGGAATTGCACCAATGATATCGGGGTTGCGGAGGTCAACCACCGATTGGGCAACAACCCGCAAGAGTGGACGATGCACTGAAGAATCGAACGAAGCGCCAACCAATGACGTGCCGGGCAACAGAATGTCAATTCGCGTTGTAATAATTCTCTAGATCAGAGTAGAGTTTTGGCTTGTGTGTGCAGGATTAACTACGATAACGATGAAGACATAAAGCGAAACAAAGTGCCGGAGTCAAGCGCGAAGGATTCGTTGGGAGTTCGAGAGTCCGATGGAAGTTTGAAGGTTCGTCGGGAATGCTGCCGGAACTAGCCGAGAATGAGTAGGGAGCTTGCCGAAGGGTTTTCGGAAGCTCGCCAGAATGTATGTCAGAAGTTCGCGGAGCTCACCGAGAAAGATCGTAGCTTGCCGAAGAAGCTCATCGAAACTCGCCAAGATCAAATCGTGAAGTCCAGGAGCTTGCCGGGAGTCCGCAAAATGGTTTCCGAGAGTTTCTCGGAAGATCGCCGGAAGTTCGCTGGAAGAAGTCTTGACTTGTGGACTTTGTAATAGCTTAGGAAATGTCTTTAAATTCATAGTTAGCATGTTAATTAGGGTTAGGATTAGGTGTTAATCTTATAAACCAAGTAGGGGCCAATTGGGCCCGAGTTCGGACTGGTTTGGGCCAAGTTTGGAGCCCAACCAGTGAGCTGAAATAGCCAGGCGGTGCCACCAGCCAGGCGGTGGCACCGTCGGTCTGGGCGGTGGCACCGCCCAGCACCCGAGAGCCAGGCGGTGGCACCGCCCAGCACCCGAGAGTCAGGCGGTGGCACCGCCACTGACAAGCGATGGCACCGCTAGCTTCGGGAACCGAAGAGAATTCAAATTTTGGAGCCCAAATTTGAATCCTCTTGAGGCCTATAAATACTCCTCTATTCTCAGCTGAGATAACAACCTTTTGAGAAGCTAGAAGTTGAGAAAATCTTTAGGAAAAGTCTTGTTTTCAATATCTTGAGTGTTCACCTCCTTTCTTTTCATTGAAATCTTTGTAAAAGGGTGAACCACTTGTAAGAGGTTGTAAGAGGGGTGTAAGAAGGAGGTTGATCTTCGCCTAGTAAAGAAAGATCGTTAGTGGATGCCGGTGGCCTCGACGGAAGAGGAATCAGAGGAGTGGATGTAGGTCACGATTGACCGAACCACTATAAACTACCATCTTCTCTGGTTTGCATTTACTTCCTGCTATTACCTTACTGTAAACCCCTTCAATATCTTACTGGCTTCAATACTTTTCCCTACGCTTTCAATCTAACCATATTTCCGGAATCGGTTTTCAACATACAAAGAAATTTCAGAAATCGACGTAGTTTTTACCGCTGCACTAATTCACCCACCCCTCTTAGTGCCGCTCCGATCCTAACAGATATTGTGCCAAGAATATCGGAGTTGCAGAGTCAACTGGCTAATTGGGGAATAGGCCACAAGAGAGGACGATGCGTCAAAGAATCAGACGAAGCGTCGATAGACCAATGACATGCCGGACAATATGATTCATGCTTAGTAATAATTATCTAGATCGAAGTTTATTTTTACATATACAAGATTAACTACAATAGCAAGGCATAAAGCAAAATAAAGTCCTGGAGTCAAGAACGCGATTTCGTTGGGTGTTCGAGAGTTCGTTAGAAGTCCAAACGTTCGTCGGAAGTTCTGTTGGAACCAACCGAGAAGTCCTGGAGCTTACCAAAGAAGTTTATCAGAACTCGCTAAGAAGATCATTGTGAAGTTTAGGAACTTGCTGGGAGTCCGCTACAACATTACCGAGAGATCGTCGGAAGTTTGCCGGAAGATCGTCGGAAGCTCACCGAAAGAAACAAAGACTTACGGACTTATTTTTCTTAAGTATATCTTAGAATTCATAGTTAGCACATAATTAGGATTGGATTTGGGCTAACCCAATTAGGGGCCAGTTGAGCCCATGTAAGGACTGTGTTGAGCCCAATGAAAAGCCCAAATAGTGACCCAAGAGGTGACATTGTCGTGGCACAATCTCTAAGACTGTGTCAGGCGGTGGTATCACCCAGACACAGCCTCCGAGAGGCTACAGGTGATGGTACCACAAGTCTGGGTGGTGGTACCGCCTAGTGTCAGGTGATGGTACCACCAGATTGGGCGGTGGTACCACCTAGTGTAGTGTCAGTGTCAGACTGACACAGGCGATGGTACCGCCCGTGCCCAAGAAACCCGGGATGGGATATTTTTAGTCTCCAAGTTTGAATTAACTTAAGGCCTATAAATACCCCTCTCATCCCTGGTTAATAGATAGAAGCACATAGAATTTAAAGTGAGAAAATGCTGCTGCAATCTCTTGAGAATCCTCCTCTTCTACTATAAGTTTAGATTTCTGTTTAAGAGAGGAGTGAGTGCTTGTATGGGTTGTCTCCTAAACCCGTGAAAGGGAGAAGAGGAGTGTAAAAGGATAGTTGGTCTTTGCCCATTGAAGATCGATAGTGGATGCTGGTAGCCTCGACGGAAGAGGAATCAGCGAAGTGGATTTAGGTCACGATGACCGAACCACTCTAAAATCTGGGTTGCATTTATATTTGAGCAATTTACTTTTATAGCAAACTGCCTTTCCTCCTTACTATGCTTTTACTACTCCTATGCTCGCATATGATTTCAAGTTAAGATCTTTACAAAATGATTTTTGTCGGAATCAAGTTTAATCGAAACAAAAGGTTTTGAACCGATGTTTTTACTATTGCACTAATTCACCCCCCCTCTTAGTGTCGACCCTTTCCTAACAAAACTTGCTGCAACCTTCGATGTGGAGTGCCATCCGAGCAGCAACCTTACTATTTAAGAAGTTATTAGTGCTGCCCGTGTCGATGAGAACAGTGATCGGTTGTTGTTTGAGAAGGCCTCCAACTTTCATTGTTTGCGGGTTTGAGTAGCCGGCTAGTGCATGTACCATAACATCGGTCGGTTGTGGCTCTTCTTTTGCATCTTCTTCTTCATGTTTAAGGCTCTCTTCTTTATATTTAATGACTTCTTCTTCTACTAGTTCAATCATAAGAAGTCTTCCTTTACTACAATGATGCTCATGACTCCATGGCTCGTCACAATGCCAACCTTTTTGGTGCAAGGACTCGGTTGATAGTAGAGGGGGCTGAGGGCTTTAGTATTGCTAGTTGGGGAACAAGCCTAGTCCTCCGGGCTTCATGGTTCAATCACTCCTCTTGAAGTCGTGCGAAAGAGATAGCTACCATAAGCGTGTATGGTTATCGCACTTTAACTTCTCCCTAGATCTTCGGCTTCAAGTCCTCAATGAAAGTCCCCAACAACTGTTTTTGAGAACAATCACAATTTTGATTAGATAACCTTTCAAACCTGATTTGGTACTCCTAAATGGTGGAGGTTTGTTGGATCTTTACTAATTGTCCATCAATGTTCTCATAATCGGTTGGTCCGAAGCGGATCAGTAGTTCTTCTTTGAATTGTCACCATGAGAGGACTCCATAAGTGTGTTCAAACTAGTCAAACTATTGTATGGCATCCCCTTCAAGATGTATAGCCATAATTTCCACCATAGATGCGTCCACAGTTTGTGGTACCGAAAATATCGCTCCACACGCGAGATTTAACCAATCAGGTCTCCTTCTTCCCGTCTAGGGAAGTCCACCCTCATGTGTAGATAGTTGGGGTTGGTCATAGAGCCTCTCCTCTCTTAGAAGTCATCTCTTTGGGCTTGGTGTGATTCGTTAGAGCTCTCTCCTTGATGTGATTTCTTCAAGCTTGGTGGTCGGCCCAAATTGAGTTTGGTAAAGAGAGTCTGAATCTTATCCTCCATTCGTGCCTCGATGGCTTCGAATTTAGCATTGATTGCCTCCTCAGATGCCATAGTATATGCCTCCAAATCTATGATATTAATATATCTCTTTTGTTATCGGGTTAAAGGCATATATAGGTTGAGAGAAGTGATGGTCGAAAGGGTTGGTGGATTGGTGGATGTAGGCTATGGTTTAGGCTTGTTTTGTAGCTGTTTTAGGTGCAGTTTGAGGGTGTGGTTTGGTGGAGTTTTAGGGCTATGGATGAAAGTTTTAGATCTATGGTAGATGGTAGCAAAAGTTTGATACAAATCAGTGGAAGTTACTGCAGGTATTTGTTGTCTTGTTAGAGCAGAATTGTCATCGAAGAAATAGCGGTTTCTGAACGAAATTTCCACCAAAAACTTGAGAGATTTGAGGAGGGAATTGATAGTAAAATCTCAGTTTACATGATAGCAAGGATGTCTAATTTAATCAAGAAAATTTTGGTAGTATAACAGCAAGGAAATTGGTGCAAGTTGCGATAGCAGAATTCTCGTCAAAAAATTTCAACGGTTTGCGACGAAAATTTGCAGCAACACAGAATCATTTTTAGAGATGAATTCCTTAGTAGATCAATATTAGATGAAAGCCAAGATGATCTATAAGTGTATGAAAAATTTCATTCAAAAAAAATTGCAAATAGATCAGTTAAGGCAACAATATACGGCTGAAATTTTCTACAGCACAGATTTTCTAGTATGGCAGATTGAATGTAAAAGATTAGTGGCTTATATTAAGAAGTTTTAGACGAAACCAAAGGAAAACCTACTGTTAGGAAGTGTCAAAGCTATCATAAAAATTTCATAGATATATGGATAGAAAAATCATATTAGCATGATCAAATAAACTGTGCTATACGGTTGGAATTTTATAGTGCAGATTTTTAAGTATAGTAGATTAGACGTAAAAGATCAATAGCTTATATTAAGAATTTTTTAACAAAACCAAAGGGTAATCTTCTATTAGGAAGTGTCAAAGCTATCATAAAAATTTTGTAGTGATTTGGGTAACAAAAATGCAATAACAAGATCAAATAGACTGTGCTATATGGTTGGAATTCTGCAATGTATCTTTCATCGTAGAGATGAAAACTTTACGACGAAAAGTTTATGCAGCAATATAGGAACAATTTTTTTTTTTGGATTTTCAAATAAGGATAACTAAATTGCAGCAGTAGTAAGGTAGGAAACCAGAACCTGTTACAATTCATGGGGAGATCAAAGGATGATCCGTGGTGGAGGAGATAACAGTGGAATTTGGCGACGATCTTTTAAGCAATTGTGAGAATTGGTTTGGGCGGCTGATGGATGGCTATGGAAGGGTAGTGAGATGCCAAGAATGCTACTCTGATACCAGGTGATAGAACCCTTATAGATTCTAAGCTTGGGGTTGATCTCTTAAGGGGATCAGCCTCCTTGAAATTCTATAGGGGTTCCTTCCTCCAAGTTGCTGCTCAAAGGCTACAAAAAATATTTATCTATTGCTTATCAAAAGAGGATGAATACATGGCTATTTATTGAGTTTCTAAATCTTAACTCATAATAGGACTTCTACTCAAGACTCCCACTCAATTTAGACTCTTACTCAAGATTCCTAATAGAACTCCTACTCAAGACTCCTATTCCTTTACAACTCTTGATTCTTTTCTAAGAAATAACTTCCAAACCCTAGCCAGCCTCTTCACCTCTTTAATAGGGGTCGGCTTAGGTAGGTTTTACATGAATGCCCTTTTCAATTAGGACTCTCCTAACTAGAGTCCTAACACCCGAATACAAGAAGAATGACTCAACCAAGATACTTGGAGGATGAGAACCTCTCCTAGGCCTATGGCATATAAACCTCCTTCTACTCCCAGCCATCCTTTGCTGCCAAAAAATTTGACAAGAGAAGAACTACGTGACCGATCAGCAAAGGTTCTATGTTAGCATTGCGACGAGCCATGGAACCGCGATCATCGCTGCAAAAGGGGCCACCTCCTGTTGATTGAACCTCTTGAAGAAATAGAGGAGGAGATCTAGGAGCATGAGGAAGATATCATGGATAAAGAACAATAGCCAATTGATATTACAATTAATGCCCTTGCCGGTTACGCGAACCCGCAAACGATGAAAGTGGGAGGACTTTTGAAGCAACAACCTATCACTATTCTTATTGACACCGGGAGCACTAATAATTTTATAAACAGTAAGGTTGCTGTCCGAATGGCATTACCTATTAAGAATTGCAGCAGGTTTGACGTTAAGGTCGCCGATGGACAAATTTTGAAGTGTGATCATAGGTGCCCGTAGGTGAAACTATTACTGTAGGACCAAGAGATAATTGCATATTTCTTCCTCCTCCCTCTTGATGATTATGAAGCTATGATCGGTAACAAATGGCTGACAACATTAGGTGATGTTTCCTAAAATTTTATGAAACTAATTATGAATTTTTATAATAAGGGGAAATAGGTGATACTGCATGGGAAACGTGGGGGTGACATAACGACGATTTGTATACAACGAATGGAGAAGGTTTTGCACAAAACATGTAGCGGCTTTTTGGTACAACTTGAGTAGTAAACTAAAGGAGAGCCAATAGAATTTTAAGATCCAAACCTACTTCCTTTGCTTACTGAATTTTCAAATATATTTAATGAACCGTACAACCTACCTCCTACCTGTCGGCATGATCATTGTGTACCAATTCTTTAGGGCAAACCTCCAACAAATACTTGGCCATATCGGTATCCACATCTCTAGAAGGATGAAATAGAAAGGATTGTAAAAGAGATGCTCACGATTATGTATGCGATGGCCAAATGGAGACCATATTTGATCGGGCGATGCTTTCAAATCAAGACCGACCATAAAAACCTAAAATATTTCTTAGAGCAAAAGATATCTTCCCTCGAGTAGCATAAATGGGTAATAAAACTTCTTGGATATGATTATGAAATAATTTATAAAAAGGGAAAAGAGAATATTGTTGCAGATGCGCTTTTGCGGCTACTCGAGCAAGCTGAATTTTCGACTGTTTCACTTCCGACTAGTGACTTCATTGAAGATATTAAGAGGGAATGACAGGAAGATCCAGAGACTAGTAAGATCATAAAAAAATTAGAGGAAGTACCAAGCTCCATGGCTCATTATAGCTGGGACTCAAAAGAATTGCGCTATACGGGATGCATTGTGCTTGTACCAAATTCTACTTGCATCTTCACGAGCAGATTTTGGATAGAGTTATTTCATATGCAAGATGCTAAATTAAAAAAGAATATGGCATATCACCCACAAACCGATGGCCAAACTGAAGTGGTGAACTAGTGCTTGGAGACATACCTCAGATGCTTCACTAATGACCGGCCAAAAGAGTGGAGGTGGTATAATACAATTTATCATTCATCCATAAAATGTACTCTCTATGAGGCTTTGTATGGTCGACCTCCCCTTGTGATCCCAAAATATGTGTTGGATACCTCTAAAGTGGAACAAGTAGATAGAGAACTACAAGACAAAGATAAAATGCTGAAGTTGCTAACAATATGATCAACACAATATGATCAACACAAAGGTGAAAGAGAATTTTCAGTAGAAGATTAGGTCTTCTTACAGCTCCAGCCATACAAGCAAACATCAATCCAGACCAAAGCATCTATGAAGCTTTCACCTTGGGGACCCTACTAAATTTTAGAGCGCATCGAAACTGTAGCATATAGATTGGACTTATACGCCAGCTTCCGAATCCATCTAGTCTTCTATGTGTCATGTTTAAAACTCAAGCTAGAATAAAATGAGACAACCTAAAGCCATCTATCAAATATGACTATCCAAGGAGAACTCTAGACCTAGCGAAGTGCCATTATTGATCGACGGATCGTGACTTGATGATGACAATCCACTACTAAAGTGCTAATATAGTTGACGAACTTACCAGCAAAAGTTGCCACTTGGGAGAACTATGACGACTTGAAGATTAAATTCTCTAAATTCATAGATCGTTAGCCTCGAGGACAAGGCTAATTTGAAGAGGGTGGGTCTGTTGGGACTTTAGCTCGGAGAGTCCTAATTGAGAGGGGCATTCATGTAAAACCTACCTAGCCAACCCCTATTAAAGAGATGAAGAGGCCGGCTAGGGTTAGGAGGTTGTTTCTTAAAGAAGAATTTAGAGTTGTATAGGAATAGGAGTCTTGAGTAGGAGTCCTATTAGGAGTTGGTTAGAAGTAGGATTCCTATTAGGAGTTGGGGTTTAGAAGTCCTATAAATAGCTATGTATTCATCATCTTTTCTCAAGTAATAGAGGAATCTTTTCTGTAATAGAGCAACAACTTGGAGGAAGGAACCCCTATAGAGTTCCAAGGAGGTCGATCCCCTAAAGAGATCAACCCAAAGCTTAGAATCTACAAGGGTTCTAGCATATGTTCATATTGAATGGAGGAGTAGTATGCTAAAAGAGTTCCAAGCAAGATACTACTATTGACTCGACCATAGAGGCGGAATATATTGATGCAGCAGAGGTAGCAAAGGAGGGAGTCTGGATAAAGAAGTTCATCACAGATTTTGGGAGTCATGCTAGGTAGCGAGGAGTCAATTCCTTATATTGCAACAACAACAAGATGATTGCTCAAATGAGGGAACCTAAGTCTCATTAGAAGTATTCTAAGGAGGTTCCAACATTTTAGAGAGATTGTGGCTTGAGGAAATGTAGCAGTGAAAAGTGTTCCATCTGAAGATAACATTGCAGATGTACTAACAAAGTTGTTGTCTCAGATTGTCTTTAAGCATCACATGAGTCTGATGGAGATCAAACACATAGGTGATTGGCTTTAGGTCAAGTGAGAGATTGCTGGTCATAAGTGCCTTACAAGCTAATCACATGAGTGATGGCACGTGCGACATGATATGCATTCTTTCTGGTTATTATAATATTTGACATTTTATCAAATTGTCAGTTGCATGAATATATTATGATGTCCATGAATCTGTGCAATGGGAATTGGATCGTGATGAGATCATGATAATGAGACTGATTCATCTTTAAACACAAACCCTAAATAATCCCAGTCATAGGTTACTTGAGAGGGACATCAAGATAACCAGACAGACTGGTATACTATATACCCATACATATGATGGAGGCGGTTGATCTAATAGTTGCTCATGTGAGAACACTAGGAATATAGTGCAGGTGCTCATTGGAGAATGATTTCATTGATTGATCCGCTCACTGAATGCTAGATGGTTGATGATGTCTTATTGTCA
This sequence comes from Musa balbisiana, assembly GCA_004837865.1. Lineage (NCBI taxonomy): Eukaryota > Viridiplantae > Streptophyta > Magnoliopsida > Zingiberales > Musaceae > Musa > Musa balbisiana. Next base: position 35,635,858 of record CM017188.1, read on the forward strand.
AACAACGATTCTGTAGTCCTAGTGGTGTATCTGATCCTTAGACTTGAGACACTAATGATGTCTTGTATGAGTACTCCACTCTTTGATATCGGACTTATAGGTCTAGAAATTTCAAATCTAGCACAACCGGTCAACCGATCATCAGTTCTTGGTATCATAAGAGGAATATCCCATGTATTCTTACTCAAACAAGTCCCCGACCAGGGTTATTCAAATTGAGAGAGAAAGAGTTCTCCGAGAGAATCTGATAGAGTGAGACTCAAGTAGAAACCATATGGGTCTGATAGCACCATGTCCGGTATACAGTCTTTGGGATATTAAATGGATGAGGGACTATAGGTTCTAAAAAATTAAGGATAGATAGGTCCAAAAAATTGGATTCCCCTTTGTCGTCTAAAGACTACGACGTAGTGGCCTATTATGTTCACAATTGATGAGTCGAGTGAATTATTATAGAGATAATAATTCATGGAGTTAGGAGTTCTTACAGGTATGACTCATAGCCAGCTTGATATTGGGCCTAGAGGGTCATACACATATGGTAAGCATTGCGACGAGTAGAGGTTCAGATATGAGATATCCGTCAGAACCCCTATCTTATTGGATATCTAATAAGCCCCTGAATTATTGGATTCTATGGATGAGATCCAATAAGAGCCAATAAGAGATTATTGGATAGAAATCCACTAATCTAAGTAGCTTGGGTAGTTGGATAGAGATCCAATACCCAATAGGGTAGGATTTATTAGGGTTAAGTTGACAAGGGATCTCTATAAATAGGAGGGAACCAAAGGCTCAAATGCCAAAGGTTTCTTGGTTGCCACCTCCTATTCACTTCACCCCTTCTCCTTCTCAAATAGTAGGTTTGAAAATTTATGCAACAATTTGAGGAGCATCATTGCAGCCCTACTATATGGATCGCTACTAGAGAGGAGGATGCTTGACCTCCTTCATCCTCTCCTACATATCTATAGGGATTTAGGGATATAAGATTTCCCTACGTAACATAACTATCTCACGCGTGGTTTTCAATTTTGTAGATTTGACGCACCAATCTACGCACTACGATGAATACCTCTTTAAAAATTTTGGGGTTTTTGTTTCCTGTTCTTCCATTGTACATATGAAGTTATCACAAGTTTCTCCTATAGTGCTGTCAGGCCCATATAGTTTCTACTCAAGTCTCGCTCAAATCAGATTCTCTCAAAAAACTCTTTCTCTTTAAATCTAAATAACCCTAATTAGGGTTTTGTTTGAGTAAGAACACATAGAATATTCCTCTCATGACACTGAGAGCGGATGATCCTCTATTGGATACTCAATAGTCCTCGTAAGGTTGGCTGCCACTCCCGATGACCAACTGTGCTAGATCTAGAACTTTCAAGCATACAAGTCTAGTATCAAAGAGTGGTATACTTATACAAGATATCATTGGTGTCTCAAGTCTAAGGACTAGATACACTACTAGGACAATAGAATCACTATCTAACAATAAGGTATCATCAATCATCCAGCATTCCGTGAGCAAATCAATCAGTGAACTCATTCTCCAATGAGCACCTATATAGTATCCCTAGTATCCCCACACGAGCAACTATGAGACCAGCTGCCTCCATCATATGGATGGACATACAGTCTCTAAGGTATTAGATGGATAATGGACTATATATACACAGTAATTAAGAATAGATAAGTCTAATGGAAGATTGGATTTCCCTATATCGTCTAGGGACTACGGCGTAGTGGGCTAGTATATCCGCAGTCGATGAGTCAAGTGAATTATTATAGAGATAATAATTCACTAAGCTAGAAGGAGTTTGATAGGTTTAACTCAAGTCCAGCTCAATATTGGGCCTAGAGGATCACACACATATGATCAGTGTTGTAACGAGTAGAGGTTCTGATATGAGATATCCGCTGGAGCCCTTATCTTATTGGATATCCAATAAATTCCTAAATTATTAAATCTTATGGATGAGATCCAATAAGAGTCAATGAGAGATTATTGGGTAGAGACCCACTAATCTAAGTAGAATGTGTAGTTGGATGGAGATCTAGTACCCAATATGGTAGGATCCATTAGGGTAAGTTGATTGGGGGCCTCTATAAATAAGTGGGAACCAAAGGGCCATGAGCTAAGTTTTCTTTAGTTGCCTCCTTATATTCTCCTCTCTCCCTCTCCTCCTTATATTGTAGCCCCTATTTGGGGTGTGTGGATAGCAAGAAGGGGCAGCAGCCTCTTCTTGATTGGGTGGTGCATACGAGGAAGAGATTTGGGTAGTGATTTGATGAGCGTCTTCGCAGTCACTACTAGAGAGGAGGATAGTTGACCTCCTTCATCCTCTCCCATAGATCTATAGGTTTTTAGGGATATACAATTTCCTTAGGTAACACATCTTTCTTATACACACAGTTTTTCGGTTTTGTGGGTTTTTGTGTGCCAATCTTTGCACGACGATGAAATCTTATTTTTCTTTCAAAATTTTAATTTTTTATTTTTTATTCTTCCGCTATGTATGTGATATCACCCCAGATTTCCCAACAAGTAGTATTGCTTAGGTCAGTGAGTAGCCTAAGAAGGTAGTGGTACTACTAGAGCCCTATTTCCCAAGCTCTACCAAGCGATAGTATCGCCCAACGTATGCGGTAGTACCACCAATACCATAAAAACATAATGATTTAAATTTTTGGCTTAATTTTTTAAGTCATTTGGGGTCTATAAATACCCCACTAATGATTGCTTGGTAAAAGCATGAAAACTTGAGATTTGAAGAATATAAACTCTCTTGAAAAGTGTTGAATCTCTTCCTTATTGAGTTTAGAGGTCATTCTAAGTGAGGTGTGAAGTTTTCTTATAAAAGAGAGATATAAAGGTTCTCTCCTAAGCTTGTGAAAAGGAGGAGTTATAATAAGGGTAGTTGATCTTCGTCTATTGAAAAAAGATTGATAGTCAAAGTCGGTGGCCTCCAGAAAAGAGGAATCGGGAGTAGACGTAGGTCGGAATAACCGAACCACTATAAATCTAGTTTGCATTTCTCTTTATGCTCTTTCTTGCTATTACTAACTGATTTAGTTGCTCACTATTCTTACTCATATTCTAAGTTAAACGCATTTCTGATACGTATTTTTTTATCAAAATGTTTTAAATAAAAAATTTATTTCAAAAGCACTAATTCACAACCCCCCCCTCCCCCAATCACACCCCCTGAATTATCACATTCAAGAGGTGTGACCCTGTCCGATAATATTAAATATTTCATCAATAATCTAATACAAGATTTGTTAGGATCAGAGTGGCACTAAGAGGGGGGGGTTGAATTAGTGTAGCGGATTAAAACTCGTATGTTTGAAAATGATTTCATAAATGTGTGAAGATTTTGATGCAACAAGGAATGATTTAGTAAAAGTAGCTCAAGTAAGGAGATGAAAACCAAAAGCTTGCTGCTATGTAAATAAAGGTTTCAAAAAGTTAAACACTCACAAATTCAAGGAACACACCAATTTAAAGTGGTTCGGTCAAATAACCTACATCCACTTGCGAAGCCTTCTTCGATGAGGCTCCCAACTTCCACTAGCAAATCACTTTGAAGGGGAAGGACCAAATACCCCTCTTACAACCTTTTTACAAGTAGTTCACACTCTTATAGATTTTTCAAAGAGAAAGAGGGAGGTGAACACTTTAGCTATTGAAAACAAGACTTTGCTAAGGACTTAGCTAAAGCTTTTTCTCAATTTCTAACTTCTCAAAAGGTGTATTCTCTGCTGAGAATTAGAGGGTATTTATAGACCCCAAGAGGATTCAAATTTGGGCTCCAAAATTTGAATTCCTTTGGGTTCCTGAAGCTAGCGGTGCCACCGCCTATCAATGTCAATTTGACCGTGTACTAGCGGTGCCACCACCCGACCTTTTGGGTGCTGGGCGGTGCCACCGCTCAATCCGACAGTACCACTACCCGACCTTTTGGGTTTTGGGTAGTTCCACCACCCGACCTTACAGGTCACTGGATGGGCTCCAAATTTGGCCCAAACCAGTTCTTATTCGGGCCCAATAGGACCCTAACCAGGTTATAGGATTAACTCTTAATCCTAACCCTAATTGCATACAAACTATGAAGTTAAGACATAGTCCTAAGCAGGTTTTTAACCGGCAACGTCGAGTTTCCTTCCGGTGAGCTTTCCAGCGAACTTCCGACAAACTTCCGATACACCCTTGGATTTCTTCCAGCAGACTCCCAATAGGCTCCTGGTCTTGTGGCGAGTTCAACGAGTCTTTGGCAAGTAACTGAACCTTCTCGGTGATCTCTGTGAACCTCCGAAGATCTTTCCGACGGACTTTCGAAAACTTTGGCAAGTCCTCGATTCCTTCTCGGTTGGTTCCGGCAACACTTCCGATGATTCTTCGGACTTTCGACGGACTCTTGAACACCCATCGAACTTGACTCTAGTAGACTTTCTTTATGTCTCCAATCTATCATAATTAATCCTGCACATGTAAAACAAAACTTTGATCGAGACAATTAATCCTAAGCAATTAATCAAGTTGTCCGGCATGTCATTGGTCACTCGACGCTTCGTCCGATTCTTCGGTGCATCATCCTCTCTTGTGGCCTATTGCCCAATCTGCCAGTTGACTCTGTAACTCCAATATCCTTGGCACAATCTCCGCTCTTCTTGGCTCGATGCCCGAATCCATGACCCGAAGCCTTCTGTCGATACGTCGACCGATCCACTAGCCCGACGTCCAATCTTCTGACATATTCCTCTAGCCCAACATGATTCATCCTACTTTAATTGTCTCATCCTGATCAAAGTATCCTACGTCACTCAAAACGCAGATTAAATCATAAACACATATCAAGTGGTTTCATCATCAAAATACGAGATTCAATAATCTCCCCCTTTTTGATGATAACAACCACTTGATGATGGAGTTAACCTTAACTCCTAGAGTTTAAACAAACTCCCCCTATCAATATGGCTTATAATGAGAAGATATAAACACTTGAATTTAAACTCTTTGAATTCAAGCCTAAACCGATAAGTTCTATCCGTTGAACTTATCGTTATTCTCTATAAGCATGAGCAAATATGAAACTTCGTATTTCTCATAATTTTAAGCTATGAAAATTATTTTCAAGTCGAATGATAAATGACAATTATCATTTCGATAAGAGATATGAACTTTCAACATGAATCTCATGATTTCATCTGATCATGAGATGAAATGATAACCAATCTAAAAACTTTCATATTGCGATTTTCTCAAAAAGTTTTGCGATGCATATAAGACATTTGACTTAGACAATATATTAGCTTTTGCAATTCATATAAGTCATGCTAGCATATAAGAATTACATCGATCATACAAAATTCATCTTATTAGAAAAATTCAGCATTCATACAAAAAGGAGATGGCAAAAAAATTGACAAAGCTTCAACTTGGCATTAAGATTAATCATACAAGGATCGCATGTCAAGGTAGCAGAATAAGAAGGTATTTCGATTAATCCTTAGGAGGAGATCCATAGTTCTTATACATGACATCTATCTTTTGATTCATTTGTCGTAGTTCCCTCAAAATTTCAACTTGCTATAATTGAATTTGCTCTTGCTGTGATTTGAGTTGCTCTTGTTGTGATTTGATCTGATGTAATTATGCCATAATGAGATCTTTAGAAGATAAAGCAGGAGTTGATTCTGAAGGTGCTGCACTAAAGGGACTAGGAGGAGGAGATTCATTTCTCCTAAAAATTGGTGTTTCGAGGTGTTCTACTAGTGGGGGAACTGGATTAGTCCTTCTAGGTTGCCTAACCCATATACCATTGCTAAAAGTGCACCTAAGTCTTTTAAGTAGGTTTCTATTGATGGTAAATTTATCAACTTGAATTATTTCTTCATCAAGTGAGACACAAATATTATGGGCAAGTATTAATCGAGTGACTAACCCCCCCATATGGTAACATTTGTGTCTTTAGCTATTATGTCCTACATATGTTGCTAGATTAAGTATCCAAAACAATTATGTTAGCCGGTCATAATCTAATACATAGTGCTTAGCTCTATTTGACTAATTTCATCATGATGAAATTGTTTGGGAAGTAGTATGCTAGTCATGATGTGATGAAGAAATTTAGAGTTGAAGGGCAATAAGTGCTCGTAACTTTTGGAAATCATGCCTAGGTTCGGATATGCAAATATAGCTTCTAAGGCTTCGGAGTAGGTTGCTCCTATTGCATTGATATCCATTTATTTCTAAAATAACAACCCCTATCCTTTTTGGTAATTCTAATTAATTTGCATATAGTGCTATCAAATATTTGAATTTATGTTCCTAAGAGGTAGGTAGTTAATCTATCATTATCCACACATAAGTTTGCATAAAATAACCTAACTAACCTAGGATAAATTGGTTCATTAATTTGTAGGAGAGGTGAGGCATCTAAATGTGCAAACCATCTAATGGGTTCTAGGTTTCCAAGTTCATCTAGATCAACATGTTTGCCCTTATGTATTGTTCTTATTTCGAAATTATGAAACCTAAGAGCTACTTCATTGGATCTAAAAAGGTTTTGGTCATAAAAATCTCCTTCCACCCTTTTCTCTTTTGTTCTTGATGATCTCTTAAGAGCCATATCTAATCAAGATGATAGATCAAGAAAAAACTATAAAAAATATGCCAAATAATAAGAGGAAGAAAGAAAGATTTCAGATTTTACCTTATGGAGATTTCCTTTGGAGGCAGAGAGCTTTATCCAATAAGAATTCCTCTCTTAGGCTTCTAGAGGTTAGAATGAGGGTGAGAGAGGTTTAGAGGGTTTTGTGGGAGTTCTAGGGAGGGTTCTCACGGGTTGGGGGCGGTTCCACTACCGAACCTAACTTTTCTACTTATATGAGGATTCTCGGGCGGTACCACCGCTTGGGGACCGAGCACCCAGGCAGTGCTACCACCGGTTCTGGTAGTGCCACCGTTGGCGTGCCAAAAAAAAAAATTTTCTTTCCCTCCCCCTTTTTTTTTTTTCAGAGGTGTTCGATTCAAGATTGGATAGGGTCTAGGATTGCTCTTTAAGATGTCATTTGGAATAAAAAAAAAGTCAAATCCATGAGAACCGGAAAGAGGATGAAAATTTTTGAAAAATACATAGAATCAAGCTCATTCACAAGGACAATTTAACATGCTTAGTTCCCTTCTAATAAAGTCAAATTGATTTTCATTTAAGGCTTTTGTAAAAATGTCTGCTAATTGATACTTTGTGTCAATGAACTCTGAAATGACATTATTGTTAAGGACATGATCGTGTATAAAATGATGCCGAATGTCGATATGCTTAGTTCTAGAGTGTTGAATTGGATTTTTGGTAAGACAAATGGCACTTGTATTATCACATTTTATGGGAATGTTCTTCAAGTAAATTCCATAGTCTTCCAATTTATTCTTCATCCAAACAACTTGTGCACAGCATGCACTTGCAGCTATGTATTCGGCTTCCGCCGTAGATAGTGCAACCGAATTTTGTTTCTTGAAAGTCCAAGAAACAAATGCATGTCCTAAAAGTTGGCATGTTCTGGATGTGCTTTTTCTATCTATCCTGCATCCGCCAAAATTAGCATCTGCATAAGCTATTAAATCAAATTTATCGAATTTCGGATACCACAATCCTAAATTGGGAGTTCCTTTAAGATATCTAAAAATTCTTTTAACACTTTTAAGATGAGATAATTTAGGATTAGATTGAAATCTAGCGCAAAGTCCTACACTAAACATGATATCCGATCTAGTCGTGGTGAGGTAAAGTAGACTACCTATCATTCTTCTATACGATTTTTGATCAAAGTTTTCACCATTTTCATCCATATCTAATTTAGTGAAAATACTCATAGGAGTGTTTATCGCTTTTGAACCATCCATGTTAAATCATTTTAACAATTCTAATGTATATTTAGATTGATTAAGAAATATACCATCATTAAGTTGTTTAATTTGTAATCCTAAAAAGAAGGTTAATTCACCTATTAGACTCATTTCAAATTCATGACTCATATACTTGGCAAATGATTCATATAGTGATTCATCCGAAGAACTAAAAATAATATCGTCAATATAAATTTGCACAATAAGAAAATTATTTTTAAAGTGTTTGATAAACAATGTAATATCAACCTTACCTTTAGTAAAATTTTTTTAAATAAGAAAGGAACTAAGCCCTTCATACCAAGCTCTAGGAGCTTGTTTCAAGCCATAGAGAGCCTTAGTCAATTTGAATACATGATTAGGAAGAAGAAAATTTTCAAATCCAAGAGGTTGTTCGACATATACTTTTTCGGAAATAAAACCATTCAAAAAGGCACTTTTGACATCCATTTGAAATAGTTTAAAATCATTACTACTAGCATAGGCAAGGAGCATCCTAATGGCTTCTAACCTTATACTAATTCTTTAGATGAGATCTTAGATATTAGTTTCATACTTGCATGGCCTAATCTCCTATGCCAAAGCCAAGCATCATCATTTAATGTGGAGAAGCACATTTCATTACTTAGTTCATCAAGGTTGATGGTGTAGACATTATTTTGTGTTAAAGCAATCATTGACATGTTATTGTTTGGTTTTTCAATAATGCACACATTAGATTCAAATCTAACGATGTAACCTTTATCGCATAATTGACTAATACTTAAGAGATTATGTTTTAATCCATCAACTAGCAATACATCATCAATTAAAAAGCTTAATTTGTTACCTATGGTTCCCTTACCAATGATTTTGCCTTTGTTGTTGTCTCCGAAGGTGACATACCCTTCATCTTTGCTAGTGAGCATAGAGAAATGAGATGGATCTTCAGTCATGTGTCTTGAGCATCCACTATCAAGATACCATCTCTTACTCCTAGCTTGTGAGTTTGTCTACAAAAGAGGATGGTTTTTAGGTACCTATTTGATTTTGGGTATCTCAAAAATTGATCTACCAATTTTGTTAGTTATCATTGAACTATTTATAGTTCCTTTAGGAACCCATATCAACTTATGTGGACTAATTTTCCTAAATGGATATTTGTAAGCAATATGTTTGGATTTACAACAAAAGTTGCATTTCAAATGAGGTGAAATATGCAATGTGGGTCCTTTAATGAAAGTGGTAGGATTTTGGTGAGAACCTCTCACAAAACCAATTCCACTTCTATTTACGACGTGACTCTTGTTTGCAAGGATCATGTCCAAGCCCTTGCTACTGACCTTAAACTTGTTTAAGGTCTCTTTAAGTAGCAAATTTTTATTTTTTATTGCTTCTAAGTGTTCACACTTAGAGCATGGAGGAGTTTGAAGACTATCAAGCTTATTTTGTAGTAAGACATGTTCTTTCTTTAATAGATTAAACTTCTTACTAATAGTTCTACACTCATCAAATAATTCATGAAAAGCGATAGAAAGTTTATCGAAAGATAAATCTTCATTAATTAAATCACATACCTCTTCTCCTAAAGCCATTAACGCGAAGTTTGCCTCTTTTTGTTACTAACTTCTTTACTTTCAGAATCACTTGAATCGTCCCAAGTCACTTTTAAAGCTTTCTTCTTCTTTAGTTGCTTCTTCTTGGCTTGAGGGCATTCATTTTTGAAGTGCCCTGGCTTCTTGGATTCGTAGCATATTACTTGGTCCTTGTTATATTCAAGTTTATTTTTGGTGTTATTTTTAAATTTGTTCTTTTTATAAATTTTTAAAATTGAGTTAAAAGTGCAATGTCATCGTTACTATCCTCATCACTTGATGTCCTTTCAAGTGGTCTTCTCATGATGTAAGTACTATATCCTTCCTGTTCTTTGAAATAGGGTTCTCGAGCTCTTTATGAGCATGACACGTCATTTCGTAGGTCATTAGAGACCCAATAAATTCTTCGAGAGGAAATGTTTTAAGGTCCTTGGCCTCTTGAATAGCCATAACTTTTGGATCCCAACTCTTTGGAAGGGATCTTAAGATTTTAGTTACTAGTTCAAAATTAGAAAAACCTTTACCAAGAGCTTTGAGTCCATTGATGACATCCGTGAAATAGGTGTATATGTCTCCGATGGACTCACTTGGTTTCATTCGGAAAAGTTCATAAGAGTGCACAAGAATGTTGATTTTGGGTATCTCAAAAATTGATCTACCAATTTTGTTAGTTATCATTGAACTATTTATAGTTCCTTTAGGAACCCATATCAACTTATGTGGACTAATTTTCCTAAATGGATATTTGTAAGCAATATGTTTGGATTTACAACAAAAGTTGCATTTCAAATGAGGTGAAATATGCAATGTGGGTCCTTTAATGCACGTGGTAGGAATTTTGGTGAGAACCCTCTCACAAACCAATTCCACTTCTATTTACGACGTGACTCTTGTTGCAAGGATCATGTCAAGCCCTTGCTATGACCTTAACTTGTTAAGGTCTCTTTAAGTAGCAAATTTTTATTTTATTGCTTTAAGGTTTCACACTTAGAGCATGGAGGGTTTGAAGACTTATCAAGCTTATTTCGTCGTAAGAACCTGTTCTTCTTTAATAGATTAAACTTCTTACTAATAGTTCTACCATCATCAAATAATTCATGAAAAGCGATAGAAAGTTTTATCGAAGATAACTCTTCATTAATTAAATCACATACCTCTTCTCCTAAAGCCATTAACGCGAAGTTTGCCTCTTTTTTGTTACTAATTCTTTACCTTTCAGAATCACTTGAATCGTCCAAAGTCACTTTTAAAGCTTTCTTCTTCTTAGTTGCTTCTTCTTGCTTGAGGGGCATTCATTTTTGAAGTGCCCTGGCTTCTTGGATTCGTAGCATATTACTTGGTCCTTGTTATATTCAAGTTTATTTTTGGTGTTATTTTTAAATTTGTTCTTTTTTATAAATTTTTAAAATTTGAGTTAAAAGTGCAATGTCATCGTTACTATCCTCATCACTTGATGTTCCTTTCAAGTGGTCTTCTCATGATGTAAGTACTATATCCTTCCTGTTCTTTGAAATAGGGTTCTCGAGCTCTTTATGAGCATGACACGTCATTTCGTAGGTCATTAGAGACCCAATAAATTCTTCGAGAGGAAATGTTTTAAGGTCCTTGGCCTCTTGAATAGCCATAACTTTTGGATCCCAACTCTTTGGAAGGGATCTTAAGATTTTAGTTACTAGTTCAAAATTAGAAAAACCTTTACCAAGAGCTTTGAGTCCATTGATGACATCCGTGAAATAGGTGTATATGTCTCCGATGGACTCACTTGGTTTCATTCGGAAAAGTTCATAAGAGTGCACAAGAATGTTGATTTTGGATTCTTTCACTCAGCTAGTGCCTTCATGAGTGACCTCAAGAGTTCTCCAAATATCAAAAGCCGAATCACAAATTGAAACACGATTAAATTCATTTTTGTCCAATGCACAAAACAAGGCATTCGTAGCCTTTGCATTTAAAGTAAAAACTTTCTTCTCCGATTCATCCTATTCGTTCATCAGAAGAGAAAATTTTTGAAATCCATTTTCGACAATAGTCCAAAGCTCAAAATCCATAGAAATGAGGAAGATCCTTATTAGAGTCTTCTAATACATGGAATCCGACCCATTAAACATAGGCGGACGTGTAATAGAATGACCATCATGCATGCCGGAGTAAGCCATCTCTCTTGGGTATCAAACCAAATATGAGAGTGAGCCTAGCTTTGATACTAATTGTTAGGATCGGGGCGGCACTAAGAGGGGGGGGGGGGGGTGAATTAGTGTAGCGTATTAAAACTCGTATGTTTGAAAATGATTTCATAAATATATAGAGATTTCCATGCGATAAGGAATGACTTAGTAAAAATAGCTCGAGTAAAGTAAGGAGATGAAAATCAAAAGCTTGTTGCTATGTAAATAAAGGTTTCAGAAAGTTAACCACTCACACATTCAAGGAACACACCAATTTAAAGTAGTTTGGTCAAATAACCTACATCCACTTGCGAAGCCTTCTTTGATGAGGCTCCCAACTTCCACTAGCAAATCACTTTGAAGGGGAAGGACTAAATACCCCTCTTACAACCTTTTTACAAGTGGTTCACACTCTTATAGATTTTTCAAAGAGAAAGAGGGAGGTGAACACTTTAGCTATTAAAAACAAGACTTTGCTAAGGACTTAGCTAAAGCTTTTTCTCAATTTCTAACTTCTCAAAAGGTGTATTCTCTGCTGAGAATTAGGGGATATTTATAGACCCCAAGAAGATTCAAATTTGGGCTCTAAATTTTGAATTCCTTTGGGTTCCCAGAGCTGGCGGTGCCACCGCTTGTCGGTGGCAGTGCTATTGCCGGTCAATGTTAATTTGACCGTGTACTGGCGGTGCCACCGCTCGACCTTTTCGGTGCTGGGTGGTGCCACCGCCCAATCCGGCGGTACCACCGCCCAACTTTCGGGTTCTGGGCGATGCCACCGCCCAATCCGATGGTGCCACCGCCCGACCTTACAAGTCATTGGTTGGGCTCCAAATTTGGCCCAAACCAGTTCATATTCAGGCCAAGTTGGCCCCTAACAAGGTTATAGGATTAACTCTTAATCCTAACCCTAATTGCATGTAAACTACGAAGTTAAGACATAGTCCTAAGCATATTTTTAACTGACAACGTCAAATTTCCTTCCGATGAGCTTTCCGGTGAACTTCCGATGGACTTCCGATACACCCTCGGATTTCTTCCAGCAGACTCCCAGCAGGCTCTCGGTCTTGTGGCAAGTTCAACAAGTCTTTGGCAAGTAACTGAACCTTCTCGGTGATCTTCGTGAACCTCTGACGATCTTTCCAGCGGACTTCCGAAAACTTCGGTAGGTCCTCGATTCCTTCTCGGTTGGTTCCCACAGCACTTCCGATGATTCTTCGGACTTTTGACAGACTCTCGAACACCCATCGAACTTGACTCTGGTAGACTTGCTTTATGACTTCAAGCTATCATAGTTAATCCTGCACATGTAAAACAAAACTTCGATTGAGACAATTAATCCTAAGCAATTAATTAAGTTGTCTAGCATGTCATTGGTCCCTCAACGCTTCGTCCGATTCTTCAACGCATCATCCTCTCTTGTAGGCTATTGCCTAATCGGCTACTTGACTCTGTAACTCCGATATCTTTGGCACAATCTTCGCTCTTCTTGGCCCGATGCCCGAATCTATGGCCCAAAGCCTTCTGTCGATACGTCGATTGATCCACCGGCCTGATGTCTAATCTTCTGACATGTTCCTCCGACCCAACATGATTCTTCCTGCTTTAATTATCTCATCCTGATTGAAGTATCCTATGTTACTTAAAACGCAGATTAAATCATAAGTCGATCAACCACCACGAGAATTGTACTTTTACCTTTGGAAGGTGGTAGCCCTTCGATGGAGTCCATGGAGATGTTAATCCATACTAAGTCCGGTATGGGTAGTTATTGTAGCTTCCCTAGACTTGCCACTGTTTCAATCTTGTGCTATTGACATATATCACATTATGCCACATATTTCGCAATAATTCTTTTCATCTCTCTCCAATAAAAATTTTGCTTCACTCTTTTGTAGGTTCTCAGGAATATGAAATACCCTGCTAAAGGTGTGGAGTGCATTTCATGTAGGATGATTTTGATGCAAGGGGAGTCAGGTATAAGCACAATGCGACCTTTGTAGCGTAGATCTCTCAAATCCCAAGTGTAGGAAGGGATCCTTCTTTAATCCTTGGATCCTCCTCCAATTTGTTTTATGATATTGTTGATCTTTGGATCCTTCTTCAATCCTTCCCTAATGTCCTCGAGGAAGCCGGTGATAGGAAGGGAGATGGTTGAAAATTTAGCTTGCTCAAGTAGCCATGAGAGTGCATCTACAACAATATTTTCTTTCCCCTTTTTATAAATAATTTTATAATCAAATCCTAGAAGTTTGGTTACCATTTTTGTTGCTCAGGGGATGATATCTTCTACTCCAAAAAGTACTCAAGTAGGGTCTCCACCTCATTACTGTGTGCACAGTGGTAAGCATCTCCTTATCATATATTGATATGTTTTGATGGGAGAGAGATAATGCCTTACTAGTGTATGAGAGTGGTTGACCATCTTGCATGAGAACGGCTCTAATTCTGACTCTAGATGCATCGGCCTCAATGATGAAGGGTCGGTTGAAATCTGATGGCGCTAGCACCGGTGTCGTCATCATGGCTGCCTTAAGTTTGTCGAAGGCAGCGGAGGCTTTGTCCAATCATTGGAAGACATCTTTTTTTAGTAGAGAAGTGAGGGGTACACTAATCTTCCCATAGTCTTTGACAAATTTTTGGTAGCAGCCCGTTAGACAAGGAACTCACGCAGTAATTTCACGTTTGTAGGTTCGGCCAGTCATGGCATTACTTCAATTTTTGTTGGGTCTAACTGGCACACTCCTTCTTGCTGATATTAATGTGCCTGAAGACTCTACTTTTTGTTGGAGAAAGTCTGCACTTTGGCTACTTAACAAAAAGGGTCTTCTCCTGAAGGATCATCAAAATAACTCGTAAATATGCCGAAAGTGAGTCTCAAGAGAGAAGGGCTATAAATGATATATCATTAAAAAAATACTAGCACAAATTTGGCGAAGAAATCTCCCAATAAAATTTTGCTTCACTCTTTTGTAGGTTCTCAGGAATATGAAATACCCTGCTAAAGGTGTGGAGTGCATTTCATGTAGGATGATTTTGATGCAAGGGGAGTCAGGTATAAGCACAATGCGACCTTTGTAGCGTAGATCTCTCAAATCCCAAGTGTAGGAAGGGATCCTTCTTTAATCCTTGGATCCTCCTCCAATTTGTTTTATGATATTGTTGATCTTTGGATCCTTCTTCAATCCTTCCCTAATGTCCTCGAGGAAGCCGGTGATAGGAAGGGAGATGGTTGAAAATTTAGCTTGCTCAAGTAGCCATGAGAGTGCATCTACAACAATATTTTCTTTCCCCTTTTTATAAATAATTTTATAATCAAATCCTAGAAGTTTGGTTACCATTTTTGTTGCTCAGGGGATGATATCTTCTACTCCAAAAGTACTCAAGTAGGGTCTCCACCTCATTACTGTGTGCACAGTGGTAAGCATCTCCTTATCATATATTGATATGTTTTGATGGGAGAGAGATAATGCCTTACTAGTGTATGAGAGTGGTTGACCATCTTGCATGAGAACGGCTCTAATTCTGACTCTAGATGCATCGGCCTCAATGATGAAGGGTCGGTTGAAATCTGATGGCGCTAGCACCGGTGTCGTCATCATGGCTGCCTTAAGTTTGTCGAAGGCAGCGGAGGCTTTGTCCAATCATTGGAAGACATCTTTTTTTAGTAGAGAAGTGAGGGGTACACTAATCTTCCCATAGTCTTTGACAAATTTTTGGTAGCAGCCCGTTAGACCAAGGAACTCACGCAGTAATTTCACGTTTGTAGGTTTCGGCCAGTCATGCATTACTTCAATTTTTGTTGGGTCTACTGCCACTCCTTCTTCTGATATTATGTGCCTGAAGTACTCTACTTTTTGTTGGAGAAAGCTGCACTTTGGCTACTTAACAAAAAGGGTATTCTCCTGAAGGATCATCAAAATAACTCGTAAATGCCGAAAGTGAGTCTCAAGAGAAGGGCTATAAATGAGAATATCATTAAAAAAATACTAGCACAAATTTGCGAAGAAAGCTCCCAAAAAAATCATTCATGAGACTTTGGAAGGTTGAAGGAGCATTAGTGAGTCCAAAAAGCATTAACAAGATTTCATAATGGCCGTCATGTGTGCAGAATGTAGTTTTTGGAATGTTGCCTTCATATACCCGAATTTGGTGGTAACTGGATCGGAGGTCAACTTCGTGACGACTCGAGCTCCTTTTAATTCATCGAAAAGTTCATCCATCACTAGTATTGGGTACTTGTCCTTGAAGCTCGGTAGTCATGCACATCCGCCAGGTTCTGTCCTTCTTGCATACAAGTAGCACCGATGAGAAATAGGGGCTGCAACTTGGCCAAATCACCCCTATTTCAAGCATCTCCATTACAATCTTTTCAATTTCATCCTTCTAGAGGTAAGGATATCAGTATGACTGAGTGTTCGCTGGTGGCTTGACCGGAAGGATTGGAATCTGATGGTAATGTTGCCGAGCAGGAGGAAGACCGCGTGGTTCAACAAAAATGTTGACAAATTTAGCAAGCAATTGAGCAAGATTTTGATCTTCAATTTCTATTTTCTTCCCCTCTGGTTGCTTTTGGAGATGCATCAAAAAGTCACCATTTACTTGTGTAAAACTTTCTTCATTCGTTGGGTCGAAACGATGGTTACGTTGCTTCCGCGCTTCCTACGTAGGATGATCTGTTTACCTTTGTAACAGAATTTTATACTTAATTTGGAAAAGTTTCAAGAGACATCACCTAGTGTAGTCAGCCATTCTATATCAAGCATGGCCTCATAGTCTCAATTGGCAGGTGAAAGAAGTCGGTGATAATTTCTTGGTCTTCTAGTAATAGTTTCACCTGCGGGCGTCTTTGGTCGCACTTTAGGATTTTACCGTCGGTAACCTTTACATCGAACTTGCTGCAACCCTCAATGTGGAGCACCATACGAGCAGCAACCTTACTATTTAGGAAGTTATTAGTGCTGCCCGTGTTGATGAGAACAGTGATCGGTTGTTGTTTGCGAAGGCCTCGAACTTTCATCATTTGCGGGTTTGAGTAGCCGGCTAGTATGTGTACCGTAACGTTGGTTAGTTGTGGTTCTTCTTCTGCATCTTCTTCTTCATGATCAAGGCTCTCTCCTAGATATTTAATGATCTCTTTTTCTACTGGTTCAATAATAAGAAGTCTCCCTTTTCTATAGCAATACTCGTGGCTCCATGGTTCGTCGTAGTGCCAACATAACCCCTTCACAGATCGCTCCCGAAGCTCTTCTCTTGTCAACCTTTTTGGTGCAGGGGCTCAGTTGATAGTAGGGGGGGTTGAGGGCTTTAGTATTGCTGGTCGGGGAGTGACCCTAGACCTCCAGACTTCATGGTTCAATTGCTTCTCTTGAAATCATGCGAAAGAGATGGCTGCCATAAGCGTGTATGGTTGTTGCACTTTAACTTCTCCTCGGATCTCTGACTTCAATCCCTCAATAAAGATCCTCAATAGCTATTTTTTAGACTAATCATGAGTTTAATTAGATAACCTTTCAAACCTAATTTGGTACTCCTGAATGGTGGAGGTTTGTTAGATCGTTGCTAGTTGTCCGTCAATGTTCTCGTAATCGGTTGGTCCGAAGCGGATCAGCAGTCCTTCTTTGAATTGTCACCATAAGAGGACTCCATAAGTGTGTTCAAACTAGTCAAACCACTATATGACATCCCCTTCAAGATGTATAGCTGTAATTTCCACCATTTATGCGTCCGCGGTTTTGTGGTACCAAAAATATCGCTCCGCGCATGAGATCCAACCAATTGGGTCTCCTTCTTCCCATCTAGGGAAGTCCACCCTCATGCGTGGATAGTAAGGATTGGTCATAGAGCCTCCCCTCTCTTGGAAGTCATCTCTTCGGGTTTGGTGGTCGGCCCAAATTGAGTTAAGTAAAGAGAGTCCGAATCTTATCCTCTATTCGCGCTTCGAAGGCTTCGAATTTAGCATTGATTGCCTCTTATATGCCTCCAAATCTATGATGTTAAGATCTCTCTTTTGTTGTTGGGTTAAAGGCATGAATATGTTGAGAGAAGTGATGGTCGAAAGGGTTGGTGGATCGGTGGATGTAGGTTGCGATTTAGGCTTACTTTATGGCTGTTTTGGGTGCAGTTTAAGGGTATGGTTTGGTGGAATTTTAGAGCTGTGATGGTAGTGGATGAAGGTTAGGGAAAAAGGTTTTAGATCTATGGTAGATGGCAGCAAAGGTTTGATAGAAATCAATGGAAGTTGCTGCAGGTATGTGTTGTCTTGTAACAGTAGAATTGTCATTGAAGAAAATAGCGGTTTCATGACAAAATTTCTAACAAAAATTGAGAGATTTGAGGAGAGAATTTGATAGTAAAATCTTAGTTTATATAATAGTAAGGATGACCAATTTAATCAAAAAAAATTTGGCAGTATAATAGCAAGGAAATTGGTGCAAGTTGCAATAGTAGAATTCTCGTCAAAAAATTTTGGCAGTTTGTGATGAAAATTTGTAGCAACACAAGAATGTTTCTAGAGATGAATTCCTCAATAGATCAATCTTAGATGGAAGCCAAAATGATCTATGAAGTATATAAGAAATTTTGTTCAAAAAGGATTGCAAATACATCGGTTAAGGCAACAATATGCGGCTAAAATTTTCTACAGTAATCTTTTGTTTTAGAGATAAAATCTTTAAGATGAAAAGTTTATGTAGTAATATAGGAATTATTTGTTTTAGATTTTTAAATAAGGATAACTAAATTACAGTAGCAGTAAGATAGGAAACCAGAACCTATTGCAATTCACGAGGAGATCAAAGGATGATCTGCGGTGGTGGAGACGATGGCAAAATTCGACGATGATCTTTTAAACAATTATGGGAATTTCTTTGAGTAGCTATGGAGGGCTGATGGATGGCTGTGGAAGGGTAGCAAGATGCCAAGAACACTACTTTAATACCAAGTATTAGAACCCTTGCAGATTCTAAGCTTGGGGTTGATCTCTTTAGAGGATCGGCCTCCTTGGAACTCTATAGGGGTTCCTTCCTCCAAATTGCTGCTCAAAGGCTGCAGAAAAGATTCATCTATTGTTTTTGAAAAGAGAATGAATACATGGCTATTTATAGGGCTTCTAAATCATAACTCCTAATAGGACTCCTACTCAAGACTCCTACTCAATTAGGACTCCAACTTAAGACTCATATTCCTTTACAACTCCTAATGCTTCTCTAAGAAACAACCTCCTAACCCTAGCCGGCCTCTTCACCTCTTTAATAGGGGTCGGCTATGTGGGTTTTGTTGAATCTCGTATTTTGATGATGAAACTAATTGAAAATTATTTATGATTTAATCTGTGTTTTGAGTGATATAGGATGCTTCAATCAGGATGAGACAATTAAAGCAGGAAAAATCATGTTGTGCCGGAGGAAAACATGTCAGAAGATTGGACATCGAGCCAAAGGATCAGTCGATGTATCGATAGAAGGCATTGGCCATAGATTCGGGCATCGGGCCAAGAAGAGCGGATATTGCGCCAAGGATATCGAAGTTGCGGAGTCAACTAACCAATTGGGCAATAGGCCACAAGAGAGGACGATGCGTTGAAGAATCGGACGAAGCGTCGAGGGACCAATGACATGCCGGACAACTTGATTAATGCTTAGTATTAATTGTTTAGATCGAAGTGTGTTTTTACATGTGTAGGATTAACTATGAGAGCAAGGCATAAAGCAAAATGAAGTCCCAGAGTCAAGAACACGATTTCGTTGGGAGTTCGAGAGTTCGTCGGAAGTCCAGACGGTCATCGGAAGTTCTGCAAGAACCAGCCGAGAAGTCCAGGAGCTTGCTGGAAGAAGCTCGTTGGAACTCGCTAAGAAGATCATTGTGAAGTTCAGGAGCTTGCCGGGAGTCCACCGAAACATTGCCGAGAGATCGTCGGAAGTTCGCCGTAAGTTCACTGGAAGCTCGCCGGAAGAAACTAGACTTACGGATTTGTTTAGCTTAGAATATGTCTTAGGAATCATAGTTAGCACGTAATTAGGTTTGGATTTGGGCCAACCCAATTAGGGGCCAGTTGGGCCCATGTAAGGACTGTGTTGGGCCCAATGAGAGGCCTAAATAGTGACCCAAGAGGCAGCACCGTCATGGCACAGTCTTCAAGACTGTGTCAGGCGGTGATACCACCTAGACGTAGCCTCCGAGAAGGCTACAGGTGGTGGTACTGCCAGCTTGGGCGGTGGTACTACCTAGTGTCAGGTATGGTACTACTAGACTGGGCAGTGGTACCGCCTAGTGTAGTGTTAGTATTAGACTGACACTGGCGGTGGTACCGCCCATGGTTGGGAAACCCGAGATGAAATGTTTTTAGACTCCAAGTTTGAATCAACTTGAAGCCTATAAATACCCCTCTCATCCCTGGTTAAAATATACAAGTATTGAGAGTAAAAATGAAAGAAAATCTGCTGTAATCTTGTGTGAAACTCCTCTCAAAGTTCTAAGTGTTAGAATAGTTTGAGAGAAGAGTGAGTGGAGGTGTAAGGGTTGTCTCCTAAACCTAGTAAAAGGAGAAAGAGCTGTAAGGAGGTTGATCTTCGCCTATAAAGGAAGATCGATAGTGGATGCCAGTGGCCTCGACAGATGAGAAATCGGTGGAGTGGATGTAGGTCATAACAACCGAACCACTATAAAATCGGCGTGTTCTTCTCTGGTTTGCATTTCTATATTTGAGCAATTTACTATATTGTAAACCTCTTAACTTACTTTACATCCACTACGCTCTTTCGTAAGCTTTCAAGCTATCTTTACGAAAATGCTTTCAAGATAACCTCTCTCTGAAACGGTTTTTGCCGAAATCGGTTTTCATCATACGAAGGTTTTTTGAACCGACGTAATTTTACTACTGTACTAATTCACCCCCCCCCCTCTTAGTGTCCACCCTTTCCTAACAATTGGTATCAGAGCCTTGTATTCTTATTTGGTTTAAAACCCAAGAGAAATAGCTCTTTTCGACTTTCAAGAGTGATTTTCTCTCATTCGTCCTCCCTTGTTCAATGGGACAGACTACACTTATTGGAAAACTCAAATGAGAGTTTTGTTACTTTCTTTGGTTTTAAATCTATGGAGTATTGTGGAAAACGATTTTCGAAGGTCTTCTCTTCTAATGATCTATTGGAATGATTTGGAGAAGAAGATATTTTCTTTAAATGCTAGAGCTATGAATGCTCTATTTTACGCCTTAGATAAAACTGAATTTAATTGGGTTTCTAATTGCGAAATGACTTTCGATATTTGGCACACCCTTGAAATCACACACAAACAGTCTAAAGTTAATCTTTTGATGTATAATTTTGAACTTTTTCATATTAAATCAAGTGAAACCATTGGAGACATACACACTCGTTTTACGGATATCGTCAATGGTTTAAAAGCTCTTGGTAAAACTTTTTTGGATTTTGAACTCGTTAACAAGATCTTAAGATCAATTTCTAAAAATTGGGAACGAAAGTAACGGCAATACAAGAATCAAAAGATTTGAACCATTTTCCAATTGAAGAACTTATAGGGTCTTTGATGACCTATGAAATGATGTGCAATGCACATAAAGAACTCAAAAACAATCATCCAAAGAACAAAAAGGATTTGGGACATAGAATAATTGAGGACCACTCGAGCATAAGCTCAAGTGATGATGAACTTGAACTCATCATGAAATTTAAAAAGTTCATGAAACAACAATCAAAAAATAAAAATAAACTTAATAAGAATACAACTACTTGCTATTAACGCAAGAAGAAGGAAGTACCTTGGGACGAATCAAGCTCATCCAAAGACGAAGAACAAACTAACAAAGGCGAGGTGGCAAACTATGCCTTAACAGCTTTCTACGATGAGGTAATCAAAATGCCCTTAGTTTATTTCGAAATTACATGATGATTTGCATGAGTTATTTTTAATTTAGTTTAAGAATTTTTTTTTAATGTAATGAAAATGCTAAAAATAAAATTTTAGGAATCATGCTTATCCCTCTAGTAATGATCATGAAAATTACATATTTTATGATAAATAAATAAAATGATTTTGATTAAATATTCCTTATGAAATCATGCTATATGTATTTAAGAAGCAATAATATATAATCATGTTGATTTTCGTATTGCTTTTTGATTTTGTTTGAAAATGTCTTATTCTCAATGAAACCATGATTGATGAATATGCTTTATGTTTAATGATTTCTTTGGCTTGTATGCCTTATCATGATGAATGTTTTGAAAATAATTGTTTGTATCATGCTTGATGATTTTTATGCATGAGGACCTGAAGTAATGATTTAAAATCATATGTTTTGGAATTATGTGTTACACTTTTTGATCTTGATGATTTTTTATCTTTCCATTTTAAATTTTAATGCATGGTTTTGACATAAAAACAAATATTTGGGAATACTAATATAAAGTCAATCACACAAATTGAAACTAAGAAAGTTTAGATATCCATAAGAATCATTCAACATCATGTTCAACGAAACCATGCTCGATGTCTTAATGAAAATATAATTATGATTTGAAAGCATGCTTATTGAGTTTATATTTCAAACTTATGCATGACAGTTTTTATGATCTTTTGAAAGTTCTTTTTTAGTTTTAATGAATGATGCATGAATTTGGCATAAAAGAAAAGAACATGCATCAATCAATAAGTTGAAACAAAAAGAGGAAAGTATTTTTCTTGAAAATCTCTCAAATCCCTACCTTATCGAGCTTTCACTAAGAGATCAATAAATTTATTTATGCCATTTTGAATCTCTTAAAAGTAATGTTGAGATTTTGATGATTTTAACGATTTGAATTTGAATGAGTTTTATCAAAATCATGATCTTGATTTCTTGGAATTACATGAGATTTTTTTTTAATCAAGATCTCTTCTTTGTACTCCTATAATTTTTTTGATATTTTATTTAAGATGAGATTTATTATATGAATCATGTCTTTCAGTATTTACATGATCTTATCTCTAATGATATGATTTATTTTTGTATAACTCCATGTATTTATCACCCAATTAATTTTTTCTTGATGAGATGAAATGAATGTGATGAAATGAAATTATGCATGAAATACAAATGAGAAATTATGATCAAGCATGATAAGATATAATTTCACAAATTGATAACATCATAATGTGAAATATTTATGATTTGGAATGATGCATGCAATACTTATGATTTTATTATGATGATGTATATGATGTATTGCATATTTTGTGAATCATGAAATTGATTTTGATTTTTCATTAATGAATCTATGTTTATTATGCTTTTGTGAATCTCATGGATTATGAAAATGATTTGAATTTAATGGGTTTTATCGAAATCATGATATTGAATTCTCAATATTGATACTTGAAATTTTTCTATGAATCAAGATCTTGTTTTTGAACTCTCATGTCTCTTTTTGTTATTTACTAAAAATGAGATTTGTCAAAGTGAATCATATCTATCGATATGCATGAATTGTGATCTTGTTCTTTTACTATTCTTTTTGCTATTCACTAAAAAGAAGACTTATTCTAATAAACCATGATATACTACATGACACCTTTTAAAGTTTATGACTTGAATTTTATTATGTAAAATTTTTTGTATTCATGAAGTGTATCTCATCACCAAATTCTTCTTGATATTCTTCATGTGATGATATGAATGCATGCAATACTATGATTTTGACATACATGACTTATTTTTTTTATGATTGAAACAATGATTAGAATATTGATATAATTATGAATGAGGATTTGGTATTATGCATGCAATACTTCAACTCATGATAATGATGCATGCAATGATGAAATATTCATGATAAAAAAATTTATTTTGACATTCATGACTTGAATTTTCATCTTTGTTATAATCTGAAAATTTATATAAAGGATCTTCCCTTCTTTTTGACAATGACAAAAGGGGAGATAAAAGATGCTAGCTTGCATAATTCAAGAAGAAAGCAAAAATTGCACTTCTCAAAAAAAAAAAAAAAGAAGAAAGAACCTGCTTCTTGAACATCTTAAATTGTTAGCTTCCATATAGAAAAATGATGTAACATTTTATTAGCTTGCGTTTTAGCAAAGGAAGCAAAAATAATCGTACTTCTCAAAAGAGAAGAAATTGCTATCTTGAACATCACCGAGAATTGCTAGCTTGCAATCTCAAGAAGATGCAAAAATATGATATCTTGCATATCACAAGGAAAAGCAAATTTGTAAACTTATACAAATCTAAATTGTTGCTAGTTTGTATGTTGCAAAACTTGCTTTCTCTTTCAAACACTTGCTAGGTTGAACATTGCAAAACAAACAAGCTAAACTTGCACATCTAGCAAAATTTACAAACTTGCAAAACATAAAATTTTTGCTAGCTTGCATGATGTAACACTTGCTAAATTTTCTAGCTTACATATTGCATGATGATAAATGCAATGTTTGACATTGGATATCTCAAACATTTGATAGTTGGACTTCTCCTTTTTATTGATGACAAAGGGGAAGAAGTATGATCATGTTATGCATAATGACATGTTACAAATATTCATGATGAAATTTGCAATGACTTGGACTTAGTTTTGTTAGGAAAGGGTTTGGCACTAAGAGGGGGGGGGTGGGGGGGGGTGAATTAGTGCAGCAGTAAAAACGTCGGTTTCATAAAATCTTCGTACAATAAAAACTAAAATTCAAAGCCAACTTGAAATCTCGTGTTCATAAATGTATTGAAGGCAGTAAGCAAGTAAAGAAGTTTGTAGTAAGGTAAATTGCATAAGAGAAACACAAATTGATTTATAGTGGTTCGGTCGTCGTCGACCTATATCTACTCCTCTGATTCCTCTTTTGTCAAGGCCACTAGCATCCACTATTGATCTTCTTTCAATGGTTGAAGATCAAGTACCCTTTTACACTCCTCTTCTCCTTTTTACGGGTTTAGGGGACAACCCTTACAAGCACTCAATCCTCTCTTAAACAGAAATCTAAACTTAGAGTAGAAGAGGAGAATTCTCAAGAGATTGCAGCAGTGTTTTCTCACTTTTGAATTCTCTGTGTTATCTATTTTACTTAGGGATGAGAGGGGTATTTATAGGCTTCAAGTAGATTCAAACTTAGAGCCTAAAAACATCTCATCTCGGGTTTGCCAAGTGCAGGCGGTACCACCGCCCAAGAGTTCTGACATTGGGCGGTACCACCGTACAGTAGTTCTGACATTAGACGGTACCACCACCTGTAGCCTCTCAAAGACTATGTCTGGGTGGTACCATCGCCCAGACTGGCAGTACCACCGCTTGACATAGTCTTGGAGATTGTGCCACGACGGTGCCACCTATTAGGTCATTATTTGGGCCTTTCATTGGGCCCAACACAGTCTTTACATGGGCCTTAATTGGGTTGGCCCAAATCCAAACCTAATTATGTGCTAACTACAAAATCTAAGACATACTTAAGCTAAACAAGTCCTTATGTCTTGAT
The DNA here is from genome assembly GCA_004837865.1 of Musa balbisiana. Classification (NCBI taxonomy): domain Eukaryota; kingdom Viridiplantae; phylum Streptophyta; class Magnoliopsida; order Zingiberales; family Musaceae; genus Musa; species Musa balbisiana. The sequence continues at coordinate 35,660,985 of CM017188.1, forward strand.
TTCTTCCAGCGAGCTTCCGGCGATCTTCCGACGATGTTCCTAGCAGACTCCCGGCAAGCTCCTAGACTTTACGATGATCTTCTTGGTGAGTTCCGATGAGCATCTTCCGGCAAGTTCCTGGACTTCTCGGTTGGTTCCTGCAGAACTTTCGACGAACATTTGGACTTCCGACGAACTCTCAACTCCCAACAAAATCACGTCCTTGACTCTGAGACTTCATTTTACTTTATATCTTACTATCATAGTTAATCCTGCATATGTAAAAACACACTTCGATCTAGACAATTAATACTAAGCATTAATCATGCTGTCCGGCATGTCATTGGTCCCTCGACGCTTCGTTTGATTCTTTGGCGTATCGTCCTCTCTTGTGGCCTATTACACAATTGGCTAGTTGACTCCACAACCCCGATATCCTTGGCGCAATATCTGCTCTTCTTGGCCTGATGCCCGAATCCATGACCCGAAGCCTTTTGTCGATACATTGACCGATCCTCCAACTCAACATCCAATCTTCTAACATGTTTTCCTCTAGCACAACATGATTCTTCCTGCTTTAATTGTCTTTCCCTGATCGAAGCTTCCTGCGTCACTCGAAACGCAGATTAAAACATAAACACTTATCAATTGGTTTCATTATCAAAATATGAGATTCAACAATCTCTCCCTTTTTGATGATGACAACCAATTGATGATGGAGTTAAAACAAACTCCCCCTATCAATATGTCATATTGATTGAACCTTGAATTTAAGCTGAATTCAAGTCATTGCAAATTTCATATTAAATATTTGCAATACGTCATCATGCATAACATGATCATACTTCTCCTCTTTTTGTCATCAACAAAAAGTAGAAGTGTACCTTTCATATATTTGGACATAATTTCAAATTATTGCATGAAAAACATAATATCAAGTTTTATCATCATGCAATTTGTAGCTAGAAAATCCTCAATTTAGAAAGTGTTACATCATGCAAGCTATCAAGTTTTAGATATGCAAGGTAATAAGATAGCAAGTTTACAATATACAAGCTAGCAAAAATTTTACAATGTTTTAAAACATGCAAGCTAGCAATTTTGAGATGTTTAAGAAAGCAACTCTTGCTTCTTGAAATATACAAGTATGTAAATTTTGCTAGATGTGCAAGTTAACATTTTTGCTTCTTGAGATAGGCAAGATAGCACTTCTTTGCTTCTCTTTTGAGATGAGCAACCTAGCATGTTTTTGCACTCTTCTTGAATTGTGCAAGCTAGTAAATTTGATTTCGAGCAAGATTTGCTCCCCCTTTGTCATTGTCAAAAAGAAGGGAAGAACATAATTTTGTATCTCTTTATCCCTTTTCATCAATTTCTAAATCATGACAAAAGTAAGTATCAATCTTATTTGTGCATCATTATATTTTCAAATTAAAACATGCACAATTTTAAAATCATACATTTCATTTTTCATGCTCGATACCAAAAAATAAATCAATCATCATTATGAGCATATTATACATGATACTAAAATATTAAAATTTTTAAGCATTTATTAACATTTTGATCATGATACCAAACATTCATCATTTAAAGCATTCATAATACGTCATTTTGGTAATAAATCATAGCATTTCAAATTATGATGGTATTAATTTTGTCAAATTATATCCTACCATGCATGATCAAAACTTTTCCCCATTTTATCATTGTAAACAAGAAAGAAGAATGGAAGAACATGATGATGTAAAATTTTTCAATCATTTCAAGGCATACAAGCCATAAATATAAAGAAATCATGTCTTGAAGGATACGACCACTTAAATATCAAAAGGCATGATTCATATAGTAAATCTCTTCTTTAAGTAAAATACCAAGAAAAGATCGTAGGAGTACAAAGAAGAGATGTTGATTAAAAAATCTCAAGTAATTCCAATAAACTAAGATCATGATTTTGATAAAACTCATTCAAATTCAAATCGTCAAAATCATCAAAATCTCAACATTTCTTTCAAAATGACATAAATAACTTTATCAATTTCTTAGTGAAAAATTGATAAGATAGAGAAAAAGAAATTTTCAAGAAAAATATTTTTCTCTTTTTAATTATTTCAATTCATGTGATTTATTTCATAGAGGCATACCTTTTTAATTTATGCCAAAAACATGTATTAATGTTTAAAAACTGAAAAAGCTACTTTCATTACTGTAAAAATCGATAATCCATAAATCTCAAGAATCATCATGCATAATTTCGAAATTTATTATGCATAACATTAAGACATGGTTTCAAAATATTTAATATTTTCATTACATAATTACATTATTATGCATCATCGAAATTGATTTTATAAAGCATTTTCCATCAAAATCATTTTGTTTGTTGTAGTCATGCATTTTTCTTTTTAGGTGAATCTAACTTCTCAAGCTTAGTTTTCAATACAAAATCCATGTATCATCATTAAGTATGATATCAAACTTCTTAATATTTTCATTAAGACATCAAGCATGGTTTCAATCAAAATCGAAAATTATCAAGATATACATTATTTCTTCTTGAAAAACATTCATAGGATCATCATTAGATTAAATCTAACATTTTATTCCATTAACATAAAACATATAATTTTCATTATCATTTTCTAAAATACTAGCATGATCATAATTTTTGCATTTTCATTTTTAAACATGTAATTTTCAAGAAAAATAATTATTCTAAACTCAATTAAAATTAACTCATGAAAAGCATCATGTAATTTCGAAATAAATAAAAGGTATTTTGATTACCTCATCATCGAAAGCCGTTAAGGCATAGTTTGCCACCTTGCCTTTATTGATTTTCTCCTCGTCTGTAAATGAGCTATTCATCCTAATTTGTGTTATTCTTCTTGCATTCATAGCAAGTAGTTACGTTCTTTTTGTTCTTTAATTTTTATTTCATGAACTTTTTAAATTTTATGAGTAGTTCAAGTTCACCATTACTTGAGCTTATGCTCGGATGGTCTTCAATTGTTCTATATCCCAAATCTTTCCTATTTTTTAGAAGATTGTTCTTGAGTTCTTTATGTGTATTGCACGTCATTTCATAGGTCATCAAAGACCCTATAAGTTCTTAGTGTATCTATCAGTGTAGCATGGGAAAAAAAAATATTTTTATTGGTATTAATCTTTTGGAAGGTCAAAATTATTAAAGATCTCTAAAATATCATCACACGGTTAACAGTTTGTATGAAAATAAAGAAAAATATCATCAACAAATATTAAGTGAGAAAACTTATATTTATTCTTGAAGTGAATTGGTAGTAACTTACAATTTTTCATAAGCATTGTTCAACAGGCGGGTAACTCATGGGATTACCAAAATATATAAATAATGGGAGAGAAAATCTCCTTAATTTTTTAATATATTCATTTACCTTAATAATTAAGAAGAGGACATTAGTCGTAACCCAAACTTTGACAAGTCCTTTTCTATTATTCAATTTAGTGAATTTAGGACCAATTGCAAAAAGTAAGAATAGAATTATTAATTGTAAATCAAGTGTCATCACATATCGAACTAATATTACTCGCATAAATCAACCATAAAAGCTATGGTGGGGATTTCTTAAACTGAAAATTTATATGAATAGATTATGACTAGAAGGTAAGTGCCTGCATTATGAATTGAAGAACCTTCCTCGAACCCTTTCTAGGATCGACCCAAAGATTAAATAACTTGTTCACCTTGTTCTTTTCCTACATGTGTTTTCTGCAACAAAAACAAGTCAGATTTATATTTAAAAAGTTAAAGCTACAACTGCAACTTTTTAGTTTGAACTACCCCGTATCAATCTATCAAGATATGAGCCAGAGCCTTAGGTATAGTGGGTTTTGATATCCTTCTTTTAGATTTGATTAGTGGTATCGTGGTAGTATACAAGCAGAACGATTCACAAAATTTGAATGGATCAGCAATAAATGACAAATGTGTTTCTATACCCACTTGATACAAAATCTTATCGAATACACAAGCTTTTCTTCCCATCATTCCACCAATTATATATAGAAGAAAGTGCATATACGTACATATTTGATTTGATGGTGAGAGTTACATGCAGTAATAGCAAAGTCAAGGGATGCATTAAAGAGGTACACAGAAAAAAAACAAAAAAAGGGGTTCGAATCCAAATATTCTCTTCCTATTATCTCTATAGGCAGGCAATCTTCGTCAGCCAAATAAAAAGCCATACGAATGCAACGCTATGGCTAAGGAGAACGATAAGCATAATGAGTCATCGTAGCCTCCAGCTGGAGTTATGATGCCAACCTCCGTAGATGATCCAAAAGTTCTCTTGCATCACCAACCAATCAAGCAGGCACTGATGGATACCGACTATGTTCAAGGAATCGCCTCTTATGGAATAAACAAACATCACTTCCCTAAAAGCCACGAAGGTCTTGTTGTCTCTCTCAACCTGTTCCAGCAGCCAGGAGAAGAGGTGGGAGAGACAATGAGCATTTAAGAGATTAAGAATATTCATTTGATGGGTGGCACAGAAAGTGACTCTCTACCAACGCATGATATTAGCATATATCGTTTATAAAACACACTAATCAAGTGTCTCCACATATAATGATGACTTGAAACTTAGGAAGGCTAAGTCAACCTATAGTTCCTATTTATGTGGAAATTAGGGTAGGTTAAAAGGAAAAGCAACAAAGATGGCTAAGTGCGCCTTTGCATGCTCGTCAAATTCTATGTAGTGGCAAAAGGATGAGGATGCGATCTTACTCGATTGTCAGCTCAGTGGCGAGAAACACATGGATATACTTCCAAGCTATCAGTCCACCAAGAGATACAAAAGTCTGAATTCCTTATCTGACTGAGTGCAACTTCTAGACTCTACCAACGTTAATCTTTGTCGTACATAATTATGGATCTCTGCTATTGTTAATCTTGGATCATTTTGCTAGATCCGAAACACACTTCTATATCATATCATTATTATGTATACAACAGACTCGGAGATACAAAAGTCTGAATTCCTTATCAGACTGAGTGCAACTTCTCGACGCTACCAATGTTAATCTTTGTCGTACATAATTATGGATCTCTGCTAATGTTAATCTTGGATCATTTTGCTAGATACGAAACACACTTCTATATCATATCATTATTATGTATACAACAGACTCGATTATGCACAATAATATACTGGAGGAGACGTATAGCTAATCATTAATATATATACGAAAGGCTCAATTATGCATAATAATATATTGGAGGAGTCATAGAGTAATATGAAAAATAAGTATCATAGATGGTCCTAATTTTTAGTTCGATTCAAATTGGTGGTCCAAAATTAAAATCGAATTAGTCTGAAATCGAAATGAAACCAAATTAGGTAACCGGTTCGATAGTTGTGAATCGAACCGAAACCAAGGCCACATAGTATGGTTATGTAGTTGTGGGACTGTTCCGAATGAGTAAAAAAAATAAAATATAAATAAGTTTTATTGTATAGCGGTTAAGATTTCAAATTTAAGATCTAATGACTTTGGTTCAAAATCTGATAAGCTAATTTAAAGTTTTTAATTGAAATAAGTGAATCGAACGAAATCAGTAATTCTAAAGCCAAATCAAAATTATCTTAAATCGATTCGATTATTATTTTAAATTTGATCAAACTGAAACCGCATATCCGAAATCACATTTCGGAACCATACGGCTAACCATAAATGAAGAACAGACAAAAATTCTATTTCAATTGATGGGACTAAAAGTTATAAATTTATGAATGAATGAAGGGGCACCCATAGCAATGTGGACTGAGGTTTGACGGGGATGAGCAAGTTTTGCTTTGGATAGCACTATTTTTATATTATGTTCTTGCAGATAATCTAATATAAAGAAATTCCCTGCAATACAAAAAATTTGACTAGGAAAAAGAAAAAAAATAACCACAATGCAAAAGACAAAGACTGTATTAACAAGCAGCACAAATACTTGAATAAATATGAAAAATATTTGACCTTTTTATTTTGTTGGGTTCAGCCCATATAGGCTTGGACTTTGATGAATGATATGTTAATGTTAAGCCAAGATCTATATTCTTAATGTTATCGCGATTCTCTGATTATTATAGAGAAGATTTAGATGGACTATTGTCCCGTGATTTTTTCCGCATTTAATTTTTCATGTGAAAATTTGGTCTCACTTTATGATTAATTTATTGCTCTATTATTTATGCTATTCTGGTTGATATGTGCTTTTGATATTAAGTTGGTATTTTGATGAGGAACCCATTTTGATACACAAAGAGGAAAAGAATTATTCTGCTATTACAGGTTTTTTCCAATAAGTGGTATCAGAACAGTAAGTTGTTTAATACTAGTTTTTTTTTCTTGTGTGATTAAAATGGAAGATTCAGATGGTATGATTAAATTGAACTCATCAAATTATTCCACTTGGAGGTGTATGATAGAAGATTTGCTTTATTGCAAAGATTTGTTTAAGCCCATCAAGGTTAAATATAAACCTTCTACTATGGATAATAAAAAATGGGAAATTCAACATAGAAAAGTTATTGCCTATATTAGAAGATTGATGAATATAAATTTGAATAAGCATATTTTTGATAAAACCAGAGCTAATATTGTTTGGCAAATGTTAGAAAACCTCTTTGCAAAAAATACAATGGGAAATATAATTTTTCTCCTTAGAAGACCTGTAAATTTGAAGTATAAATATGGTGATAACATTATTGAGCACATAAGCCTATTTCAGAGTCTTGCAAATAAACTGGTTACTATGAAAATAAATATAGATGATGAGATGTAAGGATTATTACTTCTCAACTCTTTACTAGAAAATTGGGAAACATATGTGGCGACCAATATAATTGCTACTGAAGGTGATATCATTATTGTTTGTGATGATGGTTGTATCAGTCTTACAGCTCAGGACAACAATTGGGTAATTGACTTTGGTGCTTCATTTCATGTCACTTCTCATGGTGATTTCTTCAGGTCTTACACTATTGGTGATTTTGGTAATGTCAGAATAGGAAACAGTAGTACATCTAAGATTGTGAGTATTGAAGATATTTGCTTGAAGACTAATATTGGAAGCAAATTGATACTCAAAGATATCAGACATGTTCTAGATATTTGTCTCAATTTGATATATATAGGCAACCTTGATGATGGCAGTACTCACTATTTTGGTGAAAGCAAATGGAAACTCATTAAAGGTTCTATAATTATGGCAAGAGGAAAGAAGTTTAACTCTTTTTATGTCATGGAAGCTAAGCTACATAAAAGAAAGAATAATGCAATTCAAAAGGGTGAAAGTATAGATCTTTGGCACAAGAGGCTTGGTCATATCAGCGAGAAGGGACTTCAAACTCTTGTTAGAAAATAGTTCTTACCAAAGTTGCAAGGTACATCTCTTAAATCTTGTGATCATTGCCTAGTTGGAAAAACACATAGAGTTGCCTTTCATACATATCCATCATATAGAATATCAGATATTATTGATTTGGTTCATACTGATGTTTGTGCTATAAAAACTAGAACTCTTGGAGGTGCTCTTTATTTTGTTACTTTTATTGATGACCATTCTAGAAAAGTGTGGGCTTTTACTTTGAAATCTAAAGACCAGGTACTCGATGTTTTCAAAGAGTTTCATATCAGTGTTGAAAGAGAAACCAATAGAAAGCTAAAGTGCGTTCGAGCAAATAATGGTGGCAATTACAAGGGACCTTTTGAGAATTATTGCAGGTTCTATGGTATCAGGCTTGAGAAAATAATTTCTAAACCTCCTCAATAGAACGGTGTGGTAGAAAGGATGAACAAAACCATTGAAGAAAGGATTAGGTATATGCTTTCCCATGCCAAGTTACCTAAGATATTTTGGGGGGAGGCTATGAGAACTACAGTTAACTTAATAAATCTTTCTACATCAATTCCTCTAAAAGGTGATGTTCTAGAGAGAGTATGGAAAGGAAAAGATATATCTTTTAATCAGTTAAGAGTCTTTGGGTGTAAACCATTTGTTCATATTCACAAAGATGAAAGGTCTAAGCTTGATAATAGAGCAAAAGTATATATCTTCTTAGAATATGGTCATGAAGAGTTTGGGTATAGATTATGGGATCCAGTGAACAAGAAGATTATTAGAAGCAGAGATATTGTAATTCTTGAAGACCAATTGTTTGATGATGGTAATAATATTGAGAAGTCAAAAACTTTTGTTTATATTCCTTAGAGTTTGGGTCCAGTTCCTTCACCTATGGTTCATGATAATCATGGGGAAGATGAACAAGAAGATTGTGGTAAGACTGCCAGTGCTGATACTCCTATAGTTGATGATGTTGAACTAACTGAACAAGTACCTCCACCACCAACTGAGATCCCATTGAGAAGATCTATAAGAGAGCGATAACTATCTATTAGATATCCTCCACATGAGTATGTTATGCTTACTAATGAGGGAGAGCCAAAAACTTACTAAGAAGCTATTCTACATGAGCATAAGAATGAGTGGGTTAAAGCCATGCAAGAAGAAATGAGATCCTTGCTTGAGAACCACACTTATAACTTAGTAAAATTGCCTAAAGAGAAGAAAGCTCTAAAAAATAAATGGGTTTACAAATTGAAGACTGAAAATAACAACTCACAATAAAGATAGAAGGCACGACTAGTTATCAAAGGATTCAATCAGAAGAAAGGTATTAACTTTAAAGAAATATTTTCTCCAATTTTGAAAATATCCTATACCCAAGTTGTTCTTGATTAAGCTGCCCGCTTGAATTTAGAAGTTGAGCAACTTGATATGAAAACAACATTTCTTCATAATGACTCAGAAGAAGAAATTTACATGGAGCAACTAGAAGGTTTCAAAGTCAAGGAAAAAGAAAATCTAGTGTGTAAGCTTAGGAAAAGCTTATATGGACTCAAATAGACACCTAGATAGTAGTACAAGAAGTTTGATTCATTTATGATGAGCTAAGGGTATAATAGAATCACATTTGATTATTGTATGTTTATGAAGAAATTTTCAAATGATGATTTTATTATTCTCTTGCTATATATTGATGATATGCTGATTGTTAGCCATGATGCTAGTAAAATTAAAAAGTTTAAAAGAGGGCTAAGTAAGTCTTTTACTATAAAAGACTTGGGATCGGTGAAACAAATACTTGGCATGAAGATTCTTCGTGATAGGAAAAAAAGAAAGATTTCGTTATCTAAGGAGACTTATATTGAAAAGGTTCTTGAAAGATTCAACATGAGTAAAATCAAAGCAGTTTATTTTCCACTTATAGGTCATTTCAAGCTTAGTTCGAAACAATATCCTACAAGTAAGAAAAAAAAAGAAGAAATGTCCATAGTGTCTTACTCATCTACAGTAGGCACTTTGATGTATGCTATGGTTTGTGCTAGGCCAGATATAGCTTATGTAGTTGGAGTTATCAGCCAATTTTTCTCTAATCCTAGTAAGGAACATTGGGCAGCAGTGAAATGGATATTAATATATCTAAGAGGTACTTTCAAGTTGTATTTATGTTTTGGGAGCAGTCTCTTGGCAATCTAAGTTATAGAATTGTGTTGCTCCAATCATAGAAGCAGAATATATAGCAATTACTAAAGCTTGAAAGGAAATTTTATAGATGAAAAAGTTTTTACAGGAATTGGGCTTGAAATAGGAAGGATATATTGTTTACTATGATAGTCAGAGCACCATTCACCTCTCTAAGAATTCAACATACCATTATAGATCCAAGCATATTGATGTGAGATATCACTAGATTCGTTATGTGCTTGAGATGAAAAAATTGCACTTGGAAAAAGTGTATACCAATGAGAATGGATCAGATATATTAACAAAGTCTTTGCCTAAGGAGAAGCTTAAAACATGTAGGTGAAGAACGGGTTTAGTATAGCTCACATATGAGCTGGAGGGGGAGAATTGTTAGGTCTAGCTCATATGTAGACTTGGACTAGATGATTTAGGCAGTCAGCCCAAATCTGATTTATCAAAATAAAAATAAAAAGAAAAAGAGGCATACAATTGAGGGCAACGAACGAGAGGAAGCGTGCATGCATATAGCGGGAGAATGACGATGGTGCAGAGAGAGAGAAAAGGATAAAGAGAGAAAGAGAAGAAAAAAAAAGGATTTTGAGTTTTTTACTTGACGATCAATGGTAAAACGTTGTCAATTTTGGCCCAAATTTTATATGGAGAATCCTTACAATAAGCTCTACAATCTTAATGGTGTTGATCTATAGTTTACTCTCTCTAAGGTACTTTCATGCTATATCCATTTTGATCTAAAATTCTCTTTTTATGAAATCCATTTTTGATGGTGATGATATGTTAATATTGAGCCAAGATCTATGTTCTTGATGTTATTGTGATCCTTTGGTTATTATAGAGAAGATTTACTATAAACCTATTATCATTATTGGTGATAGTGGAAGTTTGAGGTGGACTACGGTCCCATGGTTTTTCCTACATTGGATTTTTCATGTTAAAATTTGATCTCACTTTATGATTGATTTATTACTTTATTATTTATGCTATTCTGATTAATATATATTTTTGAAATCAAGTTAGTATTTTGATGAAAAATCTATTTTGAAACACAAAGAAGAAAATAATTATTCCCCAACAATATATTTTTCCCAACACATTTGAACTTGGAGCTTGAAACATAATATGGCTTAGTTGATTGCCTTAGACCCCACTACCGCTACGAGAGGTTGCCAGAAACTTGCTCAATGTCTTATATTGGATATGCTTGTATTCTCTCAATTTCAATTTCATGGTGTGCATCTTTTTCTCGTGGCCTAAACCTCATCTCTAATAGGCTTGAAATTTTTATTTTTCCAGAAGAAAAATATTGTATAACTCATATGATTACAAAAAGAGCCCTACGATAGCATATGATTAAAAACCGATCGATATGGTGAGTCTATTCATAAGTGTCAGAGAACAAGTTTAATTTTTTTTTCTCTCTATATACGTGCAATAATTTTAACAATAAAAAATTTAAAAATATAAAATATAAAATATATTCATAAACAGGTTAAAAATTGACCAAGGAGGTCGAGTTATCTTATTAAGGATCTCAATCAAAAAATTGATGTTAGTTTAAACATGGACATCGTATTTTTCTTGTTGAACTATCATCTTTATCTCATCTAAAATTGTTTTGGCCTTGCAATACGTTGCAGAGTAGCCTTGAACAAAAGAGCAACCGGCCGGTAATCCAACATAAATTAGTATTGGAGCAAAGAAGGAAGTCAGTAGTGTTCATTGTCAAAGATCATCATCAGTGTTTAGCTTAATCCAATCCACTGGCGTGCATAGAACGTATCTCCGAACGACCTTTAGATTCAATTAGAGAAGTTCTCCTTTCAGAAGGAGAGTTCATAAGATAAGCAAGCAGTTTATAAAAAACCCAAGGAAGACGAGAAACAACGCCAACGAAACACGTAGGGTTGTAAACCTAACACCTTGCTGTCATTATTTCTTAATTAAGCCATCTCTTTTGACCAATTGCCTTGAAGTAGGATAACTCGAGTTACGACTGAGGAGAGAGGCAGAGTCCTAGGTGAACAGTAATTGATCTTGGTAATAATAAATTAATTAATGAGCTTTATAGTAATCTAAATCCAATAATATGGACGTCATATTTCCTTCTAGGTTCCTTGTTGCTATTGAGATTGAATGACTATCATGTCATTGGAGTCCCAACCCCTAAGTTGAATTGAAAGCCATGTGATAAACTAGGATTGGAGGATCACTAGAGTTGAATCCAAAAATTGTAGATCGACTGAGGGTTCCGTTCCTCTTTCCTCCGGAGGACAAGGATGAGCTCTTTGTTTATGATTTTCACTTGTTTTAAGAAATTTTCCTTCCTTGCTTCATATTTGTGTGGATTGATATTCAGATTGTTAGTGCAATTATTCTCTTACTAATTTGAAATTTAGTAGGAAATTCTATGCACATTGTGGTTTAAATACATCAAATCTTTTTACTGCAAATATGTGAGGATCGAGACATTTAACACTCAACTAAGCATATCAACCTTACGTTTAAAATTCTTGATCAAGTTGAGTATGACAAATTACAATTCTGAAGATATTATAAAATAAAATCAAATAGAAGTTTTCCTAAAACAGCTCACTATTTTCTTTTAGCTAAATGCATTTTTGGTGCCTCCCAATCCAGACTATAGATCGATATAAACTAAAATAGGATATTTACCCAGAAAAATCACTCATAATTAGTTTTTTAAAATAATCAAAAATATAAGTCCCTAAAATAAAAAATAAAAAATAATACAGTAATTATTTCTGATATATTTTCCTTTAATTGTAAAAGTTTGAGGTGGTTCAGACAAATTTTATGGTGTTATACTCATAAATGAATTATGTTATATTGGACGAAGATGTGATGGTTAATAAAGATTAAAAAATAACTGAATAACTATTATATGATATTTGTCTTGGACGGTTAAAATATATGATGGTTTAGGTAAACTTTATTATGTTATACTTATAAATGAAACGTATTCCACTGATTGCATAATCAAAATATAACTAATATTTATTCAACTTGCTTTAATCATTTAGCATAATAGTCAAATATGATATACTTGGGTTTTTTTATTTTTAGATGATTTTCGAAGTTTCTTAGGTTGAAATTGGATGTGTTCCCAGGTTGATTCGGCAATCAAGTGTAACATAGTTCATGAATGAGTCGGCAATCAAGTGTAACATAGTTCATGAATGAGTGACCCATAAAATTTGTCTAACTCATTTTATTTTTTTTTATTATAGCAAATAAATATGAAATAGATAATGATTTCATTGGTTTTTTATTTTAGATAATTTTAAAAAAACTGGAAGTTAAATTTAAACAGATTCACACTCAAACCATATAATAATCTTTAAAGACAATGACATTTTTTTTTAGTCATCTTACGGACGATTCTCATCAAAACCAAACTATAGATAGGTTTTTCAGCAAATTGCCCAACTAATATTGGTAGAATATCAATTGATGCTACCAAATATCACAGAAAAGAATAATAGGAAATGAATGATGGAGTGATTATTCTGGAAATGGCATCAGAAGCGGCAATTTGAAGAAAGAAATACAAGACTAATTGACAAGTTTTCGAGAAAATGACGTGGCAAGAATAACTGTCAAGCTCCCGTTATTTTCGATGCACAGTAGCCGTTCGTTACAGTTGGAATTTCCATGCACTTTTCTCCTCCTTCCAAACTGTACTTGCGGTTTCAATTTCCAAATTGCCACCGACCATCGCATTTTTCTCCCTTTGAATTGAACGGACGCATAGCTCCTATCAACCTATTTCCGTTAATAGAGCAAGAGACCCCGAAGATCAAGAGCAATATTAAGAGGAGGGTGAAGTGAATTAGTACAGAGAAAAAATTATCGATTTTGTAAATTTTTTGTTCGTTGAAAAACAATCTTGAAAAATACTTGACTTTAAAGTAAATAAAATAGTAATTAACTTAGAAAATAAAATAGTAATTAACTTTAAAGTAAATAGTAATTAACTTAGAAAGTAGAATGGAAATGAGCACAGCGAAATTTATAGTGATTCGGTCGTTGTGACCTATATCCACTTCTGGTTCCTCCTCTATCGAGGTCATCGACGTCCATGAATGGTCTTCCTTCAATAGGTGAAGACCAACCACCTCTTTACAGCGCTTTCTCCTTTTCACGGGTTTAGGAGTTAACCCTTACAAGCCTCACACCTCTCGTGAATGATCACAAAACTTAGAAAGGAGGAGGATGACTCTTTTCACTTTTACAATACTTTTACACCCCAAAACTTCAATATTTTGTTCATACTTTCGTGCCCTTTTATGCAGAAAAGGGTGAGATATTATAGGCCACAATGACTTTAGAATTGAAGCACAAAAGTGTTACATTCTCGGATTTCGAGGCACTAGCGGTACCACCACCATTATCGGGTGGTACTATTGCCTACAAACTGACACTAGGCAGTACCACCACTTAGTCTGGGTGGTATGACCGCTTGACAGAGCTCGAAAACCGAGCTCTGGCGGTACCACCACTTGATAGGGTGGTACCACCGCCTGACAGCATTTACTACTGGTGGTACCACTGCCCAATCTGGGCGGTACCACCACATAGGGCACTTGGGAGACTGAGTCTTAAGCGGTGCCACCATCGACCGTGACATCAGGTGTAGAATGTGGTATTCAACCATCCCAATTCTACCCTGTTTAAGGGCCTAATTGGCCCCTAACTGAGTTAATGAGATTATCTCTCAATCCTCACTCAACTTAAGGTCTAACTATGATAATTAAGACAGTTAACAAAGCATTCTTGGTCCGATATATCAAATTTTATTCCGATGAGCTTTTGGCGAACTTTCGGCGATCTCTCAATAATGTTCCAGCGGACTTCCGGCAAGCTCCTGAACTTCACGACAATTTTCTTGGCAAGTTCCGATGATCTTCTTTAGCAAGCTCCTGGACTTCTCGGTTAATTTTGGCAAAACTTCCGACGAACGTCCGGACTTTCGATGAACTCTCGAACTCCCAACGAAATCTCGATCTTGACTCCAACACAATATTTGATTTATGTCTTACTACTATCGTAGATAATCCTACACACTTTTCTCAACATATAGATTAGATCAAATAATTTACCAATTGATTTCATCATCAAAATATGAGATTCAACAATCTCCCCTTTTTTGATGATGATAATCAATTGATAATAGAGTTAACCTTAACTCCCCCTTTCTATATGCCATATTTGAGAAAAAACACTTCTTAAATTCAAGTTTTTTGAATTCAAGCATTAACTTGATGAGTTATATTCATTTAAACATATCAAAATGCATATCATGATACCAAATACTAAACCACATATTTATCAATAATGATGTCAAGGCATGGCATCCATTTTCAACTCCAACGATAATAGATAGTCATCATTTTCAAATATGATATGAATTTCGAATATGAAATTTAGCAAGATGACAATTCTTGATAAAAGATAACAATTCATCAATCCATGGTAAGATATCAATTGTAAATAGCAAGTTAAGCTCATGATATCTTATCATAATGAAAGATATTTATCAAGCATTCATAAAAATATTTGAAGTATCTATAATGCATATGAAATAAATTTTGATATGTTTCAAGTATTTGCGATGTGTTGCAACATATTTGATGATTGCAATTATTTCAAACATTTACGATAAGATACATTTTATACATTTGTCTTAAACATTCATCATGCCAATTTGTCAACAATTTACCACATTTCTCCCCCTTTGTTATCAATAAAAAGGAGAACAATTCAATAATACAAGTGTGGTAAAAATTCAAGCAAGTTTCACACTAATTTATCCAAACCATAAAGGAAGGTAAGCAAAAAAAAAACTTTGCATGATAACTTTTTGGATAAGCTAATATTTTTACTCAAGGGCGTTTTATTTCTTCTTTAGATGTATAAGTTTCTTTCTTCCTTTGTCATAAGAATAACAAGAAGAGGAAGAAAGGTACAGAAAGAATCCATTAAGAACCAAATTCATGAAAGGATTTGAACCAAGTCAAATTCAAAATAGTAAATGAGTTTCATTAAATCATGCTTCAATTTTAACAAAGAGAAGGGATTCATGAAAAGGATCAAGATATCCATATGAAATCAAATCTCCAATCTTGCAAGTGATCATCACATACCAAAAATTCATAAAAATTCTTTGTTTACGAGAAGTGTAAGGAAGAATTCATGGGAAATGAGCATCATATGAAGGATAAAAATAATTTCATGAATAAAACTTCATAAATCAAATCTGTTTCCCATTAAAAATTCATAAGAGTGAAATCCATGAGAGATGCATTTGTTAATAAATTACATGAGTAAAGGGACTAAGTATATCAAAAATTATTAAATTTGTAAGAAATAAATTTGATACCAAGTAGATTCATATATCGGATTTCATGAAAGCCTTATTTACGAAATTTCATGAAAGCTTTTAAAAAAAATTGAGAAACTCTGGAAAAGATATATATCAAATTCATACTTTCGGACAATTTAACATTCCTAACTCTCTTCTAATAAAATCAAATTGTTCTTTATTTAAAGGTTTTGTAAAGATATCAACTAATTAATGTTTTGTATTAATAAACTCTAAAGATATATCATGGTTATTCACATGATCTCTTATGAAATGATGCCTAATGTCAATATATTTAGTTCTAGAGTGTTAAATATGACTTTTTGTTAAATATATTACACTTGTATTATCACATTTTATGGGAAAAATCTTAAGGTGAATATTATAATCTTCTTTTTTTTTTTCATCCATAAAACTTGTGCACATCATGCACTAGTTGCTATATATTCAGCTTCGGTTGTAGATAGTGCAACCGAGTTTTGTTTCTTGGAAGATCAAGAGACAAGTGCATGACCTAAGAATTGACATGTTTTGAATGTGCTTTTCTATCTATTCTACATCCAACAAAATCTGCATCAGCATATGCAATTAATTTAAAGTTTTCATATTTTGGATACCATAATCCTAGATTATGCTAGTCATATGTGCCCTGCAAGCCAATCACGTGAGTGATGGAACGTGTGACTTGACATAGTCTTATTGCTTATTATATTTTGATATTTATTACTCTATATTGCTTGTTATATATATGCATATATATATTGTAATGTTCTTGGATCTATGTAATAGGACTCATATCATGATGAGATCACGATAATGAGACTAATTCGCCTTTAAACACAGATTCTAAATAATCCCAGTCATAGGTTACTCGAGAGGGACATCAAGATAACAGGACAGACTGGTGTGCTATATACCCATCCATATGATAGATGCAGCTAGTCTCATAGCTGCTCGTGTGGGGACACTAGAGATACAATACAAATGCTCATTGGAAAATGAGTTTACTGATTGATCTATTTACGGAATGTTGGATGGTTGATAATGCATTATTGTTAGATAGTGATTTCATAGTCCTAGTGGTTTATCTGGTCCTTAGACTTGAGACACCAAGGATGTCCTCTATGAGTGCTCCATTCTTTGATACCAGACTTATAGGTTTGGATGTTCCTGATTTAGTATAATTGATCATTGGGAGTGGTAGTCAATCTTACGAGGGCTATTGAGTGTCGATAGAGGATCATCCACTCTCGGTGTCATGAGAGGAATATCCCATGTATTCTTACTCAAACAAATCCGTAGTCAGGGTCATTCGGATTGAGAGAGAAAGAGTTCTCCGGGAGAATCCGATTAGAGCGAGACTTGAGTAGAAACCGTATGGGTCTGACAGCACCATTCCCGGCATATAGTCTTTGGGATATTAGATAGATGAGGGACTCTAAGTAATGGTAACTAAGGACAGACATGTCCAATGGATTGGATTTCCCTATATCATTTGGGGACTATAGCGTAGTGGCATAGTATGCCCGTAGTCGATAAGTCAAGTAAATTATTATGGAGATAATAATTCACTAAGCTAGAAGGAGTTCTGACAGGTATGACTCATGACCAGCTCGATATTGGGCCTAGAGGGCCATACACATATGGTAGGCATTGCGATGAGTAGAGGTTTGGATATGAGATATCCACTGGAACCCTATCTTATTGGATATCCAATAAGCCCTTGAATTATTAGATCCTATGAATGAGATCTAATAAAAACCCATGATAGATTATTGGATAGGGATCTACTAATCTAAGAGGCTTGGGTAATTGGATGTGGATCCAATACCCAATAGGGGAGGATCCATTAGGGTTTGATAAGGGACCTCTATAAATAGGAGGGATTCAGTGGTTCATAGGCTAGAGCATTTGCTTGCCTCTCCTATTCTCCTCCCCTTCTCTATCTCAAAGCTAGCCTGGAGCTTTGAGGAGCATCATTGCAGCCCTGTTGTGTGGATCACCGCTAGAGAGGAGGGCGTTTGACCTCTTTCACCCTCTCCTAGAGATCTATAGAGATTTAGGGATATATGATCTCCCTAGGTAACACAATCTTTACTATACATAGTTTTCTGTTTTGCGGATTTTTCGCATTATTCGCACAACAACGAACAAATCTTTAGGAAATTAGGGATTTTGTTTTTGTTCTTCCGTTACGCATATGATGTCCCCCCTAGATTTCCCAACAGTGGTATCAAAGCCAGGTTGTTCGTGCGATAGATTGGTTTTGAACTACGTGTGTTGTGTTTTGGAGAAGCTTTTGACATCAAAATCATTGATGCAAAAGTGAGAAAGGGCAGCGACTGTCATTGCCCTTTATATTGTCGCAGATGGTAGCGCTACCATCTATGTGCAGGCAGGCAGCTTGCAGCGATAGTTGCAAGGCCGACCGTGTACAGGTAGGCCCCCTACAGTGATGCCCGCATGCAAGGGCGGCGCCTGTCGGCACTACACCCCTGCACAAGGGCGGCAGCTACCGATGCTAGGACCGTGCGCGAGCCACCAACAGCGGCGGTAGTGAGCCCTAGCGGGCAGCGCTGGCCAGTTGGTGCGGCGCCGCCTGCGGGTAGAGGCACCACGCAACAACGGTGCTTGTGGCTACAGCGCCCATGGGCAGAGGCGCTGCGGGGCAACAACGCCTACGGCCACTACGCCCGCCTTCAGCGGCACCAATGGCTGTTGTGCCCGAGTGTAGTGGTGCCTATAGCCGCTGCGCCTGCGGGTAGGGGTGCCGTAGGGCAACGGCTCCTGTAGGTGCTGCGTCCGCGGTGGCGCCCATCTGCAAGGGCGGCGCCGCCTGCGGGCGAGCTGCCAACGGGCAAGGGCGCCATCCCCTGCACCCTGTAGTGGTGGTCACCAGTAGGGTGGCAATGGCGGTAACATAACAGGGGAGAGGATTAGGATTTTCTGGGCAAAAGATAATTTTGCCCCTTAAAATTTAAGAAATTCTAATTCTATCCTTTGTCTAAATTATAAAAATACCCTTCAGAATTTAGAAAATTCTCTACATGTCCCTGATTTCATAAAATATTAATTAATTAAAAGGTTTAATTGATTATTATTTTATTATTATCTAGTAGTCCTACATGATGATGATTTATACATGTGATGTATGATGTGTTGATGGATGATTATAGACCATGTGATGTGTATACTTGTGACTATTATTATTGGGGCCTGCGAGCCTCTATTATATTTCTCATTTATTGTTGGGCCTGCATACTTATAATTAAGTTGTAATCACACGAGGAAGCGTAGCGGGAGCATGGATGCGATAGCGGGACCCACGAGACAAACGATCGTGATGCATGGAGATGCATCGAGATGCCAACGGAATCGACGAGGACGAGATGGATGATCACAAGGCATGGAGATGTATCGCTGCATACATAGATCTTGATGTGAGTGATTAGACCCATTGGCTCGGGCTTGATCACATTAGGCTGTGGTCCATGATCATCTGGTATAATTGCTCATGTGATGTGTGATTGTTTATACACCTACAAGATATGTATATATATATTTGCATGCGATGTAGATATATATTAAATATGTATATATTTGACATGTCATATTAGGAGACCAAATCAAAGAAACCCCTCTCTCGACAATATTAAGTCGGTAAACGTGAGGCAATTAGATTGACTCACATGGCCTTCCATCGTTGTAGGTAGGGACCGATTCTCAGTGTAGGTTGAGTTAGTCGAGTCCCTTGAGACTCACCTATATCATGATTCGTTATATTGCCTACGACATAGAGATGTCATCGGTGACCTGAAGACATAGAATGCTTGGTCGAGTCCCTCGAGGGTATATCATCGAATTAGACTCATCTTGTAATGATAGTGTTGACTTAACCGAACATCATGGTTGGTCGAGTCCCTTGAGACCATAGTGATTCAGAGGCCGAACAGGATGAGAATCACAAGGAGTTGTGATCGGCAAGAGTTGCCTACCTTTCGGGCTTAGTGTGGTTTGTCGAGTCCCTCGAGGTTATACTAAGACGCTGATTGGATCTTGATCCCCACTAGAAGTATGATTTGCTAGAGACTTTCGTTTCACGTACTGAGGGTGTCGCGTGACTCGCTAGTAAAATAGTGGGAGCAGATTAAAATAGAAGTCCATATCTTGATTATTTATTTTTTTATAAAATCTGCATGTTATTTATTCCTACTGTATCTTTATTTTCAAAAAATATCACTTTCAAATCCCTTATGTGGCATTCTTGATGTCAACCACCTCATTGGTCCAAATTATATGGATTGGCTTCGCAACTTGAGAATTATTCTTACGGTGAAGAAAATCGCGTACATCCTTGATACAGTGATGCCTATGCCCGAGGAAGGGGCAAGCGAGGATGAAATTGCTCACTATGTGAAGTACATTAATGACTCCACTCTTGCTCAATGTTACATGTTGGGCTCCTTGACTCCTGAGTTACAGAGACAACATGAAAAGATGGATGCCAGATCTATTCTCCTACATGTCCGCAAACTGTTTGATAAATAGGGAAGGACTCAGCGATATGAGATATCCAAGCGCCTTTTCCGTGCTAGGATGGCTAAAGGGACACCGGTTCAGAACCATGTCCTAAAGATGATTGAGTGGATAGAAAAATTCACAGGTCTAGGAATGGTCCTAAAGGATAACTTGTGTGCAGATATTGTGCTTCAATCGCTACTAGATTCCTTTTCATAGTTCATAATAAATTTTAATATGAATTAGCTTGAGGTGGCTCTTTCGGAGCTCATCAATATGTTGAGGGAGGCAGAGAGCACTATCAAGAAAGATAAGCTAGTTCTCTACATTGGTGAGATCAGAAAGAAAAGGAAAGCAAAAAGACCCTTAAAAAGGGCAAGGGCAGACTAGGTAAAACAAAGTTGCTGAAAATGACCTGACAAATGACAAAGACCAATGCTTCCACTATGGTAAAGATGGGCACTAGAAGAGGAACTACAAAGAGTACCTTACAAAGAGGGTGAAACAAAAGCTTAGAGAAGCTTCAAGTACATTCATAATCAATCTCTATTTGTCAGACTCTTATGATAACACATGGGTATTGGATACTGGTAGTGCTTATCATATTTGCAATTCGTTGCAAGTTCTGACAAGGCCTAGGAGATTGGAGAAAGGCGAGATGAACCTCAAGATGGGCAATGGAGCAAAAGTTGCTACAGTAGTTATTGGCGAGGTCACCCTACATCTACCTGGTGGAGCTATTATTGCATTGGATGCATGTTATTTTGTTCCTTTAATTATAAAAATTATTATCTCTAGTTCATGTTTGACGGTTAATAGATATAAATTAGTTTTTTAGAACAATGGTTGTTCAATATTATTAGATGATGAGATCATCACGAGAGGAATATTGTATAATGGTTTATTTATGCTAGACACTACTCCATATATTATGAATGTAAGTATGTCTAAGAGGAAACAAGATGAGGTGAACAGTGCATTCCTGTGGCATTGTAGGCTAGGTCACATCCATGAGGGAAGGATTCAAAAGTTGCTAAAAGATGGATATCTAGATCCATTCAACTATGAGTCATTTATAACTTGCGAGCCTTGCCTTCATAGAAAACTGACCAACTCTCCATTTAGTGCAACTGGAGAGAGAGCCACTTAGCTCTTGGAACTCATACATAGTGATGTATGTAGACCCATGTCAACTCATGCTATTAGTGGTTACTCTTACTTCATTATCTTTACTAATGATTTCTCAAGGTATAAATATGTGTACTTAATGAAGTACAAGTCTGAGGCCTTTGAGAAATTCAGAGAGTATAAGAATGAAGTGGAGAACCAGACTAAAAAGAGTATCAAGGCTCTTCGATCAGATTGAGGATGTGAGTATTTGAGTATAGAGTTCACCTAGTTCCTTATGGACCATGGGATTTTATCCCAATGGACACCTCCATATACACCTCAGCTCAATGGTATATTTGAAAGGATGAATTGTACGCTGTTAGACATAGTACGATCAATGATAAGTTTCACTAACCTACCCATCTCATTCTAGGGATATGCCCAAGAGGCCGCTGCTTACCTTCTGAACAGAGTTCCAACTAAGTTGGTAGTGTCTATATCATATGAGATATGGAAAGGGATGAAACCCGATCTTAAGGTTGTAAAGATTTGGGGCTACCTTGCCCATGTTAAAAGATACAACCCCGATAAGTTAGAATCATGAACGGAGCGATGCAAGTTCATGGGATACCCAAAGGAAATTTGTTGGTATTATTTCTATCATCTCAAGGACTAAAAGGTTTTTGTAGCCAAGAGAGATTGTTCCTTAAGAAGGAACACATTCTTGGTGGAGATAGTGGGAGCATGATAGAGTTGAGTGAGGTTGGAGAACCCAGCTCAAGCATGACTCTACAGCCCAAGTCTGTTCAGGTACCTAACATACAAATTCCAACTTTACGTAGGTCCGGCAGAGTATCCCATCCTCCTGAGAGATATGTGGGACATATTAGAGGAGAGGATTTGAGGATATTGATCCTCAAACATACATGGAGGCTATTATGAGTATAGACTCTGGGAAGTGATAAGAAGCCATGAATTTTGAGATGGATTTCATGTACTCCAACAAGGTTTAGAACCTAGTTGATATGCTCGAGGGTATTTTACCCATCGGTTGTAAGTGGATCTTTAAGAAAAAGATTGGAGTAGATGGAAAGATAGAGACCTATAAAGCAAGGCTAATGGCTAAGGGGTATCGTCAAAGGTAAGGTGTTGACTATGACGAAACCTTCTCACCCGTAGCCATGCTAAAATTCATCTGAATTCTATTGGCCATTACAGCACACTATGATTATGAGATTTGACAGATGGACATGAAAACCATATTTCTCAATGGAAACCTTGAGGAGGAGGTGTACATGATACAGCCCGAGGGATTTGTGTCCAAGGATTGCCTAGATAAGGTGTGTAGATTACTTAGATCCATTTATTGACTAAAGCAAGCTTCCCGAAGTTAGAACATAATATTTGATGAGGCAATCAGATCTTATGACTTTGTTAAGAACGAAGATGAGCCTTGTGTGTATAGGAAGGTAAGTGGGAGCACTATCACCTTTTTGGTGTTATATGTGGATGACATCCTGATCATTAGGAATGATGTAGGAATGTTATCCATAGTAAAAGCTTAGTTATCTACACACTTCTCCATGAAGGACTTAGGGGAAGTATCCTATATCTTGGGGGTTCAGATCTATAGAGATAGATCCAAGAGGATGCTTGGCTTATCCCAATCCAAGTACATAGACACCATTGTCAAAAGATTTGGCATGAAAAATTCCAATAAAGGTCTCATACCGATGAGACATGGGATATCGCTTTCTAGGAGTATATCCCTAAAGACTCCTGAAAAAAGAGCAAACATTAATAAGATACCCTATGCCTCACCGATAGGGCCTATCATGTATGCCATGCTATGTACCAGGCCTGATATAGCACGTGCTCTGAGTGTCACGAGGAGGTATCAGGCAGATCCAAGCTTGGAGCATTGGAAAATAGTAAAGTGTATCTTTAAGTACTTAAGAAGGACTAAGGATCTTTTACTAGTATATAGAGATAGTAGCATCAAGGTTGAAGGCTAAACGGGCTCGAGTTTTCAGTCCAATGTCAATGATAGCAAGTCAAATTCGGGGTATATGCATACCCTAAATGGAGGAGCAGTGTACTAGAAGAGTACCAAGCAAGATACTACTGCTAACTCGACCATAGAGGCAGAGCACATTGCTGCAATAGAGACAACAAAGGAGGGAGTCTGGATGAAGAAGTTCATCACAGATCTAGGAGTCGTGCTAGGCAGCAAGGAGTCGATTCCCTTATATTACGACAACTATGGGGCGATTACTCAAATAAGGGAATCTAGGTCTCATCAGAAGTGTTCTGAGGAGGTTCCAACTTATTAGAGAGATCATAACCTGAGTAGATGTAGTAGTGGAAAGAGTTCCATCTAAAGATAACATTATAGATCCACTAACAAAGCCATTATCTCAGGTTGTCTTTGAGCATCACAGGGGTCTGATGGGGATCAGACACATAGGTGATTGACTTTAGGTCAAGTGGGAGATTGCTAGTCATATGTGCCATGTAAGCTAATCATGTAAGTGATGATACGTGTGACTTGACACGTAGTCTTTTTGCTTATTATATTTTCGTATTTATTACTTTATATTGCTTGCTGCATATATATATATAGTGATGTCCTTGGATCTATGCAATGAGAATCAGATCATGATGAGATCACAATAATGAGACCGATTCACCTTTAAACATAAATTCTAAATAATCCTAGTCATAGGTTACTCGAGAGGGACATTAAGATAATCAGATAAACTGGTGTGCTATATACCCATCCATATGATGGATGCGGTTGGTCTCATAGTTGCTCGTGTGAGGACACTAGGGATATAGTATAGTTGCTCATTAGAGAATGATTCCATAGTCCTAGTGATGTATCTGATCCTTAGACTTGAGACACCAAGAATGTCCTATATGGGTGCTCCACTCTTTGATATCAAACTTATAGGTTTAGATGTTACAGATCTAGTACAGCTAGTCATTGGGAGTGATAGTCAACCTTACGTGGGCAATTGAGCGTCGATAGAGGATCATCTACTATCGGTGTCATGAGAGGAATATCCCATGTGTTCTTTCTCAGAAAAATCCCCAGTTAGGGTCATTTGGATTGAGAGAGAAAGAGTTCTCCGAGAGAATCTGATTAAAGCGAGTCTCGAGTAGAAATCGTATTGGTCTACAGGAGCAAAGGTTTCTTCATAATCGATACCTTCTTCTTAGTTGAAACCCTTGGCCACTAATCTAGCCTTGTTTCAAACCAAAATACCAAATTCATTTTGCTTATTTCTAAAGACCTATTTAGTATCAATAACTAAACAGTCATTTGGCATCGGAACAAGCTTCCACACCTCATTTCTCTCAAATTGGTTCAACTCTTCTTGTATTGCGATAACCCATGAATCATCTTTCAAGGCCTCATCAAAGCATTTAGGTTCAAGTTGAGAAAGAAAAGTGGCGTTAACACAAAAAATTTTAAGAGAAGAACGAGTTTGAACCTCTTTTGATATGTCTCCCCTTCACAGATCGCTCTCGAAGCTCTTTTCTTGTCAACCTTTTTGGTGCAAGGACTTCGTTAATAGTAGGGGGAGCTAAGGGCTTTAGTATTGCTAGTCCGGGAAAGACCCTAGTCCTCCGGGCTTCATGGTTCAAGTGCTCCTCTTGAAGTTGTGCGAAAGAGATGGCTGCTATAAGCATGTATCGTTGTCACGCTTTAAATTCTCCCTAGATCTCCGGCTTCAAGCTCTCAATGAAGGTCCCCAATAGCTATTTTTCAGACCAATCATGAGTTTGATTAGATAATCTTTCAAACCTGGTTTGGTACTCCTGAATGGTGGAGGTTTGTCGGATATTTGCTAGTTGTCCATTAATGTTCTTGTAATCGATTGGTCTGAAGCGGATCAGCAGTTGTTCTTTGAATTGTCACCGTGAGAGGACTCCGTGAGTGTGGTCAATCCAGTCAAACCATTGTATGGCATCTCCTTCAAGATGTATAGCCATAATTTCCACCATTGATGCGTCCGCGGTTTTGTGGTATCGAAAATATTGCTCTGCGCGTGAGATCCAACCAATCGGGTCTCCTTCTTCCCATCTAGGGAAGTCCACCCTCATGCATGGATAGTTAGGATCGATCATAGAGCCTCCCCTTTATTGGAAGTCATCTCTTCGAGCTTGGTGTGAGGTCAGAGCTCTCTCCTTGATGTGATTTCTTCGGGTTTGGTGGTCGGCCTAAACTGAGTTCGGTAAAGAGAGTCTGAATCTTATCCTCCATTCGCACCTCGAATGCTTCGAATTTAGCATTGATTGCCTCCTTAGATGCCATAGTATATGCCTCCAAATCTATGATGTTAAGATCTCTCTTTTGTTGTCAAGTTAAAGACATGTATAGGTTGAGAGAAGTGATGGTCGAAAGGATTGGTGAATTGGTGGATGTAGGTTGCGGTTTAGGCTTATTTTATGGCTATTTTGGATGCAATTTGAGGGTATGGTTTGGTGGAGTTTTAGGGCTGTGATGGTAGTGGATGAAGGTTAGGGAAAAAGGTTTTAGATCTGTGGTAGATGGCAGCAAAGGTTTGATAGAAATTAGTGGAAGTTGCTACAAGTATGTGTTGTCTTGTAAGAGCAGAATTATCGTCGAAGAAATAGCAGTTTCTCGACGAAATTTCAAGCAAAAACTAAGATATTTGAGGAGGTAATTTGATAACAAAGTCTCGGTTTATATAATAGCAAAGATAACCAATTTAATCAAGAAAATTTTGGCAGTATAATGATAAGACCCTACAGTCTTATCGTAAAAAAGAAGAAGAGAAAGGGATGATCACTTCGAGGGGATCGGCCTCCTACGGTTTGTCAAAAGACAGAATAGTATTTTTCATTGATGCGAAAAGAAGCAGTTACATCCCTATTTATAGAGTTCCGACTTTAGTTAAAATAAACAGACTTAATAAATACGCAAAAATAAAAGGAAAATTAAAAGGTTCCTAACAATCCTGCCTCCTACAATTCAGCCTTGCCCTCAAGGCTGAGCAGCATCAAATTCTGGAAACTTCTCCTTTAGCATGCTGTAGGACTCCCAAGTGGCATCTTCCCTTGGTAAGTTGGCCCATTGCACTAGTACTTCAGTTACAGGATGTCTGCAGTACATTACAACTCGTCGATCAAGTATGGCTTATGGTTGAGCTTGAACTTCCCCAGTAGTAGTAGTGTCCGGCAAATGGCACTGCACTAGTACATCTTCACCCAATTTCCTTTTAAGGCATGCAATATGAAAGACTGGATGTATTTTAGAACTAGCAGGCAAATCCAAGCGGTAGGCCACTGGTCCAATGCGTTCTAATACCTTATAAGGCCCAAAAAACCGAGGAGATAGCTTCATGGAAGATCGGACCTTTATGGAAGTTTGCTTGTAGGGTTGAAGACGAAGGAAAACCCAATCACCCACAGTAAATTCTCGTTCACTTCGGTGTTTATTAGCTTGTTGTTTCATTCTTGCTTGTGCGACTGTGAGGTTATCCTTTAACAGCTGAATAATCCTATTTCTATCCATCAATTCCTTATCCACTTGATCAACTTTAGAAGAACCGGGTACATACTTTGTAATTGTACGTGGGGGTTGGCCATAAACTGCTTCAAATGGAGTCATTTTAATAGAAGAATGGTAAGAGGTATTATACCACCACTCTGCCCAGGGAAGCCATTTGACCCATTCCTTCGGCTTGTCACTAGTAAAGCATCGGAGGTAATTTTCTAGGCACCTATTTACCACTTCAGTTTGCCCATCTGTTTGTGGATATTAAGCAGTGCTCATATTCAGCTGAGTACCTTGTAAACGAAAAAGTTTTGTCCAGAAGGAGCTAGTAAAAATCTTGTCTCTGTCACTAACAATAGAACGGGGACTCCCATGCAATTTAGCTATGTTTTCCACAAAAATATGAGCAACACTTGCAGCAGTATAAGGATGTCGTAAAGCACAGAAATGAGTATACTTTGTAAGTCTATCCACGACTACAAGTATAGTACTCTTTCCTTGAGATGATGGGAGACTGTCAATGAAATCCATAGATATATCGGTCCAAGTAGCATCAGGAATAGGAAGGGGCTGTAGTAAGCCTGGGGTGGCTACTATCTCACTTTTGTGACGTTGGCAAACATCACATTCAGTAACAAATTTCTTAATAAAATTTTTCATACCTTTCCAGTAAAAAAGTTGTCGAACTCGCTTATAAGTGCGGAGAAATCCCGAGTGACCAGCAACTGGTGATGAATGAAACTCCTTCAGAATTATTGCCTGGCAAGGAGAATGTGGGGCAACCACTATTCGGCCTTTATAGCGCAAGTCCACCGAATCCCAACTATAATTTGAGACAGAACCTGGGGCTTCTTCTAATTTTTTAACGATGTTTTGGATCTCAGGATTATTTGACCATTCCCTTCTGATAACTTCCAAAGTCTCGCAAATAGGAATAGAAATAGCTACTAGTTCAGCTTGTTCTGGAAGGCGTGAGAGGGCATCTGCTACTAAATTCTCACTCCCCTTTTTATAAACGATCTCATAATCGAATCCTAGTAGCTTTGTGACCCATTTCTGCTGCTCTGGAGAAGAAATCTTTTGCTCTAGAAAATATTTGAGGCTTTTGTGATCAGTGCGTATTTGAAACCGTCGACCAATTAGGTAGGGCCTCCATTTTGTGACTGCATGTATTATGGCTAGCATCTCCTTGTCATAAATAGATGAACTCAAATGGGAAGGGGAAAGAGCCTTACTAGCATAAGCGATAGGCCGACCTTCCTGCATTAATACAACCCCTATTCCAGCTCCAGAAGCATCAGATTCAATCACAAACATCTTATTAAAATCGGGTAGAGCAAGCACAGGTGTAGTAGTCATTACAGTTTTCAAGGTTTGAAATGCATGAGTTGCCTCTTCTAACCATCTGAATGCATTTTTCTTTAGAAGTGACGTCAAGGGGGCACTAATTTTGCCATAATTCTTCACAAACTTTCGATAATAGCCTGTTAGTCCCAAGAACCCCCTTAAGGCTTTGATTGACTTTGGAATTGGCCAATCTGTCATCACTTGGATTTTTGAAGGATCAACTGCAACACCCCTTTGAGATATGATATGGCCAAGGTACTCAACCTCAGGTTGCCCAAAACTGCATTTGGATCTCTTGACAAAAAGACCATGCTCACGAAGAATATTAAAGACAATTTGTAAATGTAATAAATGACTTTCTAGGGAATGACTGTATATTAAAATATCATCAAAGAAAACCAAAACAAACTTACGGAGATGAGCCCGAAATATATCATTCATTAAACTCTGGAAGGTAGAGGGCGCATTGGTTAACCCAAAGGCATTACTAGAAACTCATAATGGCCATTATGTGTCCTGAAGGCAGTTTTCTGAACATCTCTTTCATGTACTCTGATTTGATGATAACCCGATCGTAGGTCCAATTTAGTGAAGACCTGAGCTCCTCCCAATTCGTCCAACAGTTCATCCACTACCGGAATAGGATATTTATCCTTCACTGTAATGTTGTTAAGTGCACGATAGTCGACACACATCCGCCATGAGCCATCCTTCTTTCTGACTAGTAAGACTGGGGAAGAATATGGGCTAACACTAGCTCGTATAACTCCTGTTTTGAGCATCTCTGTGACAATCCTCTCTATCTCTGCCTTTTGGAAATGTGGATATCTATAGGGTCGGACATTGGTTGGTGCCTTCTCGGGTAACAATGGGATCCGATGATCATGACATCTAAGAGGTGGAATTCCTTGTGGCTCTGCAAATATATCTGCAAACTCGGCTAGCAAGGATTCAATATTTCCAGCCGGAATGTTCAATGTCATTTCCTTTTCAATGGTATGCAATTACACCAAAAATCCAGTGTGTGTCTTCCGAAGGACCCGCTCCATCCGATGGCTAGTGATAGTTGTAACTTTACCTCCACGTCTTCCTTGGAGAGTCACCTGTCTTCCATTAATAAAGAACTTCATAATCAATTTAGAAAAATTCCAGGAGACATCACCTAGGGTTGATAGCCATTCAATTCCGAGCACCACTTCATAGTCTTCCAAGGGCAATAAAAAGAAATCCACAAATAATTCTTGGCCTTGCAACATTAGTTTTATCTTTCAGCACTTGCTGTCACAGGTTAAAATCCGTCCATCGGCTACCTTGACTTCAAATTTGTCACAACATTCGATATGGTAAGCTAATCGGGCTGCAACTTTCCTATCCATAAAATTATTGGTGCTACCTGTATCAATTAAAACAGTGACAGACTGGTGTTTCAGAGTTCCCCTAATTTTCATGGTTTATGGATTAGAGTAGCCAGCCAATGCATGTACTGTATGTGTGACAGCTTCAACATCATCATTAGTTTCCACTTCTTCATGATCGGAATCCGATACTTCTACTTCTAGTTCCTCCTCGATCGGTTCAATCATCAAAAGCCTTCCTTGTTTGCATCGATGCTCCTTACTCCACTTTTCATCGCAATGCCAGCACAAACCCTTTGCTAACCTTTCTTTGAGTTCTTCTCGGGTTAGTCTGCTAGTGTTATGGTTTCGACTAGGAGTAGATGAGGTAGGTTGCCCGCTAATCACTTGTTTATTGGCTCCTTTGTTTCGACGATATTCCACACCAATTTTTTCTTCATGTAGGCGTGCAAATGAAATCGCAGCCATCATAGTGCGGGGTTGACGAGCCTTAACCTCGCATCAGATCTCGGGAATAAGCCCTTCAATAAATGTACCTAGAAGTTGTCGTTCTGACCAATCTCTAGCTTGGTTGGACAATCGTTCAAATCTACTTTGATATTCCAAGACTGTAGAAGTCATCCGAATTTTAGCGAGTTGGCCATTAACATTCTCATATTTGGATGGTCCAAAGCGAACAAGAAGTCCTCTTTTAAACTGTTCCCAAGAAGGAATTTCGTGGCAAGTTTCGTACCAATCATACCACTGGATTGCATCTCCATCGAGCTGGATTGAGGCCATGTTAGAACCCTTGCAGATTCTAAGCTTGGGGTTGATCTCTTTAGGGGATCAGCCTCCTGGAACTCTATAGGGGTTCCTTCCTCCAAGTTGCTGCTCAAAGGCTGCAGAAAAGATTCATCTATTGCCTATCAAAAGAGTAGGAATACATGACTATTTATAGGGTTTCTAAACCCTAACTCCTAATAGGACTCTTACTCAAGACTCCTACTCAATTAAGACTTCTACTCAAGACTCCTAATAGGACTCCTACTCAAGACTCCTATTCCTTTACAACTCCTAATTCTTCTTTAAGAAATAACCTCCAAACCCTAGCCGGCCTCTTCACCTTTTTAATAAGGGTCGGCTTAGGTAGGTTTTACATGAATGCCCCAATCAATTAGGACTCTCCTAGCTAGAGTCCTAACAGACCCGCCCTCTTCAAATCAGCCTTGTCCTCAAGGCTAACAATCCATGAATTCTGTGAATTTGATCTTCAAGTCGTCATAGTTCTCCCAAGTGACACCTTCTACTAGTAAGTTCACCCATTGTATTAGCACTTCAGTAATGGATCGTCGTCGTCGAGTCACGATCTGTCGATTAATAATGACACTCAACTGGGTCTGGAGTTCTCTTTGGGTAGTCATATTCGGTGGGTGGCTTTGGGCTGTCTCCAAGCACCTGTTTATCACTTCCTTCTGGCCATCGGTTTGTGGGTGATACGTTGTACTCGTTTTCAATTTAGCACCCTGCATATGGAATAACTCTGTCCAAAATCTGCTTGTGAAGATGCAAGTAGAATTTGGCACAAGCACAATGCGTCCCTTATAGCGTAATTCTTTTGAGTCGCAATTGTAATGAGCCACGGAGTTTAGTGCTTCCTCCATTTTTTTTATAATCTTACTTGTCTTTGGATCTTCTTGCCATTCCATCTTAATATCCTCAAGGAAGTTGCTAGTCGAAAGTGAAACGATCGAAAATTTAGCTTGCTCAGGTAGTTGTGAAAGCGCATCTGCAACAACATTCTCTTTCCCCTTTTTGTAAGTTATTTCATAATCAAATCCAAGAAGTTTTGTTACCCATTTTTGCTGCTCAGGGGATGATATCTTTTGCTCCAAAAAGTACTTGAGGCTTTTATGGTCAGTTTTAATTTGAAATCGTCGACCGATCAAGTAGGGTCTCCACCTCGTTGCTGCGCGCACAATGGCAAGCATCTCCTTGTCATATGTTGATATATTTTGATGGAAGGGAGATAATGCCTTGCTAGTGAGTAGTCGACAATCTTGCATGAGAATGGCTCCAATTCCGATTCCAGATGCATCGACCTCAATAATGAAGGGTCGGTTGAAATTTGGTAGTGCTAGCACCGGCGTCGTCGTCATGGCTGCCATAAGTTTGTCGAAGGCAGCGGAGGCTTTGTCCATCCATTGGAAGATATCTTTTTTCAGTAAGGGAATAAGTGGTGCACTGATCTTTCCATAGTTTTTCATGAACTTGCGGTTGTAGTCTATTAAACTAAGAAAGCCACGTAGCGATTTTATGTTCCTCGAGGTCAGCCAGTTTTGCATTGCTCCAATTTTAGAGGGGTCCACTATCACACGTTCCTCTGATATGATATGCCCAAGATATTTCACCTTCTGGTGAAGAAAGCAAAAAATTGTAGTGGCCGTTGTGTGTTCAAAAGGTAGTTTTCGGTATATCTTCTTTGCACCCTCATATTTAATGATACCCGGATCGAAGGTCCAGCTTTGTGAAGATTTGTGCTCCCTTTCATTTAGCAATTCATCTGCTATTGGAATAGGATATTTATCCTTGACGGTTATTCCGTTGAGGGTTCGGTAATCAACGCACATTCGCCATGTTTCGTCCTTCTTTCGTACGAAGAGCATTGATGAAGAGTAGGGGCTGCAACTTGGTCGAATAACTCCTATTTTGAGCATCTCTTTTATAATCCTTTCTATTTCATCCTTCTGCAGATATGAATGTTGATATAGCCAAATATTTGCAGGAGATTTGCCCAGAAGAATCGGTATACAATGATCATGTCGATGGGCAAGAGGTAGGTTGCGCGGTTCGTCAAATATATCTGAAAATTCAGCAAGCAAAGGAAGTAGGTTTGGATCTTCAAATTCTATTGGCTCTCCCTTAGTTTGCTGCTCAAGTTGTACCAAAAAGCCGCTGCATGCTTTATGCAAAACCTTCTCCATTTGTTGTGTGCAAATCATCATTACGTCGCCCCCACGTTTCCCGTGTAGAATCACCTGTTTCTCTTTGCTGTAAAATCTCAAAATTAGTTTCATAAAATTCCAGGAAACATCACCTAATGTCATCAACCATTCAATTCTAAGCATGGCCTCATGATCATCAAGAGGGAGGAGGAAGAAATTGGTCATAATTTCTTGGTCTTGCAGCAATAGTTTCACCTGCGGGCATCTTTGGTCGCACTTTAGGATTTTGCCGTCAGCAACCTTTACATCGAACTTGCTGCAACCTTCTATATGTAGTGCCATCCGAGCAGCAACCTTACTGTTTAGGAAGTTATTAGTACTGCCCGTGTCGACGAGAACAGTGATCGGTTGTTGTTTGAGAAGGCCTCCAACTTTCATCATTTGCGGGTTGGAGTAGCCGGCTAATGCGTGTACCGTAACGTCGGTTGGTTGTGGCTCTTCTTCTACATCTTCTTCATTATGTTCAAAGCTCTCTTCTGGATGTTCAATGACCTCTTCTTCTACTGGTTCAATCATAAGAAGCCTCCCTTTTCTACAGCGATGCTCGCGGCTCCATGGCTTGTCGCAATGCCAACATAACTCCTTTGTAGATCGCTCCCGAAGCTCTTCTCTTGTCATCATTTTTGGTGCAAGAACTTGATTGATAGTAGGGGGGGGTGAGGGCTTCTGCATTGTAGGTTGAGAAGCGATCCTAGTTCTTCGGGCTTCATGGTTCAATCGCTCCTCTTGATGTCGTGCGAAAGAGATGGCTGCCATAAGCGTGTACGGTTGTCGTGCTTTAACTTCTCCCCGGATCTCCGACTTCAAGCCCTCAATGAAGGTCCCCAATAGCTGTTTTTGAGACCAATCATGAGTTTGATTAGATAACATTTCAAACCTGGTTTGGTACTCCCGAACGGTAGAGGTTTGTCGGATCTTTGCTAGAACGTCAATGTTCTCATAATCGGTTGGTCCGAAGCGGATCAATAGTCGTTCTTTAAATTGTCACCATGAGAGAACTCCATGAGCATATTTAAACCAGTGAAACCATTGTATGGCATCCCCTTCAAGATGTATAGCTGCAATTTCCACCATAGATGCATCCACGGTTTTGTGGTACCGAAAATATCGCTCTGCACGCGAGATCCAACCAATCGGGTCTCCTTCTTCCCATCTAGGGAAGTCCACCCTCATTCGTGGATAGTTGAGATCAGTCATTGAACCTCTCCTCTCTTGGAAGTCATCTCTTCGGGCTTGGTGCGATTGGTTAGAGCTCTCTCCTTGATGTGATTTCTTCGAGCTTAGTGGTCGGCCCAAACTGAGTTCGGTAAAGAGAGTCCGAATCTTATCCTCCATTCGCGCCTCCAAGGCTTCGAATTTAGCATTGATTGCCTCCCTAGATGCCATAGAATATGCCTCCAAATCTGTGATGTTTAGATCTCTCTTTTGTTTTCGGGTTAAAGGCAAGTATGGGTTGAGAGAAGTGATGGTCGAAAGGGTTGGTGGATTGGTGGATGTAGGCTGCGGTTTAGGCTTTTGTGGCAGTTTTGGGTGCAGTTTGAGGGTGTGGTTTGGTGGAGTTTTAGGGCTACCGATGAAGGTTTTAGATCTATGGTAGATGGCAGCAAAGGTTCGATAGAAATCGGTGGAAGTTTGCTGCAGAATTGTGTTATCTTGTAAGAGCAGAATTATCATCGAAGAAACAGCGGATTCTCGATGAAATTTCCATCAAAAACTTGAGAGATTTGAGGAGGGAATTGGCAGCAAAATCTCAGTTTATATGGCAGCAAGGATGTCCAATTTAATCAAGAAAATTTCGGCAGTATAATAGCAAGGAAATTGGTGTAAGTTGCGATAGCAGAATTCTCGTCGAAAAATTTCAACGGTTTGTGATGAAAATTTGTAGCAACACAAAATTGTTTTTAGAGATATATTCCTCAATAGATCAATCTTAGATGGAAGCCAAGATGATCTATAAAGTGTAGAGAAAATTTCGTTCAAAAAAGATTACAAATAGATCGGTTAAGGCAACAATATGCGGCTGAAATTTTCTGCAGCACAGATTTTGAAGTGTAGCAGATTGAACGTAAAAGACCAGTGGTTTATATTGAGAATTTTTTGATAAAACCAAAAGGAAATCCACTGTTAGGAAGTATCAAATCTATCATAAAAATTTTGTAGAGATTTGGATAGAAAAAACGCAATAGCAAGATCAAACAAACTATGCTATGCGGCTGAAATTTTATAGTGCAGATTTTTAAGTATAGCAGATTAGACGTAAAAGATCAATGATTTATATTAGGAATTTTTTGACAAAACCAAAGAGAAATCTGCTATTAGGAAGTGTCAAAGTTGTCATAAAAATTTCGTAGAGATTTGGATAGAGAAAACGTAGTAGCAAGATCAAACAGACTGTGCTATGCGGCTGAAATTCTGCAATGTATCTTTCGTCGTAGAGATGAAAACTTTGCGACGAAAAGTTTATGCAGCAATATAGGAACAAATATTTTTTTTTTTTAGATTTTCGAATAAAGATAACTAAATTGCAGCAGCAGTAAGGTAGGAAACCAGAACCTGTTGCAATTCATGGGGAGATCAAAAGATGATCTGCGGTGGAGATGACGGCGGAATTTGGTGACGATCTTTTAAGCAATTGTGGGAATTGCTTTGGGCGGCTGTGGAGGGATGATGGATGGCTGTGGAAGGGCAGCGAGATGCCAAGAATGCTGCTCTGATACCAAGTGTTAGAACCCTTGCAGATTCTAAGCTTGGGGTTCATCTCTTTAGGGGATCGGCCTCCTGGAACTCTATAGGGGTTCCTTCCTCCAAGTTGCTGCTCAAAGGCTGCAGAAAAGATTCATCTATTGCCTATCAAAAGAGTAGGAATACATGACTATTTATAGGGTTTCTAAACCCTAACTCCTAATAGGACTCTTACTCAAGACTCCTACTCAATTAAGACTTCTACTCAAGACTCCTAATAGGACTCCTACTCAATTAAGACTTCTACTCAAGACTCCTACTCAATTAAGACTTCTACTCAAGACTCCTACTCAAGACTCCTACTCAATTAAGACTTCTACTCAAGACTCCTACTCAATTAAGACTTCTACTCAAGACTCCTACTCAATTAAGACTTCTACTCAAGACTCCTACTCAATTAAGACTTCTACTCAAGACTCCTACTCAATTAAGACTTCTACTCAAGACTCCTACTCAATTAAGACTTCTACTCAAGACTCCTACTCAATTAAGACTTCTACTCAAGACTCCTACTCAATTAAGACTTCTACTCAAGACTCCTACTCAATTAAGACTTCTACTCAAGACTCCTACTCAAGACTCCTAATAGGACTCCTACTCAATTAAGACTTCTACTCAAGACTCCTACTCAATTAAGACTTCTACTCAAGACTCCTACTCAATTAAGACTTCTACTCAAGACTCCTACTCAATTAAGACTTCTACTCAAGACTCCTACTCAATTAAGACTTCTACTCAAGACTCCTACTCAATTAAGACTTCTACTCAAGACTCCTACTCAATTAAGACTTCTACTCAAGACTCCTACTCAATTAAGACTTCTACTCAAGACTCCTACTCAATTAAGACTTCTACTCAAGACTCCTACTCAATTAAGACTTCTACTCAAGACTCCTACTCAATTAAGACTTCTACTCAAGACTCCTACTCAATTAAGACTTCTACTCAAGACTCCTACTCAATTAAGACTTCTACTCAAGACTCCTACTCAAGACTCCTACTCAATTAAGACTTCTACTCAAGACTCCTACTCAAGACTCCTACTCAATTAAGACTTCTACTCAAGACTCCTACTCAATTAAGACTTCTACTCAAGACTCCTACTCAATTAAGACTTCTACTCAAGACTCCTACTCAATTAAGACTTCTACTCAAGACTCCTACTCAATTAAGACTTCTACTCAAGACTCCTACTCAATTAAGACTTCTACTCAAGACTCCTACTCTTGTTGAACCCGCCTAAAGTGCTCCAACAAACTCTTTTTGAAATCATTAAGAGTTTCTTGTAGCCGATTTTCAATTCTGGTTTCCAACGCTTCCACTTGTGCCTTCATTGAGTTATCGGCAGCCATTGCATACGATTGCAAATTGGTAATCCCCAGTTCTTGTTTCTGATGTCTAGTCAAGGGCATCTGCACAGTAGCTGGGCAGTTGTAACATCCCTCATTTAAAAAAAAAATGCTTATATAGTACTTTAATAGTTTAGTTTATTATATCAATATTAAATTATATGGAGGACTTGTGGCATTAGCAAGGATGAGCCACTTGCACTTATTCTAAAGTTGACACCTAAACCTCCATGCATGCTTGCCACCTCATTATTTTAGCATGAGCCAAACCTAAGTAATTTAAGGCACAACTAAGGGAAACTTTGCAGCCAAGGAGAAGGAATTGAAGGAGAAGAGAAGGAGAAAGAATTGAAGAAGAAGAAGTTTTATCTTAGCTTAAGGCTTTGCATCAATTCCCCCACATTTGGAAATCAAAACTTTTTAAGGCAAGTGTTCTAACCCAATCCAATAGAATCCTAATCTCTGTTTTCTTTTCAATTCTACAAAATTTTGAAAGATTTCAGCTGAGAACCAAACATTTCTTTCGTTTTGATACAAAGCCATGAATCTGTAATTTTTCGGTAATCTGACCTCCATGCATTGTTTTGGTCCTAACTTTTTGTACTAAACTCTGATTTAGGTAAAACCTGTTCCGTTTGAAAGTAGACTCGAGGATCTTTATTTTGATACCTAGATTGAATGATTGGAGTCGAAATGCCTAATAAGACTTCTATTGCAATTAACCCTACAGATTCTACAAAATAGGGACTGTAATTTCTGACCTTCTGTTACTAAATTGCTCATAACTCTCTAGTGAAAATTCTGAATTATTCAACATTTAATTCTTTGCGAACTAGATTCGTATATTTTTCTTTTGACACCTAGTTTGGAAATTTTGAAGTACGTTTGCCTTCTGAAACATCTGTTTAAATTGATGCTATCTATTCTGCAAAACAGAGATGATCAATTCTGACCTTCTGTTACTAAATTGCTCATAACTCTCTAGTGAAAATTCTGAATTATGCAAAACTTAATTCTTTGTGAACTAGATTCGCATATTTTTCTTTTGACACCTATTTTTAGTGAATTTGAGTATGGTTGGTCACTCAAACAAATCAGGAAATGTATCATTCGAATTCTGCCAGAATTGAAAACTTTGTTGAATTTTGCCTATTCGAGTCTCATTCTGTTGGAAGTTTGATTTCTATTAAATTCTTTTGCGGTCCTTTGAAAATTCTTGTATTATTCATCCTGAAATTATTGTATGTCTGAAATTTATTATGTAATGTTTTGTTGGCATTTCCTTGTTTGATAAAGGCACACACATATATCCGTTGTTTCCGCATGTGCTTTCGATATATGCCAATGTCATTGTTCATGCTACTTTTTTGTACTCTGGTGTCTTGTGGGATATTGTGAACCTTTGCTAGAAATGGTAAAGGGAGTTATGCATAGAGTCCGCGATGCTCTACCGGCCCCATTGACTTCACTCAGACGTGGGTGGATGGAGCTCCTAGACGTGGGAGACTTTTGCTTGGTGGTCATCCTAAAATGGATGAATCACATTATGTATGTGGTCCCACAGCGCCCTCTATGTTTTTGATATGATATCCAAAGCTTTGCTAATGAGTTTATATTTATGCTTTGGATAAAAATGGAATGCATGCTACCTCAAAAATGACATACAAGATTGTATTTACTATTTGGTTCACTTGTTATACTTTGGAGTGTTTCGTATGTCATTGTTATGCTCTCAAACACTCTTACGCCTTTGATATACACTGAAATGCTTATTTTGCCAATGAAATGCTTCAATTTCTTTTCTCGTATTGTTATGTCTAACGCTTGTTTTCAAATGAGGAAACCCTTTGTGATTTTTATATCAAATAAGATGATTTCAAATGAACACTTGTATTTCTGCTTTTGTTATCTTGATACTAAGCCTGCTTAAACTTCTCCTATCGCCATGGATATGTTAGTCGCTTGCTGAGCTCTTCATGCTCACCCCATTGCTATATAAATTTTTCAGGGTAGCTTGTCACGCACTGAAAAGCTAGAATTGGGTTGAAGCACTGAAAGGATAGAAGATTTTGGACTAATCTTTGTTGGTTGATAGGTTTTTGTTGTATAGTATACTTTACTTCTGATGTAATGTTAAGGATATATTGATACTTATGTGTTGTAAAAGTTTAAAGGACTGCTCATGTTTGTGGAATGATAAGCTTATGTTGTATAAGTATATGAATTCATGGTGAATAATATTTTTGTGATGGTATATATTTCTACGAATATGGATTTGTGTTGTGGTTGATGTTTAGTTGAGTTGCCTTTGGATTTTATGAATCTCAAAGTGAAGTGGAGTATGATTTATGAAACGTACAGGTTTATGAATTTGAATATTGATTTGAATGGTTCTTAGTATCCTTAAATGTTAGATTGGATCCTGAATTGATTTGTGATGATGAATTATAATATTATTAATTTTTAGACAGGGTCGCACCTCCTGAATGGATAAAATTCGGGGGGGCGTGACAGCAGTAGCAGCGACGGTGGCAACAGCCAGCAGCAGCAAAGCAGCAAGGAACCCACGGTGGAGCGGCGCGGTTGAGAACAAGGGCAGAGCAAGGTGAACTGCCTGTGCTCTGTTTCGGTTATAGAGGATGCAAAGCAAGGTGGAGCGGCGGCTGGGAGGCGAGCAGCGGTCGTTGCACGGTGGCCCGTAGCGGTGATGGGTCGGTTGGGCGGCGACGACGCTCGAGGAAAAGAGGAGTGGTGGAGGCGCGGCTGGAAACAAGGGCAGCAGTGGTGAGTTGCCCTGTTTCGATCGCCGTGAGGAGGGGGGCAACCGGCGGCTGCGGCTGCGACCCAGGGGGGGCATGGTGGCAGGGAATTTAGGGCAGCGTTGCCGACGAAGGGGTGGTCCGCTGGCAGGGAGACGGCGCCAGTGGTCCTTCTGGCTCGAGCGATATGGGGAAGCGAGGAGGAGAGGTCGCCGGCTGGGGGCAGCGACGGTGTTGGTCGATTGGACGGGAATCAACGCCGGCGGTGGAAAGGAGGCAGCAAGGGAGGGCGCGGCCTGCCGGAGAGCAGGGGCGACGGTGGGGAAGAAGGGAAGCGGGGAACCCTTCCTCTTTTTTTTTTTTTTTTTTTTTAACGTTGCAGCGAGAACGCCAAGGATCGCTGCTCTGATACCAATTGATAAGACCCTACAGTCTTATCGTAAAAAAGAAGAAGAGAAAGGGATGATCACTTCGAGGGGATCGACCTCCTTGATCGCTTCGAGGGGATCGGCCCTCCTTGATCGCTTCGAGGGGATCGGCCTCCTACGGTTTGTCAAAAGACAGAATAGTATTTTTCATTGATGCGAAAAGAAGCAGTTACATCCCTATTTATAGAGTTCCAACTTTAGTTAAAATAAATAGACTTAATAAATACGTAAAAATAAAAGGAAAATTAAAAGGTTCCTAACATATAATAGCAAAGAAATTGGTGCAAGTTGCGATAGCAGAATTCTCGTCGAAAAATTTCAACAGTTTGCGACGAAAATTTGCAGCAACACAAGAACATTTTTGGAGATGAATTACTTAATAGACCAATCTTAGATAGAAGCCAAGATGATCTATAAAGCATATAAGAAATTTCGTTCAAAAAGGATTGCA
Organism: Musa balbisiana; assembly: GCA_004837865.1. Taxonomy (NCBI): domain Eukaryota; kingdom Viridiplantae; phylum Streptophyta; class Magnoliopsida; order Zingiberales; family Musaceae; genus Musa; species Musa balbisiana. The sequence continues at coordinate 35,701,502 of CM017188.1, forward strand.
AATAACAAGATGATCTATAAAGCATATAAGAAATTTGCAATAACAATATGCGGTTGAAATTTTTTGTAGTAATCCTTCGTTCACAAAGATGATAACTTTTGCGATGAAAGAAGTTTGCAACAATATGGGAATGACTTTTTTTGGATTTTTGAATAAGGATAACTAAATTGCAATAGCAGTAAGGTATGAAACCAAAACCTATTACAATTTATAGGGAGATCAAAGGATGATCCATGGTGGTGGATATGATAGCAAAATTCGGTGACAATCTTTTAAACAATTGTGGGAATTGCTTTGGGTGGCTGTGGAGGGCTAATGGATGGCTTTGGTGTCATGCTGCTCAAAAATATCGATAATATTAAAATTTTCATCACATACAAATCCAGGATCCAAATTAATATTTGAGGATACTAAAAATATTCAAACATCTCACGATCCATAAAACCTATACAGTTTATAATCATACAACACATCACTTGATGATTCATAAAATCTAAACCCAACTCACCAAAATAATAACCACAACATAATTTTACAAGTTTGGGAGTCTGTACAATCACAAAACCAACGTTTACCATAAGTTCATATTATTACATGAATTAAACTTAACATTCCAGAATCCTAAACATGAGAGGTCCTTTAAACTTATACAAAATCCACAAGTTTAGATTCACCGTTAGCATTTCATTAGATGTAGAGTGTGCTTATATAACAAAAACATAAACATATATACTAATAAGGATCTACCCAAAATCTTCTAGCTTTTTACTACCTCAGCCCAATTTTAACATTTAAGCAAGCGATAAGCTATCCTGAATACAGCAACGGAGTGAGCATATAGAGCTCAGCAAGTGACTAACATATCTATGGCAAGAGAGAATAGTTTCCAAACAAATAAGGTTTCAAAATGCAAGGTAGAATATAAGAATTCATAGATGTAATCTCATTAGGTGCAGAATCTCAAATGTCATTTCAATCAAACATATTTGGTTCATAACAGAAGGAGCATAGTGTAATTGGAGCATATCAATAGCGTATGAAATGTTCCGGAACATATCAATGGCAAATAAAATATTTCAGAGCATATTAATAACAAATGAAACATTTTGGAGCTTATCAATGATGTATGAAAGGTTTCTGAGCATATCAATGGCAAATAGGACATTTCGAAATATATCAATAGCATATGAAATATTTCAAAGCATATCAATCGCATATGAATATTTTAGAGCATATCAAAGAAAGATACGAAATAGAAGCTGAAACGTCGTATTTGAGGTTGCATTCATATCTTTCTTATCCAAAGCACATACAGACATACATAACCAAAGTTCTGGATATCATATCAAACATACAGAAGGTGTAGTGGGACCATAGATAGAATGTGATTCATTCATTTTTGAATGACCACCAGACAGAAGTCTCCCATGTCTGGGAGCTCCATCCACCCACGTCTAGGTGAAGTCAAAGGGGGTCGGTAGAGCATCGCAGGCTCTATGCATAACTCTCTTTACCATTTCTGACAAAGGTTCACATTATCCCACAAATACCAGAGTACAAAAAGGACAGTATGAACAATAAAATTTGCATATATAGGAAGCACATACGGAACAACAAAACATACATGTGCCTTTACGAGATTATACAATACAAGCTTAATCTTTCACCAATGTATTCAGATTTGAAAGGAAATGAAAGCAAGAGCATACAAGGATTACATGCAATCACATATAGCTTAGTTCAAATAAGATGGTTAGATGAATTCATTGTCTAAAGGAATGAAACTGGAATAGGCACACATCGAAAGCAAATGCGGAACAATGGGATATACATATGCCTATATGAGTTAATACGATATAGCATAAACATTACACAATAGTTTTCAGAATGCAAATAATTTAAGGACAAGAGCAAACAATAATTCAAAGCAGTAATATAAAGCTCAATTGAATGAAGGAAGCTGAATGAAATCTATTTCTAAATGAATGAAAACACAATATGCGAAATCGACCAAAGCTCGATTTCTGATAGGATTCGAGAGCCCCATTGAACAAATACTTCATACTATCAATTATACTCTAATATGCTCAAGAAAGCTATTATTTAAAGATATTTCAATCTATTTTTAGATGAAATAAGTTTAGTACCAATCGAAGTTTCGAACAAAGAGTTACAATTGATTTAGTAACCAAAGGTCAAAATACAAAATCACTGTTTTGTAGAATTCATAGGGTCTGTTTCAATAGATAACTGGATAGGCATTTGGATTCTCAATTTTTCAATCTTATATCAAAAGAAAGATCTACAAGTCTAATTTCAAATGAAATTAGTTTGGTATAAATCAGAATTTCTAACATGGACTTATAGGCATTTTAGTATTGAAAGGTCAGAAATTATGATCCCTGTTTTGCAGCATCCATAGGCTTATTTGAAACAGAAGTTTGGATAAGTATTCGGTGTCCAAAATATTGAATATTAGTGTCAAAAGAAAGATATATGAGTCTAATTTCAAATAAACTAGGTTTGCCTAAATCCATGTTAGGTGCTAAAAATTATGGTTGAAACAATATATAGGGGTCAATTTACCAAAAAAATTCAAATCCATGGTTTTGTATCTAACAAGAGAGATATCAGGTTCTAAGCAAAAATCTTTCAGATTATTCAGAATTAATATGAGAATGGAGACTAATATTTCTATAGGATGGGATTAGAATACTTGCCTTTGAGAATTTTTGACCCCAAATGAGAAGATTTGAGCAAAAAAACTCAAAGCCCCAAATTTCTCTTCTTCTTCTTCTTCTTCCCCTTTCCTTTTTTCTTCATCTTTCTCTCTTCCTCTCTTCTTCCATGCAGCTGCCTTCTCAGGTTCCTTAAGAAAGAAGGTAGAGAGGCTTAAGCGGTGGGATTTGTAATTTTATGTATTTTATAGTTTAGTCCTTGTATTATTACATTTACGATTAGGTCCTTAGGGTTTACATATAGGTTCTCAGATTTTTTTTTTTAAACAGATCCCCAAATCTTATGAATAAGTTCTCAAATTTATACTTTGGCTCTTTTATGGAATTTAAAATGGATACTTACATTACAATTAGAAACTTATATGAAAAATTAGAAATGAGGGATGTTACATTTGGAAGGGCAGCGAGATGCCAAGAATACTGCTCTGATACTAGGTGTTAGAACCCTTGCAAATTCTAAGCTTGGGGTTGATCTCCTTAGGGGATCGACCTCCTTGGAACTCTATAGGGATTCCTTCCTCCAAATTGTTGCTCAAAGGCTGTAGAAAAGATTCATCTATTGCTTATGAAAAGAGGATTACATGGTTATTTATATAGTTTCTAAACCCCAACTCCTAATAGGACTCTTACTCAATTAGGACTCCTAATAGGACTCTTAATGCTTCTCTAAGAATTGGGTTTAATCAAAATGAAGACTTTTGAAATTAGTAATTTTTCTGCTGCACTAATTAACCCCCCCCCCCCCCCCCCCCCTCTCCCCTCTTAGTGTGCTCTTGATCCTAATAATAGACTGAGGGGACACTAGTTTAGAACCATGTCCTTAAGATGATTGAGTGGATTGAGAAACTGACAAGTCTAGGAATGGTCCTAGAGGATGCCCTATGTGTAGACCTTGTACTTTAGTCCCTATTAGATTTCTTTTCTCAATTTATAATGAATTTTAATATAAACAATCTTGAGGAGACTCTCCGTAAGCTCCTCAATATGTTGAGAGAGGCAAAGAGCACTATTAACAAAGAAAAGTTCTCTATGCTAGTGAGATTAGGAAGAAAAGGAATGCAGAAAAATCCCTTAAGAAGGGTAAGGCCAAGGGCAGATCAGGTAAAGCAAAGGTTGCTAAGAAAGTCCTAGCAAAAGCCAAAGGCCAATGTTTCCACCTCGGTAAAAATGGGCATTGAAAAAGGAACTATAATAAGTATCTTGTAGAGAGGGTGAAACAGAAGCTTGAAGAAGCTTCAGGTACATTCATGATCAGTCTCTAATTGTGAAATTTTTGTGATAGTGCATGATATTAGATACCGACAGTATTTTCCACATCTATAATTTGTTGTAAATTCTTACAAAGCCTAGGAGATTGGCATAAGGATCTTTGTATAATGGTTTGTTTATGCTAGACACTGCTCCACATATCATGAATGTAAGTATGTCCAAGAGAAATGAGATGAGGTGAACAATGCATACCTGTGGCATTGTAGGCTAGGTCATATCCATGAGGAAATGATTCAAATGTTACTAAAAGATGGATATTTAGATCCATTTGACTATGAGCCATATACAACTTGCAAGCCTTGCCTTCATGAAAAGAAGACCAACTCTATATTTAGTGGAACTAGAGAGAGAGCCACTGAATTACTGGAACTCATACATAGTGATGTATGTGGTCCTATGTCAACTCATATCTTAAGTGGTTACTCCTACTTCATTACTTTTACTAATGATTTGTTAAGGTATGGACAAGTGTATTTGATGAAGTATAAGTCTAAGGCCTTCGAGAAATTTAGGGAGTATAAGAATGAAGTGGAGAATTAGACTGGAAAGAGTATCAAGACTCTTCGATCAGATGGAGGAGGTGAGTACTTGAGTATAGAGTTCATCCAGTTCCTCAAAGACCATGGGATTCTATCCTAGTGGACACCTCCTTATACACCCTAGCTTAATGGTGTATCCGAAAGGAGGAATCACATACTATCAGACAAGGTGCGATCTATGATGAGTTTCACCGACCTCCCCGTCTCATTCTAGGGATACGCCCTATAGACCGCAGCTTACCTTATGAACAAAATTCTAACTAAGTCAGTGGTGTCTACTCCATATGAGATACGAAAAGGGAAGAAGCCCGATCTTATGGTTGTTAAGATTTGGAGCTGCCTTGCCCACATCAAAAGACACAACCCCTACAAATTAGAATCCAAGATGGAATAGTGCATATTCGTGGGATACCCTAAGAAAACTAATGGGTATTATTTCTATCATCTCGAGGACCAAAAGGTCTTTGTAGCCAAGAGAGCGGCATTCCTTAAGAAGGAACATATTATTAGCGGAGATAGTGAGAGCATGATAGAGTTGAGTGAGATTAAAGAACCTAGCTCAAGCACCATTCCACAGCCCGAGTCATTCAGGTACCTAGCACACAAGTTCCGACTTTATGTAGGTCCGACAGAATGTCTCATTCTCTTGAGAGATATGTGGGACATGTTAGAGGAGTGGATGTTAAGGATATTGATCCTCAAACCTACGAGGAGGCTATTACAAGTATAAACTTGATAAAAAGTCATGAATTCTAAGATCGATTCCATGTACTCCAACAAGGTTTAGAACCTAATTGATGCACTCGAAGGTATTGTACCCATTGGTTGCAAGTGAATCTTTAAGAAGAATATCATAGTAGATGGATAGGTAGAGACCTATAAAGCAAGGCTGGTGGCTAAGGGGTATCGTCAAAGGCAAGGTGTTGACTATGACGAAACATTATCACTTGTAGTTATGCTAAAATTCATCTGAATTCTATTGGCTATTATAGCACTCTATGATTATGAAATCTGGTAGGTGGACAAAACTATGTTCCTCAATGGCAATCTCGAAGAGGGATATAGCCTGATGGATTCATGTCAAAGGATTATCTAGTAATGTAGGTTGCTTAGGTCCATTTATGGACTAAAGTAAGCTTGCCAAAGTTGGAACATGAGATTTGATAAGGCGATCAAATCTTATGACTTTGTTAGGAATGAAGATGAGCCTTGTATATACAGAAATGTAAGTTAGAGTACTATCACCTTCTTGATGTTATATGTGGATGATATCCTAATCATTGGGAATGATGTAGGAATACTATCCATAGTAAAGAATTATTTATCTAGACACTTCTCCATGAAGGAGTTAAGGGAAGTATCCTATATCTTGGGGATTTGGATCTATAGAAAAAGATCTAAGAGAATACTTGGTTCGCCCCAATTTAGGTACATAGACACCATTGTCAAAAGGTTTGGCATGAAAAATTCCAAGAGAGGTCTCATACCGTTGAGACATGGGATATCACTTTCTAGGAGTATATCCCCAAAAACTCCTAAAGAGAGGGCGAACATGGATAGGATACCCTATGCCTTAATGATAGAGTCTATCATGCATGCCATGCTATATACTTGGCCTGATATAGCACATGCTCTATGTGTCATGAGCAAGTATCAAGTGAATCCAGGCTTGGAGCATTGGAGAGCAGTAAAGTGTATCCTTAAGTACATAAGAAGTACTAAGGATCTTTTACTGGTATATGGAGCTAGTAGCCTCAGGGTTGAAAGCTATATGGACTCAACTTTCTAGTCTGATGTTGATGATGACAAGTCTAATTTGGGATATGCGTTTACCCTGAATAGAGGAGCAACATGCAGGAAGAGTTCCAAGCAAGATACTACTGCTGACTAGACCATAGAGACGGAGTACATTGCTACAGTAGAGGCAACAAAGGAGGGAGTCTGGATGAAGAAGTTCATCATAGATTTTGGGAGTCATGTTGGATAGCGAGGAGTCGATTCCCTTATATTCTACAACTATGGGACGATTGCTCAAATGAGGAAACCTAGGTCTCATCAGAAGTATTTCGAGGACGTTCTAGCTTATTAGAGAGATCATGGCCCGAGGAGATGTAGTAGTGGAAAGAGTTACATCCGAAGATAACATCGCAGATCTACTAACAAAGTTGTTGTCTCAAATTGTCTTTGAGCATCACAGGGGTTTGATGGGGATTGGACCTATAGGTGATTGGCTTTGGGTCAAGTAGGAGATTGCTAGTCATAGGTGCCCCGCAAGCCAATCATATGAGTGATGACACGTGTGACATGACACACATTCTGTGTTGCTTATTATATTTTGACATTTTTATCACTTTATATTGCTTGTTGCGTATATGCATATATATTGTGATGTCCGTAGATCTATGCAATGGGAATCAGATCATGATGAGATAATGATAATAAGACTGATTCACCTTTCAACACAGACCCTAAATAATCCTCGTTATAGGTTATTCGAGAGAATCATTGAGACAACTAGATAGACTGGTGTGCTGTATTCCCATCTATATGATAGAGGCAACTAGTCTCATAGCTACTCTTGTGGGGACACTAAGGATACAGTGCAGGTGCTCATTGCAGAATGAGTTCACTGATTGATCTATTCACGGAATACTAGATGGTTGATGATGCATGATTATCAGATAGCAATTTCGTAGTCCTAGTAGTATATCTAGTCCTTAGACTTAAGACACCAAGGATATCCTATATGAGTTCTCCACTCTTTGATACCGGACTTATAGGTTTGAAAGTTTCAAATCTAGTACAACCAAATATTGGGAGTGGCAACCAACCTTACGAGGGTTATTGAGTGTCGATAGAGGATCATCCACTCTAGGTATCATGAGAGGAATATCCTGTGTATTCTTACTCAGATAAATCCTTGGCCAAGGTCATTAAAATTGAGAGAGAGTTCTCTAGGAGAATCCGATTAAAGTGAGACTCGAGGAAAAACCGTATGGGCCTGACAGCACTATGCCCGATATATAGTCTTTGAGATATTAGATAGTTGAGATATTATAGGTACATAGTAACTAAGGATAGATAGGTCCAAAGGATTGGATTCCCCTATATCGTTTGGAGACTATGACATAGTGACCTAGTACGTTTGTAGTCAATGAGTCGAGTGAATATTATGGAGATGGTAATTCACTGAGCCTGAAGGAGTTTTGACAGGTATGACTCATGACTAGCACGATATTGGGCCTAGAGGGTCTCATACATATAGTAGGTGTTGCGTCGAGTAGAGGTTCGAATATGAGATATCCGTTGGAGCCCCTATCTTATTGGATGTCTAATAAGCCCTTGAATTATTAGATCCCATGATGAGATTCGATAAGAGCTAATAAGAGATTATTGGATAGAGATCCACTAATCTAAGAGGCTTGGGTAATTAGATAGAGATCCAATACCTAATAGGGCAGGATCCATTATCTCTCTAGGTAAAATACTATCTAATATGTGGATTTAAGTTTCGTAGGTTTTTGTACATCAATCTTCATATGACGATGAACACATCTTTGAGAAAATTGGGAATTTTATTTTTATGTTCTTCCACTGCGTATTTGATGCCCCCTAGGATTTCCCTACAATAATACACACTTTTTTTGCTTATTATATGTTGACATTTTATCACTTTATATTGCCTATTGCATGAATATATTATGATGTCTATGAATCTGTGCAATGGAATCGAATCGTGATGAGATCATGATAATGAGACCGATTCACCTTTAAACACAAACCTTAAATAATCCCAGTTATAAGTCACTTGAGAGGGACATCGAGATAATCAAATAGACTGGTGTACTGTATACTCGTACATATGATAGAGGTGATCGGTCTTATAGCTACTCATGCAGAGACACTAGGAATATAATGCAAGTGCTTATTGGAGAATGAGTTCACTAATTAATCCGCTCAAGGAATATTGGATGGTTGATAATGTTGAATCTGAGATTTTGAAGACGAAACCAATTGATAGTGTTTATGGTTTGATCTGCATTTCGAGGGACACAAGAAGCTTCGATTAGGGAGAGACTATTAAAGCAAGAGGAATCATGTTAGGCCGAAGAAAAACATATCAAATGATTAGACGTCGAGCCGAAGGATCAATCGACGTATCGACAAAAGGCTTCGGGGCATGGGTTCGGGCATTAGGCCAAGAAGAGCAGAAATTGTACCAAGGAAATCGAAGTTACGGAGGTCAATTGGCCGATTGAGCAATATGCTACAAGAGAGAATGATGTGCCGAAGATTCGAACGAAGTGCCGATGAACCAATGACATGCCAAACAACATTTGATTTGCTTTATAATAATTGTCTAGATCGAAGTAGGTTTTAAGTGTGTAGGATTAATAATGATAGCGATCAAGGCATAAAGCAAAATAAAGTCCCAGAGTCAAGAACGAGATTTCGTTGGGAGTTCGAGAGTTCGTCGGAAGTCCGAACGTTCATCAGAAGGTCTATCGGAACTGACCGAGAAGTCCAGGAACTTGCTAAAGAAGCTCATCAGAATTCACCAAGAAGATTGTCGTGAAGTCCAAGAGCTTGCCGGGAGTCCGCTGGAACATTGCCGAGAGATTGTTGGAAGTTCGCTAGAAGATCGCCGGAAGCTCGTTGGAAGAAACCTAGACTTACCAGACTTATTTAGCATAATATATGCATTAAAATTTATAGGTAGCACATAATTGGTTTGGAATTGGGCCAACTCATTTAGGGGTCAATTGGGCCCAAGTTTGGGCTGTATTCGGTGAAGTGCAAGGACCAAACAATTACTAGTCATAGGTGCCCAACATGCCAATCACGTGAGTGATAGCACATGTGATTTGACACGTAGTCTTTATGCCCATTATATTTTGGCATTTATCACTTTATATTGACTATTGCATGTATGCATGTATATATTGTGATGTCCTTGGATCTGTGCAATGGTAATCGGATCATGATGAGATCACGATAAAGAGACCGATTCACCTTCAAACACAGATCCTAAATAATCTAGGTCATAGATTACTCGAGAGGGACATCGAGACAACTGGACAGACTGGTGTGCTATATACCCATCCATATGATGGATGCAGCTAGTCTCATAATTGCTCGTGTGGGGACACTAGGGATACAGTGTAGTTGGTCATTGGTTTGGAATTGGGCCAACTCATTTAGGGGTCAATTGGGCCCAAGTTTGGGCTGTATTCGGTGAAGTGCAAGGACCAAACAATTACTAGTCATAGGTGCCCAACATGCCAATCACGTGAGTGATAGCACATGTGATTTGACACGTAGTCTTTATGCCCATTATATTTTGGCATTTATCACTTTATATTGACTATTGCATGTATGCATGTATATATTGTGATGTCCTTGGATCTGTGCAATGGTAATCGGATCATGATGAGATCACGATAAAGAGACCGATTCACCTTCAAACACAGATCCTAAATAATCTAGGTCATAGATTACTCGAGAGGGACATCGAGACAACTGGACAGACTGGTGTGCTATATACCCATCCATATGATGGATGCAGCTAGTCTCATAATTGCTCGTGTGGGGACACTAGGGATACAGTGTAGTTGGTCATTGGTTTGGAATTGGGCCAACTCATTTAGGGGTCAATTGGGCCCAAGTTTGGGCTGTATTCGGTGAAGTGCAAGGACCAAACAATTACTAGTCATAGGTGCCCAACATGCCAATCACGTGAGTGATAGCACATGTGATTTGACACGTAGTCTTTATGCCCATTATATTTTGGCATTTATCACTTTATATTGACTATTGCATGTATGCATGTATATATTGTGATGTCCTTGGATCTGTGCAATGGTAATCGGATCATGATGAGATCACGATAAAGAGAACGATTCACCTTCAAACACAGATCCTAAATAATCTAGGTCATAGATTACTCGAGAGGGACATCGAGACAACTGGACAGACTGGTGTGCTATATACCCATCCATATGATGGATGCAGCTAGTCTCATAATTGCTCGTGTGGGGACACTAGGGATACAGTGTAGTTGGTCATTGGTTTGGAATTGGGCCAACTCATTTAGGGGTCAATTGGGCCCAAGTTTGGGCTGTATTCGGTGAAGTGCAAGGACCAAACAATTACTAGTCATAGGTGCCCAACATGCCAATCACGTGAGTGATAGCACATGTGATTTGACACGTAGTCTTTATGCCCATTATATTTTGGCATTTATCACTTTATATTGACTATTGCATGTATGCATGTATATATTGTGATGTCCTTGGATCTGTGCAATGGTAATCGGATCATGATGAGATCACGATAAAGAGAACGATTCACCTTCAAACACAGATCCTAAATAATCTAGGTCATAGATTACTCGAGAGGGACATCGAGACAACTGGACAGACTGGTGTGCTATATACCCATCCATATGATGGATGCAGCTAGTCTCATAATTGCTCGTGTGGGGACACTAGGGATACAGTGTAGTTGGTCATTGGTTTGGAATTGGGCCAACTCATTTAGGGGTCAATTGGGCCCAAGTTTGGGCTGTATTCGGTGAAGTGCAAGGACCAAACAATTACTAGTCATAGGTGCCCAACATGCCAATCACGTGAGTGATAGCACATGTGATTTGACACGTAGTCTTTATGCCCATTATATTTTGGCATTTATCACTTTATATTGACTATTGCATGTATGCATGTATATATTGTGATGTCCTTGGATCTGTGCAATGGTAATCGGATCATGATGAGATCACGATAAAGAGAACGATTCACCTTTAAACATAGATCCTAAATAATCTAGGTCATAGATTACTCGAGAGGGACATCGAGACAACTGGACAGACTGGTGTGCTATATACCCATCCATATGATGGATGCAGCTAGTCTCATAATTGCTCGTGTGGGGACACTAGGGATACAGTGTAGGTGGTCATTGGAGAATGAGTTCACTAATTGATCCGCTTATAGAATGTTGGATGGTTGATGATGCCTTATTGTTAGACAGCGATTCCGTAGTCTCAATGGTGTATTTGGTCCTTAGACTTGAGACACCAAGGATGTCATGTATGAGTGCTCCATTCTTTGATATTGGACTTATGGTTTTGAATGTCCTAGATCTAGTACAACCGGTCATTGGGAGTGGCAGTCAACCTTACAAGGGCTATTGAGTGTCGATAGAGGATCATCCACTCTCAGCGTGATGAGGGGAATATCCCATGTGTTCTTGCTCAAACAAATCCCTAGCCAAGGTCATTCGGATTGAGAGAGAAAGAGTTTTCTAGAAGAATCCGATTAGAGCGAGACTCGAGTAGAAACCGTGTGGGTCTAACAGCACCATACCCGGTATACAGTCCCTAGGATATTAGATGTGTTGGGAAATCTTGGGGGCGACATCACATGCGTAGCGGAAGAACAAGAAAAACAAAATCCCCAATTTCCCAAAAATATGTTCGTCGTCGTGCGAAGATTGATGTGCAAAAATTCATGAAATAAACTGCGTATAGACGTATAGAATAGATTGTGTTACCTAAGGTGATCGTATATCCCAGTTTCCTTACAGATCTCTAGGAGAGGGTGTAGGAGGTCAAGCGTCCTCCTTTCTAGCAGTGATCCACAAAGCAGGGCTGCGACGACGCTCCTCAAAACTCCAGGCCTGCTTTGAGGTAGAGAGGGGGAGGAGAATAGGGGAGGCAAATAAAGGCTCTAGCCTATAAGGCTCTGAATCCCTCCTATTTATAGAGGCCCCCTGTCAAACCCTAATGGATCCTCCCCTAGTGCGTATTGGATCTACATCCAATTACCCAAGCCTTTTAGATTAGTGGATCTTTATCCAATAATCTCTCATGGGCTCTTATTAGATCTCGTCCATGGGATCCAATAATTCAGGGGCTTTTTGGATATCCAATAAGATAGGGGCTCCGGCGGATATCTCATATCCGAACCTCTACTCATCGCAAAGCCTACCATATGTGTGTGACCCTCTAGGCCCAACATCGAGCTGGCCATGAGTCATAGCTGTCAGAACTTCTTCTGGCTTAGTTAATTATTATCTTTGTAATAATTTACTCGACTTATTAACTACGGACGTACTAGGCCACTACGCCGTAGTCCCCAAACGATATAGGAAAATCCAATCCATTGGACTTGTCTATCCTCAGTTATTGTGTACCTATAGTCTCTCATCCATCTAATATCCCAGAGATTGTATATCAGGCATGGTGCTGTCAGACCCATACGGTTTCTACTCGAGTCTCGCTCTAATCGGATTCTTCCGGAGAACTCTTTCTCTCTCAACCCGAATGACCCTGACCAAGAATTTGTCTATGCAAGAGCACATGGGATATTCCTCTCATGACGCCGAGAGTGGATGATCCTCTATCGACAATCAATAGCCCTCGTAAGGTCGACTGCCACTCCCAATGACCAGTTGTACTAGATCTGGGACATCCAAACCTATAAGTTTGGTATAAAAGAGTGGAGCACTCATAAAGGACATCCTTGGTGTCTCAAGTCTAAGGACCAGATACACCACTAGGACTACGGAATCACTATCTAATAATAAGGCATCATCAACCATCCAGTATTCCGTAAGCGGATCAATTAGTGAACTCATTCTCCAATAAGCACTTGTACTATATCCCTAGTGTCCCCACACGAGCAGCTATGAGACCAGCTGCATCCATCATATGGATGGGTATACAGCACACTAGTCTGTCCGGTTATGACGATGTCCCTCTCGAGTAACATATGACTAGAGTTATTTAGGATCTATGTTTAAAGGTGAATCAGTTTCATTATCGTGATCTCATCACGATCCAATTCCTATTGCACGGATCCAAGGACATCACAATATATATATATATATATATATATATATATATATGCAATAGACAATATAAAGTGATAAATGCCAAAATATAATAAGCAAAAAGATTCTGTGTCAAGTCACACGTGCCATCACTCACGTGATTGGCTTGTTGGGCACCTATGACTAGCAATCTCCCACTTGACCTAAAGCCAATCACCTATGTGTCTGATCCCCATCAGACTCCTGTGATGCTCAAAGATAATCTGAGATAATGGTTTTGTTAGTGGATTTGCAATGTTATCTTCGGATGTAACTTTTTCCACTACTACATCTCCTCGGGTCATGATCTCTCTAATAAGTTGGAACCTCCTCAGAACACTTCTGATGAGACCCGGGTTTCCTTATTTGAGTAATCGCCCTATTGTTGTCACAATATAAGGAAATCGACTCCTCACTATCCGGCACGACTCTCAAATCTATGATGAACTTCTTCATCCATAGTCCCTCTTTTGCTGCATCTGCTGTAGCAATGTATTCCGCCTCTGTGGTCGAGTCAGCAGTAGCATCTTGCTTGGAACTCTTCCAGCATACTGCTCCTCTATTCAAGGTGTACACATACCCCGAATTCGACTTGCTAAAATTGACATCAGACTGAAAACTTGAGTCTGTGTAGCCTTCAACCTTGAGGCTACTACCTTCATATACTACTAAAAGATCATTAGTCCTTCTAAGTACTTAAGGATATACTTTACTGCTTTCTAGTGCTCCAAGCCTGGATTTGCTTGATACCTACTCGTGACACTCAGAGCATGCGCTATATCAGGCCTAGTACATAGCATGGCATACATGATAGACCCTATCGCCGAGGCATAAGGTATCATATCCATGTTTGCCCTTTCTTTTGAAGTCTTTGGGGACATACTCCTAGAAAGTGATATCTCATGTCTTATCGATCCAATTCCTATTGCACGGATCCAAGGACATCACAATATATATATATATATATATATATATATATATATATATATATATATATATATATATATATATATATATATATATATATATATATATATATATATATATATATATATATATATATATATATATATATATATATATATATATATATATATATATATATATATATATATATATATATATATATATATATATATATATATATATATATATATATATATATATATATATATATATATATATATATATATATATATATATATATATATATATATATATATATATATATATATATATATATATATATATATATATATATATATATATATATATATATATATATATATATATATATATATATATATATATATATATATATATATATATATATATATATATATATATATATATATATATATATATATATATATATATATATATATATATATATATATATATATATATATATATATATATATATATATATATATATATATATATATATATATATATATATATATATATATATATATATATATATATATATATATATATATATATATATATATATATATATATATATATATATATATATATATATATATATATATATATATATATATATATATATATATATATATATATATATATATATATATATATATATATATATATATATATATATATATATATATATATATATATATATATATATATATATATATATATATATATATATATATATATATATATATATATATATATATATATATATATATATATATATATATATATATATATATATATATATATATATATATATATATATATATATATATATATATATATATATATATATATATATATATATATATATATATATATATATATATATATATATATATATATATATATATATATATATATATATATATATATATATATATATATATATATATATATATATATATATATATATATATATATATATATATATATATATATATATATATATATATATATATATATATATATATATATATATATATATATATATATATATATATATATATATATATATATATATATATATATATATATATATATATATATATATATATATATATATATATATATATATATATATATATATATATATATATATATATATATATATATATATATATATATATATATATATATATATATATATATATATATATATATATATATATATATATATATATATATATATATATATATATATATATATATATATATATATATATATATATATATATATATATATATATATATATATATATATATATATATATATATATATATATATATATATATATATATATATATATATATATATATATATATATATATATATATATATATATATATATATATATATATATATATATATATATATATATATATATATATATATATATATATATATATATATATATATATATATATATATATATATATATATATATATATATATATATATATATATATATATATATATATATATATATATATATATATATATATATATATATATATATATATATATATATATATATATATATATATATATATATATATATATATATATATATATATATATATATATATATATATATATATATATATATATATATATATATATATATATATATATATATATATATATATATATATATATATATATATATATATATATATATATATATATATATATATATATATATATATATATATATATATATATATATATATATATATATATATATATATATATATATATATATATATATATATATATATATATATATATATATATATATATATATATATATATATATATATATATATATATATATATATATATATATATATATATATATATATATATATATATATATATATATATATATATATATATATATATAAACCTTTTGACAATGGTTTCTATGTACTTGGATTGGGACAAGCCAAGCATCCTCTTGGATCTATCTCTATAGATCCGAATCCCCAAGATATAGGATGCTTCCCCTAAGTCCTTTATGGAGAAGTGTTAGATAACCAACCCTTTATTGTGGATAGCATTCCTATACCATTCCCAATGATCAGAATGTCATCCACATATAACACCAAAAAGGTGATAGCGCTCCCACTTACCTTCCTATACACACAAGGCTCATCTTCGTTCTTAACGAAGTCATAAGATCTAATTGCCTCATCAAATCTTATGTTCCAACTTCGGGAAGCTTGCTTTAGTCCATAAATGGATCTAAGTAACCTGCACACCTTATCTGGGCCGTCCTTGGACACGAATCCCTCAAGTTGTATCATATACACCTCCTCATCAAGGTTCTCATTGAGGAATGCAGTTTTCACATTCATCTGCCAGATCTCATAGTCATAGTGTGCTGCAATAGCCAATAGAATTCGAATGGATTTTAGCATTGCTATACGTGAGAAGGTTTCATCATAGTCAACACCTTGCCTTTAACGATACCCCTTAGCCACTAACCTTGCTTTATAGGTCTCTACCTTTCCATCTACTCCGATCTTTTTCTTAAAGATCCACTTGCAATTGATGGGTACAATACCTTCGGGCGCATCAACTAGGTACTAAACTTTGTTGGAGAACATAGAATCCATCTCAGAATTCATGGCTTCTTGCCACTTCCCGAAGTCTATACTCATAATAGCCTCCTCGTAGGTCTGAGGATCAATATCCTCAACATCTTCTCCTCTAATATGTCCCACATATCTCTCAAGAGGATGGGATACTCTACTGGACCTACGTAAAGTTGGAACTTATGTGTTAGGTACCTGAATAGACTCGGGTTGTAGAGTGGTGCTTGAGCTTGGTTCTCCAACCTTGCTCAACTCTATCATGCTCCCACTATCTCCGCCAAGAATGTGTTCCTTCTCAAAGAACACTGCTCTCTTGGCTACAAAGACCTTTTGTTCCTCGAGATGATAGAAATAATACCCACAAGTTTCCTTGGGGTATCCCACAAACTTGCATTGCTCTGTCCCCGATTCTAACTTATCGGGGTTGTGTCTTTTAGCGTGGGCAGGGTAGTCCCCAAATCTTAATAACTTTAAGATTGAGCTTCTTCTCTTTCTATATCTCATATGGTGTAGACACTACCGACTTAGTTGGAACTTTGTTCAGAAGGTAAGCTGCGGTCTCTAGGGCATATCCTTAGAATGAGATGGGTAGGTCAACGAAACTCATCATGGATTATACCATGTCTAACAACATACGATTTCTCCTTTCAGACACACCATTGAGCTGAGGTGTATAAGGAGGTGTCCATTGGGATAATATCCCATGGTCCTTAAGGAACTGAGTAAACTCTGTACTTAAGTACTCACCTCCTCGATCTGATCGAAGAGTTTTGATACTCTTTCCAGTCTAGTTCTCCATCTCATTCTTATACTCTCTGAATTTCTCAAATGCCTCGGATTTGTACTTCATTAAGTACACATATCCATACCTTAAGAAATCATCAGTAAAGGTAATGAAGTAGGAGTAACCACCAATGGCATGAGTTTACATGGGTCCACATACATCACTATGTATGAGTTCTAACAGCTAAGTGGCTCTCTCTCCAGCTCCACTAAATGGATAGTTGGTTAGTTTTCCACGAAGGCAAGGCTCACAAGTTGCATATGACTCATAGTCGAATGGATCTAGATATCCATCATTTAGCAACTTTTGAATCATTTCTTCATGGATGGGACCTAGCCTACAATGCCATAGGTATGCACTGTTCATCTCATCTCGTTTTCTCTTGGACACACTTACATTCATGATATGTGGAGTAGTGTCTAGCATAAATAAACCATTTTGCAATGTTCCTTTCATGATGATCTCATCATCTAATAATATCGAACAACCATTCTTCTCGAAAACTAATTTATATCTACTAACTGTCAAACAAGAAATGGAGATAATGTTTTCGATAATAGAAGGAACAAAATAACATGTATCTAATGCAATAAAAGCTCCACCAGGCAGATGTAGGGTGATGCCAACGGCTACTACAACAACTTTCACTCCATTACCCATCTTGAGGTCCATCTCGCCTCTCTCTAGTCTCTTAGGCCTTGCTAGAATCTGCAACGAATTGCCTATATGATAAGCACTACTGGTATCCAATACCCATGTGTTATCATAAGAGTCTAACAAATGGAGATTGATCATGAATGTACCTGAAGCTTCACCAAGCTTTTGTTTTGCCTTTTCTGCAAGGTACTCTTTGCAGTTCCTCTTCTAGTGCCTATCTTTGCCATAGTGGAAGCACTGGCCTTTGTCCTTTGCTGGGTCTTTCTTAGCAACCTTTGCTTTTCCTGGTCTGCCCTTGCCCTTTCCCTTCTTAAGGGACTTTTCTGCTTTCCTTTTCTTTTTGGTCTCACCAATGTAGAGAACTGACTTCTCTTTCCTAATAGTATCTCTACCTCCCTCAACATATTGAGGAGCTATGGGAGAGTTACCTCAAGCTTGTTCATATTAAAATTCATTATGAATTGTGAAAAGGAATCTGGTAGGGACTGAAGCACAATGTCCGCACACAGTTATCCTCTAGGACCATTCCTAGACTTGTCAGTTTCTCCATCCACTCAATCATCTTTAGGACATGGTTTTGAACCGGTGTCCCCTCAGTCATCCTAATCGGAAGAGGCTCTTGGATATCTCATATCGCTGTGTCCTTCTCGTTTTCTCACAATTAACCGGATATCTTCTCTGTTTCTCAAACAATTTACGGATATGTAGGAGAATGGATCTAGCATCTATCTTTTCATATTATCTCTGTAACTCAGGAGTCATCAAGCCCAACATATAGCACTGAGCAAGAGTGGAATCATCAATGTACTTCACGTAGCAAGTGATCTCATCCTCGCTTGCCCCTTCCTCGGGCGTAGGCATTACTAAATCAAGGACATATGCGAATTTCTCTGCCATGAGAACAATTCTCAAGTTGCGGAGCCAATCCGTATAATTTGGACCAATGAGGTGGTTAACATCAAGTATGCCACGTAAGGGATTTGAAAGCGACATTTTCTTAAGATAAAGATGCAATAGAAATAAACAACATGTAGATTTTGCAAGAAATAAACTATCAAGATATGGACTTCTATCTTAATATGCTCCCACTATTTTACTAGCGAGTCACGCAACACCCTCACCACGTGAAATGGAAGTCTCCGGCAGACTTCTAATGGGGATCAGGATCCAATCAGCATCTTAGTGTAACCTCGAGGGACTCGACCGATCACACTAAGCCCAAAAGATAGGCAACTCTTGCCGATTACAACTCCTTGTGATTTCCATCCTATTCGACCATGGTCTCGAGGGGCTCGACCAATCATGATGTTCGGTTAAGTCAATATCTTCGTTACAAGATGAGTCTGATTTGATGATATACCCTCGAGGGACTCGACCAAGCATACCATGCCCTCAGGTCACCGGTGACATCTCTATGTCGTAGATAAGATAGTGAATCGTGATATATGTGAGCTTCGAGGGACTCGACCAACTCAACCTACACCAGGAATCGGTTCCTACCCATAACGATGGAAGGCCATGTGGGTCAATCTAATTGTCTCACATTTATCGACTTAATATTATCGAGAGAGAGAGATGTTTCTATGATTTGGTCTCCTAATATGACATGTCACACATATACATATTTAATATATATCTACATCGCATGCAAATATATATACATATCTAGTAAGTATATAAACAATCACACATCACATGAGTAATCACACCAGATGATCATGAACCACAACCTAATGTGATCAGGCCTGAGCCAATAGGCCTAATCACTTCCATCAAGATCTATGTACGTAATGGTGCATCTTCATGCCCTGTGATCGTCCATCTCATCCTCGTCGGTTCTGTCGACATCTCGATGCATCTCCATGCATCGCAATTGTCTGTCTCGTGGGTCCCATTATCATATCCACACTCCCGCTGTGCCTTCTCATATGATTACAACTTAATCATAGGCACGCAGGCCCAATAATAAACGAGAAATATAATGGAGGCTCGCAGACCCAAATAATAATAATCACAAGTACATACATCACACGGTCCATAATCATCCACCCACACATCATACATCACATGTATAAATCATTGTCATGTAAGACTACTAGATAATAATGAAAATAATAATCAACTAATCTTTTAATTAATTAATATTTTTTCTGAAATCAGGGACATGTAGGGAATTTTTTAAATTCTGAGGAGCATTTTCGTAATTTGGTCAAAGGATAGAAACTGAAATTTCTCAAATTCCGAGAGGCAAAATTATCTTTTGCCTAAAACCCTAAGCCCGTCTCCCTTGCAATTGCTGCTGCCGTAGTTGCCACCCCACCGGCGGCGGTTGTGCGGCGGAGGGCGGGGCGCTGCCCTCACCTACGGGCGGCACGCCCGCTGGCGGTGCAGCCCTTGCAAGTGGGCGCCCCCGCGGGTGCCGCCGCCGCCTCCGCTTGGGGGGGGGGTTTGCTCGCGGGAGCAACGACCGTAGCCGTCGCTGCCCTGCGGTGCCTCACCCTGCGGGAGAAGTGACCGCAGGCGTTGCTGCCCTACGGCGCCCTTGCCCGCGGGCGGAGCGGCCGGAGGCGCCTCAACCCGCGGTGCCGCTGCCCGTGGGTCCAGCACCCACAGGCGCCGCCATTGCGCGTAGGCATAGTGCCCGCGTGCAGGTGGCCGCCGTGCTCGCGTGTAGGGGCTTGGCCGTACGCCACTGGCCTTGCGGCTGCCGTTGCAGGCGGCCTGCCTGCACGCAGATGGCAGCGCTGCCATCTACGACGACAGCAAGGGCAGCAATAGTTGCTGCCTTTTTCGCTTTTGCGTCAACGATTTTAATGTCATAATTCTTCCTAAACGCAACACACGTAGTTCGAAAACCAATCATTCGCATGAACAACCTGGCTTTGATACCACTATTGGGAAATCTTGGGGGCGACATCACATGTGCAGCGAAAGAACAAGAAAAACAAAATCCTCAATTTCCCAAAAAGATGTTCGTCGTCGTGCGAAGATAGTTGCACAAAAATCCGCAAAATAAATTACGTATAGAATAGATTATGTTACCTAGGGAGATCGTATATCCCTATTTCCTTACAAATTTTTAGGAGAGGGTGTAGGAGGTCAAGCGTCCTCCTCTCTAGCGGTGATCCACATAGCAGGGCTGCGACGACGCTCCTCAAAACCCCATGCCTGCTCTGAGGTGGAGAGGGGGAGGAGAATAGAAGACGCAAACAAAGGCTCTAGCTTATGAGGCTCTGAATCCCTCCTATTCATAGAGGCCCTCTGTCAAATCCTAATGGATCCTCCCCTAGTGGGTATTGGATCTACATCCAATTACCCAAGCCTTTAAGATTAGTGGATCTTTATCCAATAATCTCTCATGCGCTCTTATTAGATCTCGTCCATGGGATCCAATAATTCAGGGGCTTATTGGATATCCAATAAGATAGGGGCTCCGGCGGATATCTCATATCTAAACCGCTACTCATCGCAATGCCTACCATACGTGTGTGACCCTCTAGACCCAATATCGAGCTGGTCATGAGTCATAGCTGTCAGAACTCCTTCTGGCTCAGTGAATTATTATCTTTGTAATAATTCACTCGACTCATCGACTACGGATGTACTAGGCCACTACGTCGTAGTCCCTAGACGATACAGGGAAATCCAATCCATTGGACCTGTCTATCCTCAATTACCATGTACCTACACTCTCTCATCCATCTAATATCCCAAAGACTATATATCGGGCATTGTGCTATCAGACCCATACGGTTTCTACTCGAGTCTCGCTCTAATCGGATTCTCTTAGAGAACTCTTTCTCTCTCAACCCGAATGACCCTGGCCAAGGATTTGTCTAAGCAAGAACACATGGGATATTCCTCTCATGACGCCGAGAGTGGATGATCCTCTATCGACACTCAATAGCCCTCGTAACGTCGACTGCCATCACTCAATAGATCTGGGACATCCAAACCTATAAGTCTGGTATCAAAGAGTGGAGCACTCATACAAGACATCCTTGGTGTCTCAAGTCTAAGAACCAGATACACCACTAGGATAAAGGAATCATTGTCTGACAATAAGGCATCATCAACCATCCAGTATTCCGTTAGCGGATTAATCAGTGAACTCATTCTCCAATTAACACCTATATTGTATCTTTAGTGTCCCCACATGAGCAGCTATGAGACCAGCTGCATCCATCATATGGATGGGTATACAGCACACTAGCCTGTCCGGTTATCACGATGTCCCTCTCGAGTAACCTATGGTCGGAATTATTTAGGATCTGTGTTTAAAGGTGAATCAGTCTCATTATCGTGATCTCATCACGATTCGATTACCATTGCACGGATCCAAGGACATCACAATATATATATATATATATATATATATATATATATATATATATATATATATATATATATATATATATATATATATATATATGCAATAGACAATATAAAGTGATAAATGCCAAAATATAATAAGCAAAAAGATTTTGTGTCAAGTCACACGTGCCATCACTCATGTTATTGGCTTGTTGGGCACCTATGACTAGCAAGATAGATGAGGGACTATAAGTACACGATAACTGAGGACAAACAGGTCCAATGGATTGGATTCCCCTGTATCGTCTGGGGATAGCGTAGTGGCCTAGTTTGTCCGTAGTCGATGAGTCGAGTAAATTATTATAGAGATAATCATTCATTGAGCCGGAAGGAGTTCTGACAGGTATGACTCAAGGCCAACTCGATATTGGGCCTACAAGGTCACACACATATGGTAGGTGTTGCGATGAGTAGAAGTTCAGATATGAGATATCCACCGGAGCCCCTGTCTTATTAGATATCTAATAAACCCCTGAATTTTTAGATCGTATGAATGAGATCCAATTAGAGCCCATAAGAGATTATTGGATAGAGATCCACTAATCTAAGAGGCTTGGGTAATTGAATGCAGATCCAATACCCAATAGGAGAAGATCCATTAGGGTTTGATAGGGGGCCTCTATAAATATGAGGGATTCAGTGGTTTATAAGATAGAGCCTTTGCTTGCCTCTCCTATTCTCCTCCCCCTCTGCACCTTAGAGCAGGCTTGGAGTTTTGAAGAGCGTCATCGTAGCCCTGCTCTATGGATCATCACTAGAGAGGAGGACGCTTGACCTCCTTCACCCTTTCCTAGAGATCTGCAAGGATTTAGGGATATACGATCTTCGTATGTAACACAATCTATTCTATACATAATTTGTTTCACGAATTTTTACGCACCAATCTTCGGACAATGACGAACATCTTTTTGGGAAATTGGGGATTTTGTTTTTCTTGTTTTTCTGCTACGCATGTGATGTCGCTCCCTAGATTTCCCAACTATGGTATCAAAGCCAGGTTGTTCGTGCAATAGATTGGTTTTGAACTATGTGTGTTGTGTTTTGGAGAAACTTTTGACATCAAAATTATTGATGCAAAAGCAAGGAAGGGCAGCAATAGTTGCTGCCCTCAATCTACGTGCCTGTAGCCACCTGCAACGGTCGGTCGGCAGCCTACTTGTAGTAGGCTTGCGGCTGGTGGGGTTGGCAGCCCACGGGCAAAGGCACCTGCGGCCGCTGCGCCCGTGGGCAGAGGCACCATAGGGTAGTGGCACCTATGATCGCTTCTCCCACGGGGTGAGGTGTCGCAAGGCAACGGTGCTTATTGCCGCTGCTCTCGTAGGCGAAACCCTCGCGCAAGGGCGGTCGCCCAACGAGGCAACACCACCCACGGGCGCTGCCCCACGGGTAGAAAGGCGGTGGCGCCCGTGGGGTCGCCCACCTACAAGGGCAACGCCGCTAGTGGGCGTGCCTCCCGCAAGCGAGGGCAGCGCCCCTGCCCTTTGCCTCCCAGCTTGCCACTGGTAGGGTGGCGGCAACGTCTGCAACAGGGGAAAGGGAGAAAGGGGCTTAGGGTTTTCTGGGCAAAAGATATTTTTGCCCCTCGAAATTTGAAAATTTATAATTTTGTCCTGTTGTCCAAATGATGAAAATGCCCCTCAGAATTCAAGAAATTTCCTACATATCCCTAATTTAAATATATTAATTAATTAAAAGATTTAATTGATTATTATTATTTATTATTATCTAGTAGTCCTATATGATGATGATTTATACATGTGATGTATGATGAATGGACGGATGATCATGGACCGTGTGATGTGTGTACTTGTGATTATTATTTTTGGGACCTGCGAGCCTCCATTATATTTCTCGTTTATTGTCAGGTCTACATGTCTATAATTAAGTTGTAATCACATGAGGAGGTGTAGCAAGAGCGTGGATGCGGTAACAAGACCCACGAGATGGACGATCGCGATGCATGGAGTTGCATTGAGATGTCGACGGAACCAACGAGGAAGAGATGGATAATCACAGGGTATGGAGATGCACTATTGCACACATAGATCTTGATGTGAGTGATTACGCCTACTGGCTCGGGCCTGATCACATTAGGCTATAGTCTATGATCATCTAGTGTGATTATTTTTACACCTACTAGATATGTATATATATTTGAATGCGATGTAGATATATATTAAATATGTATATGTGTGACATGTCATATTAGGAGACTAAATCATAGAAATCCCTCTCTCAACAATATTAAGTCGGTAAACGTGAGGCAATTAGATTGACCCACCTGGCCTTCCATCGTTATAGGTAGGAACCGATTCCCGATGTGGGTTGAGTTAGTCGAGTCCCTAGAGCCTCACCTATATCGTGATTCGCTATCTTGCCTATGACATAGAGATATCATCAGTGACCTGAGGACATGGTATGCTTGGTCGAGTCCCTCGAGGGTATACATCGAATCAGACTCATCTTATAACGATGGTGTTGACTTAACCGAGCATCATGGTTGGTCGAATCCCTCGAGACCATAGTGATTCGGAGGTCGAACAGGACGAGAATCACAAGGAGTTGTGATCGACAAGAGTTGCCTACCTTTTGGGCTTAGTATGATTGGTCGAGTCCCTCGAGGTTACACTAAGATACTGATTTGATCCTGATCCCCACTAGAAGTCTACCATAGACTTCCATTTCATTTGCTGAGAGTGTTGCATGACTCATAAGTAAAATAGTGGGAGCATATTAAGATAGAAGTCCATATCTTGATTATTTATTTTTTGCAAAATCTGTATGTTATTCATTTCTACTGCATCTTTATTTTAGAAAATGTCATTTTCAAATCCCTTACGTGGCATACTTGATGTCAACCACCTCACTGTATATGGATTGGCTCCGCAACTTAAGAATTGTTCTCATGGCAGAGAAAATCATGTACGTCCATGATTCAGTGATGCCTATGCCCGATGATACCAGGGAGGGTAAAAATGCAGAATGGATTTCGAAAGAAAACTGATAGAACAGTTGTTCAGAGAGAAAATGTCACAGGAGACAATGAGCGAATTCTTGATGAAACTTTGATAAAATGAAAAATAGCTCACCACCCAGTTTAAAATCAAAAGGGATATAGAAAGATCACCACCCTAATGACAATAAACAAGGATACAAAACTAAAAGCAAAAGACTCACCACTCAAGAATGCATCCAAGAGATACAGAGTTCAAAAGAGCACTCCAAAAGAGCTTCTGCCAATATCCTTAGTTTTCTAAAGACCTTTTCAAAGCCCTAAACATGAAAATAAATATTAGTGCATGAAATAACCCTTCATGCATAGGGAATTTCGAAATTAAGTCCTTTATAGCTGCCAACCACCTCCTTTAATCGAAATTAAGTCCGTTACAACTGCCAACCATCTCCTTTAATGTATTCCTTAGCCATGAAGAAAAGCACCATGAGACAGCTTTACTTTTGTGCAGGGAATATGCTGATGAGCTGTCTTATCTGAGTTGACTAAGTTGAAGATTATGGGGCAATATTGTTGGCTAAAAAAAAAATCATATTATCAGCATCGTCCATATAAACAGATTGTAGCAAATTAGATACTCCCGTGTCAAT
This sequence comes from Musa balbisiana, assembly GCA_004837865.1. Classification (NCBI taxonomy): domain Eukaryota; kingdom Viridiplantae; phylum Streptophyta; class Magnoliopsida; order Zingiberales; family Musaceae; genus Musa; species Musa balbisiana. The sequence continues at coordinate 35,727,943 of CM017188.1, forward strand.
CTCCCCTGGTTGAAAAAGACTTGTCCTCAAGTCCCTGTTTGTTTCATCAATAAGATTATGAAAAGGACTTAAATTAGCTACATTAAATGTTGGGGATACTCCGTAATCTTTAGGTAGCTCAATCTCATAAGCATTTTTGCCAATTCTCTTAAGCACCTTAAATGGACCATCAGCCTTTGGTTTCAGTTTTCCAAATTTGCCCAGCAGAAACCTCTCCTTCCTTAGATGAATCCATACTAAATCACCTGCATTAAACTCCACATGTTTTCTGTGTTTGTTGGCAGCTTGCATGTACCTCTCATTTTGCTTCTCAATGGTTGCTTTCACACCCTCATGCAGCTTCTTTATCTGCTTAGCTCTTTCATCAGCATCTCCACTAAATTGCTTTGTTGTCGAATGAGGGATTAAGTCCAAAGGACCAGCAGGATTAGCACCATAAACTACCTCAAAAGGACTCTTACCAATACTATGATGCATAGAACGATTATAGGCAAACTCAATTTGTGGAAGAATGACATCCCATTGCTTAATTTTCTTGCCAACATAGGTTCTAAGCAAATTTCCCAAGCTTCTGTTTGTTACCTCAATTTGCCCATCGATTTGTGGATGATGTGAGCTGCTGAAATTCAAAGAAGTACCCAGCTTCCTCCAAAGAGTTCTCCAAAAATAACTTACAAATTTTGAATCTCGATCAGAAATCATAGTTCTTGGAATACTATGCAATTTAACGATCTCCTTAAAATATAAATCAGCAATATGCGATGCATCATTTGATTTATTGCATGGAACAAAGTGAGACATTTTTGAAAATTTGTCAATAACAACTATGAAATAATCCTTATTCCTTTGAGTTCTTGGCAGTCCCAAAATGAAATTAAGACTCACATCCTCCCATGGAGCATTTGGCACTGGCAATGGAGTGTACAAACCAGAATTTTGACTTCTTGTTTTTGCCAAATGATATAATCGGCATCCTTCACATGTCATCCACATCTCTGAACATTTTAGGCCAGTAGAAATTTGATTGAACAAGAGCTAGAGTCTTGTCCCTACCGAAATGTCCTCCCAAAATACCACCATGAGCTTCAGCTAGAATTACTTGTCTCAAAGAACAAGATGGAACACACAAAGCATTAGCTCGAAAAAGAAAACCATCAAAGATAAAAAATTATTGAAAGGAACCTGATTTACAATTCTGCCATATTGAGCCGAAATCCACATCATTCTCATAGAGATCTTTGAATGTTTCAAATCCAACCACTTTGACTTCCATTGCTGATAATAAAGAATGTTTTATGCTAAATGCGTCAGCAACTACATTTTGAACACCAGATTTGTGCTTGATTGTAAAGTTGTAAGATTGTAAAAACTCCACCCAAGCTGCATGCCTCTTGTTTAGCTTGTGTTGGTGATTAATGAACTTTAATGCCTCATGATCAGAATATAAAACAAATGGCTTGGCAAGAAGATATTGACTCCAATGAGACAAAGCTTGATAAATCGCATAAAACTTCTTATCATAAGTAGAGTATTTCTTTCTTGTATCATTCAGCTTTTCACTAAAAAATGCAATGGGCTTTCCGTCTTGACTCAAAACAGCACCAATTCCCATATTAGATGCATCACATTCAACTACAAACACATTGTCAAAATTTGGTAGAACTAAGATAGGAGCTTCGGTCACCTTTCTTTTTAAAAGCTCAAAAGCATCATTAGCTTCACTAGTCCATTTGAATTTATCACATTTCAGACATTTGGTGATTAGAGCGACAATAGAGCTGAAACCCTTGATAAATCTTCTATAAAATGAAGTTAAGCCATGGAAACTCCTTACATCATGCAATGAAGCAGGTGTTGGCCAATTGAGAATAGCCTCTATCTTACTTTGATCCATCATGATTCCATCTTTTGAAACAACATACCCCAAAAACATCACACTAGAAGTAAAGAAATCACACTTCTTTAGATTAGTATAAAGCTTTTGCTGCCTCAAAATAAGAAAGATCTCTTTCAAATGATTCATATGCTCCTCTTTACTCTTGCTGTACACCAATATATCATCAAAATAAACTACAACAAATATTCCAATGCATGGCTTAAGTATGTGATTCATAAATCTCATGAAGGTGCTCGGAGCATTAGATAGCCCAAATGGCATAACCAACCATTCATATAAGCCTTCTCTAGTTTTAAATGCTGTTTTCCACTCATCTCCGGGCCTCATTCTTATTTGGTGATAGCCACTCCTCAAATCAATTTTAGAGAAAATATAAGCACCACATAATTGATCAAGTAAATCATGTAATCTTGGAATAGGAAAGCGATAGTCCACTATGATTTTGTTGATGGTGCGACTGTCCACGCACATTCTCCAAGAACCATCCTTCTTAGGCACCAACAAGGCTAGAACCGCACAAGGACTCATGCTCTCCCGAATTAACCCTTTTTTCACCAATTCATCAACTTGCCTTTGAAGTTCTTCATACTCCTTGGGACTCATTCTATATGCTGCCTTATTAGGTAGAACAGCCCCTGGAATGAGATCAATGTGATGTTGGATATCTCTCAAGGGTGGAAGGCCATGTGGAATCTCTTCTGGTATAACATCTTCAAATTCTTCTAGGATTTGTTTCATGATTGCTGGTGTCTCCTTGTGTTGTTCATTTTCCTCTACTACTACTAGAGCCATAATTTGACCACCCTTGTCTAATTCACCTTTGCATTCACTATAGGACATAAAAGCGCTAACTTTCTTCTTTGGTGCACTAATTTCGGATGGTTGTAATGGAGCTAAGATAATCTTCTTTTCATTCACCTTAAAAGAATAAGTATGTTTGTAGCCGTCATACAACACCCTTCTATCATAATGCCAAGGTCTTCCCAATAGCAAATGACAAGCATCCATAGGAGCAACATCACACCATACTTCATCTTTATAATAATTGCCAATAGAAAATGAAACTAAACATCTTTTAGTTACATTGATGTCATTTCCTTTCTGTAGCCAACATAACTGGTATGGATGTGGATGAGGGATGGTGTCCAACTTTAGCTTCTGCACCATCTCCAAAGATACCACATTCTCAAAGCTACCGCTGTCGATAATCACCAAACACACCTTGCCAAGAGAAGTGCATTTAGTATGAAACACATTTTTTCTCACCCAACTTTCATCGTCGGCCACATAGGACACTTGTAAACTACATTGCAATACAATAGACAAACCATGATCAGCATAAGTAATCTCTTCCTCATCATCATCATATTTTGGTTCGTCCTCAGCTTCATCCTCTCCTCCATCACTATGATCTTCAACCAAAGTTACAATCCTCCTATTTAGACAATATGAAGCAATATGCCCAAAACCACGACATTTGAAGCATTTTCGGCCACTTGGGGTAGAAGAATTAGGTGTTTTTTTGTTGCCAACAGATTCTTCACCCTTTTCTTGTACCTTCGATATCACCTTGCTTTGGACTGTAGGCTTGGAACTTTCTCCTTTTGTATAGCCTTCTTTTGAGTCTTGTACCTTCGATATCACCTTGCTTTGGACAGTAGGCTTAAAACTTCCTCCTTTTGTATAGCCTTCTTTTGAGTCGTACCGAACACTCTTTTCAAATTTCTGTTGCTTTTCAACTTTTAATGCCAGCTTGCTCACATCATTTAAAGACCAATATGGCTATAGTTGAACAACTTAAGCAATCTCATACTTCAGACCTCCTAAGTATCTTGCAACTGTTTGCTCTTCCGATTTCACAAGCTCTCCTTTCAACATCAAATTATCGAATTCTGCAGTGTACTCCTCCACACTAAGATCTTTTTGCTTGAAATCATATATTTTGAGAAAGATCTCTTGCCTATAATTATGAAGTAAATATTTTCTCTTCAGCTCCCTTTTCATTTTCTCCCATGTAACGATCTTACTCTTCCCCTCACGTTCTCTTTGTTTCTTCAGATTTTCCCACCAAAAAGATGCATTCCGTCTGAGTCTGAGTGCCACAAGTTTGACCTTCTTTTGTTCTGGTGGTTCATGAAAATCGAAAATTCTTTCTATTGTATTAAGCCAATCGATAAAATCATCAACATTTATTTTACCTTCAAATTCTAGAATATCTAATCTGGGGTTATATTTACTCTACCACTCGTCTTGGACTTTATTTCTTCTTCGACATCTTCTCGACTCCCTTGGAAGATGAGGTATATCATCATCAGAAGTAAACTCTCGAATGTCATTTTCATGCTGGTTGTGTCTACTTTGAAGTTCGTCGATTATTTCATTTTTTTCTTGTAGACTACGCAGCAATTTTCGTAACTACAGCCTCAATGACTCAGCGTCATCTTCATGGTCACTACCTTCACCAACTACATCTTTTCCATTCTGCCTTGCCATGATCTCTAGCCTTTAGCTCTAATACCAAACTGATATCGGGGAGGGTAAAAATACAGAATGGATTTTGAAAGAAAACCAATAGAACAATTGTTCAGATAGAAAATGTCACAACAGACAAGGAACGAATTCTTGACGAAACTTTGATAAAATGAAAAATAGCTCACCACCCAGTTTAAAATCAAAAGGGATACAGAAAGATCACCACCCTAATGACAATAAACAAGGATACAGAACTAAAAGCAAAAGAATCACCACTCAAGGATGCATCCAAGAGATAAGGAGTTCAAAAGAGCACTCCAAGAGAGCTTATGCCAATATCCTCAATTTTCTAAAGACTCTTTCAAAGCCCTAAACATGAAAATAAATACTAGTGCATGAAACAACCCTTCATGCATAGGGAATTTCAAAATTAAGTCCTTTATAGCGGCCAACCACCTCCTTTAATCGAAATTAAGACTTTTACAACTGCCAACCACCTCCTTTAATGTATTCCTTAGCCATGAAGAAAAGCACCATGAGATAGCTTTACTTTTGTGTAGGGAATATGTTGATGAGCTGTCTTATCTAAGTTGACTGAGTTGAAGATTATGGGGCAATATTGTTGGCTAAAAAAAATATCATATTATCAGCATCGTCCATATGAACAGATTGTAGCAAATTAGACACTCCCGTGTCACCCGAGGAAGGGGCAAGCGAGGATGAGATCGCTTGCTACGTGAAGTACATTGATGACTCCACTCTTGCTCAGTATTACATATTGGGCTCTATGACTCCTGAGTTACAGAGACAACATGAAAAGATGGATGCCAGATCCATTCTCCTACATGTCCGCAAACTATTTGAGGAATAGGGAAGGACTCAACAATATGAGATATCCAAGAGCCTCTTCTATGCTAGGATGACTGAGGGGACACCGGTTAAGAACCATGTCCTAAAGATGATCGAGTGGATAGAGAAACTCACAGATCTAGGAATGATCCTAGAGGATAACCTGTGTGGATATTGTGCTAAAATCCCTACCAGATTCCGTTTCACAATTCATAATGAATTATAATATGAACAAGCTTGAGGTAACTCTCCCGGAGCTCCTTAATATGTTGAGGGAGGCAGAGAGCACTATCAAGAAAGAGAAGCCAGTTCTCTATACTAGTGAGACCAAAAAGAAAAGGAAAGCAGAAAAGTCCCTTAACAAGGGCAGATCAGGTAAAGTAAAGGTTGCTAAGAAAGACTCGACAAAGGACAAAGGCCAATGCTTCCACTACGGAAAAGATGGGTACTGGAAGAGGAACTGCAATGAATACCTTGCAGAGAGGATGAAACAGAAGCTTGAAGAAGCTTTAGGAACATTCATGATAAATCTCCAATTGTTAAAATTTTGTGATATTGCATTGGTATTGGATACCGGTATTGCTTATCACATTTACAATTTGTTGTAGATTCTGACAAAGCCGAGGAGATTAGTGAGAGGAATATTGTATAATGGTTTATTTATACTAGACACTAATCCACATATCATGAATATAAGTATGTCTAAGAGGAAACGAGATGAGGTGAAACAGTGCATATCTGTGGCATTGTAGGCTAGGTCACATCCATGAGGGAAGGATTCAAAAGTTACTAAAGGATAGATATCTAGATCTATTTGACTATGAGTCATATGTAACTTACGAGCCTTGCCTTCATGGAAAACTGACCAACTCTCCATTTAGTGGAATTAGAGAGAGAACCACTAAGCTACTAGAACTCATATATAGTGATATATGTGGAACCATGTCAACTCATGCCATTGGTGGTTACTCCTACTTCATTACCTTTACTGATGATTTCTCAAGGTATGGATACATGAACTTAATGAAATTCAAGTTCGAGGCCTTTGAGAAATTCAGAGAGTATAAGAATGAAGTGGAGAACCAGACTGGAAAGAGTATCAAGACTCTTCAATCAGATCGAGAAGGTGAGTACTTAAGTATAGAGTTTACTTAGTTCCTCAAGGACCATGGGATATTATCCCAATGGACATCTCCTAATACGCCTCAGCTCAATGGTGTGTCTAAAAGGAGAACTCGTACAGTGTTAGACATGGTATGGTCTATAATGAGTTTCGCTGACCTACCCATCTCATAATGGGGATATACCTTAGAGACTGCAGCTTACCTTCTGAACAAAGTTCCAACTAAGTTGGTAGTGTCTACACTATATGAGACATGGAAAGGGAAGAAGCCTAATCTTAAGATTGTTAAGATTTAGGGCTACCCTGCCCATGTTAAAAGATAAAATCCCGATAAGTTGGAATCGAGGATAGAGTGGTGCAAGATCGTGGGATACCCCAAGAAAACTTGTGGGTATTATTTCTATCATCTCAAGGACCAAAAGGTCTTTGTAGCTAAGAGAGAAATTTTCTTTGAGAAGGAACACATTCTTGGTGGAGACAATGGGAGCATGATAGAGTTGAGCGAGGTTAGAGAACCTAGCTTAAGCACCACTCTATAGCTCGAGTCTGTTTAAATACCTAATACACAAGTTCCAACTTTACGTAAGTCCGGTAGAGTATCCCATCCTCCTGAAAGATATGTGAGACATATTGAGGAGAGGATGTTGAGGATATTGATCCTCAGACCTATGAGGAGGCTATTATGAGTATAGACTCCGTGATGTGGCAAGAAGCCATGAATTTTGAGATGGATTCTATGTACTCCAACAAGTTTTAGAACCTAGTTGATGTACCCGAAGATATTGTACCCATCGGTTGCAAGTGGATCTTTAAGAAAATGTTCGGAGTGGATGGAAAGGTAGAAACCTATAAAGCAAGGCTAATGGCTAACGGGCATCATTAAAGGCAAGGTGTTGACTATGATGAAATCTTATTACTCGTAGCAATGCTAAAATCCATCCGAATTCTATTGGCTATTACAACACACTATAATTATGAGATCTGGTAGATGGATGTGAAAACTGCATTTCTTAATGGGAACCTCGAGGAGGAGGTGTATATGATACAACCTAAGGGATTCATGTCCAAGGACTGCCTAGATAAGGTGTGCAAGTTGCTTAGATCTATTTATGTACTAAAGCAAGCTTCCCGAAGTTGGAACATAATATTTAATGAGACAATAAGATCTTATGACTTTGTTAAGAACGAAGATGAGCCTTGTGTGTACAGGATGGTAAGTGGGAGTGCTGTCACATTTTTGGTGTTATATGTGGATGACATCTTGATCATTGCGAATGAAGTAGGAATGCTATCCACAGTAAATGTTTAGTTATCTAGATACTTCTCCATAAAGGTCTTAGGGGAATTATCCTATATCTTGGGGATTCGGATCTATAGAGATAGATCCAAGAGGATGGTTGGCTTGTCCTAGTCTAGGTACATAGACACTATTGTCAAAAGGTTTGGAATGGAAAATTCCAAGAGAGGTCTCATACCGATGAGACATGAGATATCGCTTTCTAGGAGTTTATCCCCAAAGACTCCTAAAGAAAGGGCGAACATAGATAGGATACCCTATGCATCAGTAGTAGGGTCCATCATATCTGTCATACTATGTACTAGGCCTGATATAGTGCATGCTTTGAGTGTCATGAGTAGGTATCAAGCAAATCTAGGCTTGGAGCACTGGAAAGCAGTAAATTGTATCCTTAAGTACTTGAGAAGGACTAAGGATCTTTTACTAGTATATGGAGGTAGTAGCATCAAGGTTGAAGGCAACATGGACTCGAGTCTTCAGTTCAATGTCGATGATAGCAAGTCGAATTCGGGGTTTGTGTATATCTTGAATGGAGGAGCAGTATGCTGGAAGAGTTCTAAGCAAGATACTACTGCTGACTCGACCATAGAGGCGGAGTGCATTGCTACAATAGAGGCAACAAAGGAAGGAGTCTGAATGAATAAGTTCATCACAAATCTAGGAGTCGGGCCATCTAGCAAGGAGCTAATTCCTTATATTGTGACAACTATGGGGCGATTAATCAAATAAGGGAACTCGATTCTCATCAGAAGTGTTCTGAGAAGGTTCCAGCTTCTTAGAGAGATAATGACCCGAGGAGATGTAGTAGTAGAAAGAGTTCCATTAGAAGATAACATTGCAGATCCACTTACAAATCCGATGTCTCATATTGTCTTTGAGCATCACAGGGGTCTGATGGGGATCAGACACATAGTTGATTACTAGTCATAGGTGCCCAGCAAGCCAATCACGTGAGTGATGACACATGTGACTTGACATGAAATCTTTTTGCCCATTATATTTTGGTATTTATCACTTTATATTGACTATTGCATATATGCATGTATATATTGTGATATTCTTGGATCTATGCAATAGGAATCAGATCTTGATGAGATCAGATAATGAGACCGATTCACCTTTAAACACAGATCCTAAATAATCCCGATCATAGGTTACTCGAGAGGGACATTGAGATAACCGGACATACTGGTGTGTTGTATATCCGTCCATATGATGGATGCAGCTGGTCTCATAGTTGCTCGAGTGGAGACACTAGGGATACAGTACAGGTGCTTATTAGATAATGAGTTCACTGATTGATCCGCTTATGGAATGCTAGATGGTTGATGATGCCTTATTGTTAGACAGCGATTCTATAGTCCTAGTGGTGTATCTTGTCATTAGACTTGAGACACCAAGGATGTCCTGTATGAGTGCTCCATTCTTTGATACCAGACTTATAGGTTTGGATGTCCCAGATCTAGTACAACCGGTCATTGGGAGTGGCAGTCAACCTTACGAGGGCTATTGAGTGTCGATAGAGGATCATCCACTCTTGGTGTCATGAGAGGAATATCCCATGTGTTCTTGCTCAGACAAATCCTGGGCTAGGGTCATTTGGATTGAGAGAGAAAGAGTTCTCTAGGAGAATCTGGTTAGAGCGAGACTCGAGTAGAAACCATATGAGTCCGATAGCACCATGCCTGGTATACTGTCTCTAGGATAGTAGATGGATGAGGGACTATAAGTACATGGTAACTGAGGACAAATAGGTCAATGGATTGGAAGCCCCTGTATTCTTTGGGGACTACGCGTAGTGCCTAGTATGTCTGTAGTCGATGAGTCGAGTGAATTATTATGAGATAATAATTCACTAAGCTAGAAGGAGTTCTAATAGGTATGACTCATGCTAGTCGATGTTGGGCTTAGAGGGCCACATACATAGGTAGGCTTTGTGATATTAGGAAAGGGATTGGCACTAAGACGGGGGAGTGAATTATTGACTTGACATGAAATCTTTTTGCCCATTATATTTTGGTATTTATCACTTTATATTGACTATTGCATATATGCATGTATATATTGTGATATTCTTGGATCTATGCAATAGGAATCAGATCTTGATGAGATCAGATAATGAGACCGATTCACCTTTAAACACAGATCCTAAATAATCCCGATCATAGGTTACTCGAGAGGGACATTGAGATAACCGGACATACTGGTGTGTTGTATATCCGTCCATATGATGGATGCAGCTGGTCTCATAGTTGCTCGAGTGGAGACACTAGGGATACAGTACAGGTGCTTATTAGATAATGAGTTCACTGATTGATCCGCTTATGGAATGCTAGATGGTTGATGATGCCTTATTGTTAGACAGCGATTCTATAGTCCTAGTGGTGTATCTTGTCATTAGACTTGAGACACCAAGGATGTCCTGTATGAGTGCTCCATTCTTTGATACCAGACTTATAGGTTTGGATGTCCCAGATCTAGTACAACCGGTCATTGGGAGTGGCAGTCAACCTTACGAGGGCTATTGAGTGTCGATAGAGGATCATCCACTCTTGGTGTCATGAGAGGAATATCCCATGTGTTCTTGCTCAGACAAATCCTGGGCTAGGGTCATTTGGATTGAGAGAGAAAGAGTTCTCTAGGAGAATCTGGTTAGAGCGAGACTCGAGTAGAAACCATATGAGTCCGATAGCACCATGCCTGGTATACGGTCTCTAGGATATTAGATGGATGAGGGACTATAAGTACATGGTAACTGAGGACAAATAGGTCCAATGGATTGGAATCCCCTGTATTCTTTGGGGACTACGGCGTAGTGGCCTAGTATGTCTGTAGTCGATGAGTCGAGTGAATTATTATGGAGATAATAATTCACTAAGCTAGAAGGAGTTCTAATAGGTATGACTCATGGCTAGTCGATGTTGGGCTTAGAGGGCCACATACATATGGTAGGCGTTGTGATTATTAGGAAAGGGATTGGCACTAAGAGGGGGGAGTGAATTAATGCAGCGGTAAAAATATCGGTTTCATAAAATCTTTATACTATAAAAACCGAACTTAGAAGATAACTTAAAATCTCATGTTCATAAATGTATTGAAGGCAGTAAGCAAGTAAAGAGGTTTGCAGTAAGATAAAATGCACAAGAGAAACGCAAAATGATTTATAGTGGTTCGGTCGTCGTCGACCTACATCCACTCATCCGATTCCTCTTCCATCAAAGCCACTGGCATCCACTATCGATCTTCTTTCATCGGGCAAAAATCAACTATCCTTTTACACCCCTCTTCTCCTTTTTACGGGTTTAGGAGACAACCCTTACAAGCACTCACTTCTTTCTTAAACAGAAATCTAAACTTAGAGTAGAAGAGGAGGATTCTCAAGAGATTGCAGTAGCGTTTTCTCACTTTTGAATTCTTTGTGCTTATCAACTTTAACCAAAGATGAGAGGCGTATTTATAGGCTTCAAGTTGATTCAAACTTGGAGCCTAAAACCATCTCATCCTGAGTTTCCTGGGCACGAGCAATACCACCGCTAGTATTAGTCTGACACTAACACTGCACTAAGTGGTGCCCAGTATGGCGGTACCACTGCTTGCAGCCTTCTTAGAGGCTATGTCTAGGCAATACCACCACCCAGACTGATGGTACCATCGCCTGACATAGTCTCGAAGACTATGCCACGACGGTGTTGTCTCTTGGGTCATTGTTTGGGCCTCTCATTGAGCCCAACAGAGTCCTTACATGGGCCCCTAATTGGGTTAGCCCAAATCCAAACCCAATTACATGCTAACTATGAGTCCTAAGACATATTCTAAGCTAAATAAGTCTGTAAGTCTAGTTTCTTCTGGCGAGCTTCCGACGAACTTCCGACGATCTCTCGGCAATGTTCCGACGGACTCTTGGTAAGCTCTTGGACTTCACGACGATCTTCTTTGCAAGTTCCGATGAGCTTCTTCGGCAAGCTCTAGGACTTCTCGATCAATTCTGGTAGACCTTTCGATGAATGTCCAGACTTCCGACAAACTCTCGAACTCCCAACGAAATTACGTTCTTGACTCTGGGACTTCATTTTGCTTTATGCCTTGCATGGTAGTTAATCTTGCATATGTAAAAACACACTTTGATCTAGACAATTAATACTAAGCATTAATCATGTTGTCCCGCATGTCATTGGTCCATCGACGCTTCGTCCGATTCTACGCATCGTCCTCTCTTGCAGCCTTTTGCCCAATTGGCCAATTGACTCTGCAACTCTGATATCCTTGGCACAATATCTGCTCTTTTGGTCCGATGTTCGAATCCATGGCCCGAAGCTTTCTGTCGATACATCGATTGATCCTCCGGCTCGACGTCCAATCTTCTGACATGTTTTCCTCCGGCATAACATGATTCTTCTTGCTTTAGTTGTCTCATCCTGATCGAAGCATCCTGTGTCACTCAAAACATAGATTAAAACATAAACACTTATCAATTGGTTTCATCATCAAAATACAAGATTCAACAATCTCCCCCTTTTTGATGATGACAACTAATTGATGACAGAGTTAAAACAAACTCCCAGAGTTTAAACAAACTCCCGGAGTTTAAACAAATTCCTCCTATCAATATGCCATATTTATAGAACTCTTGGATTCACAAATCCAAGCAACATGTTATCATAAAATTATGCATAACATCATCATACTTCTCCCCCTTTGTCATCAACAAAAAGGAAAAGTTCAATCATTAAGTGTTTTAGGCAAACAAGTTCAAGTCATTGCATAATAAACATAATTTCCAGTTTTATCATTATGCAAGCTAGCAATAATTAAAGATGTGCAAGTTTAGCATGTTTGCTTTCTTCTTGTATTATGCAAGCTAGCATCTTTTATCTCCCCCTTTCTCATTGTCAAAAAGAAGGGAAAAATAACAAAGATGAAAAAATCACATTGTGATTGTCAAAACAATTTTTCATCATGGTTATTTTATCATTGCATGCATCATTATCATAAGTTGAAGTATTGCATGCATAATACCAATCATCATGTATATTTTCAAAATATAAAATCATCATTATATGCATGATTCCAAATCATCATTCATAATTACATCACTATTATCAACAAATCATAGTATTTCAAATCATGATGGTATCTAAATTACATTATATCCTATCATGCATGATCATAACTTCTCATTTGTATTTCATGCATAATTTCATTTCATCACATTCATTTTTTCTCATCAAGAAAAATTAATTGGGTGATAAATACAAAAAAAATCATATCATGAGAGAGAAGTTCATGTAAATACCAAAAGACATGATTCATATATTAAATATCCTCTTAAATAAAATACCAAAAGGAATTCTTATGAGATCATGATATAGATAAAGTTCATTTAATCTTGTAGGAGAACAAGATCTCAATTCATGCATATAAAATCTCTCAATTCATTATGAATCATAAAAATTATAATTCTGAAAAACCATGATTCAGTTAGATAGTAGATAACAAAAAGAAACAAGGAGATAATGATCTTAATTCATAGAAAGATTTCAAGTATCAAATATCGAGAAATCAAGATCATGAATTGAATTATTTTCCTCTTTAGTAAATGGCAAAGAGAAACATAGGAGATCAAATAAGAGATCTTGATTCATAAAAGATTTCATGTTATAAATCTTGAAAAATCAAGATAAAGCTCATTCAAATTTAAATCATCAAATCAAAATCATTTTCAAGAGATTCACAAAAGTGATACAAATAGATTCATTGATCTCCTTTTTGGAAAACTTGATAAAGTAGGAAAAATAAATTTTTCAAGGAGAAACATTTTCTCTTTTTAGTTGTTTCAATTCATGTGATTTATTTCATTCAAGCATGTCCTTTTTCATTTATGTCAAATTAAAATATGCATCAATTGTTTAAAAACTGAAAAAGAATATTCATTACGACAAAGATCGATAATCATAAAAATCATCATGCATAATTTCGAAATATAAATTTATTAAGCATGATCATTATGCATCACTACTTTGGGCATGACATCAAAACACGGTTTCAAAACATTTATTATTTTCATTACATAATTACATCATTATGCATCTTCAAAATTGATTTCATCAAACATAAAGCATTTTCCATCAAGATCATTTTGTTTGTTGTAGTCATGCATTTTTCTTTTTAGGTGAATCTAACTTTTCGTGCTTAGTTTTTCATACAAAAGCCATGCATCATTAAATCATTAAGTATGATACCATAAGGCATAAATCATTTTCTATCAAAATAAAAAATCATCAAGGAGAAATTTTTCAAAAACATACATAGGATTATCATTACATTTAAATCTAACATGTTGTTGTATTTTTATAAAACATGCAATTTTCATTATTATTTTCAAAATTACTAGCATGATCCCAATTATTTTTTGGCATTTTCATTACATGCAATTAAAAAAATTATATATTTTTCTAAACTAAACTAAGAACAAATCATGAGAAACATCAAGTAATTTCAAAGTAAACTAAGGGAGTTTCGTTTGAGTTGTTTACCTCATTGTTGAGAGCCACCAAAGCAAAGTTCGTTGTTTCGTCTTCATTGGTTTGTTCCTCATCTTTGGATGAACTTGATTCATCTTTTGGCAACTTCTTCTTGCGTTCATAGCAAGTAGTTCCGTTCTTTTCGTTCTTTAATTTTTATTTCATGAACTTTTTAAATTTCTTAGTGAAGAGTTTAAGTTCACCATCACTTGAGCTTATGCTCGTGGTCTTTGATTATTCTAAGTCTGAAATCCTTCCTATTCTTTGGAAGGTTATTCTTATGTTCGTTTTGTTCAATATGTGCTATAAAATTCATTTCGTAGGTCATTAAAGACCCAATTAGTTCTTCAATTGGAAAATATTTTAAATCTTTTGATTCTTGCATTGCCGTTACTTTTGAATCCCAAGGTTTAGAAAGCGATATTAAGATCTTGTTAACGAGTTCAAAATCTGAAAAACTTTTACCAAGTGCTTTTAAACTATTGACGACATCCGTAAAACGTGTGTACATGTCAATAATAGTTTCGCTTGGTTTTATATAAAATAACTCAAAATCATACATTAAAAAAATGATCTTTGAATCTTTTACTTTATTAGTGCCTTCATGTATGATTTTAAGAATGTGCCAAATATCAAAAGCTGTTTCGTTTCGTAAGTAGAAACTCAATTAAATTCAGTTTTGTCTAAGATACAAAATAGAGCATTCATCGCTCTAGCATTTAAAGAAAACGTCTTCTTCTCCAAATTATTCCAATGGTTCATTGGAAGAGAAGACCTTTGAAAACCATTTTCCATAATATTCCATAGATTCAAATCTAAAGAAAGCAAAAAAACTCTCACTCGAGTTTTCCAATAAGTATAGTCCATCCTATTAAACAAGGGAGAACGAATGAGAGAGTGACCCTCTTGAAAGCCGAAAAGATCCATTTCTCTTAGGTGTTAAACCAACTGAGAAATCACAAGGCTCTGATACCAATTGTTAGAAAAGGGGTTGGTACTAAGAGAGGGGAGGGGGGGGGGGGTGAATTAGTGTAGTAGTAAAAACGTCAGTTTCGTAAAATCTTCGTACGATAAAAACCGAACTTAGAAGATAACTTAAAATCTCATGTTCATAAATGTATTGAAGGCAGTAAGCAAGTAAAGAGATTTGCAATAAGGTAAATTGCATAAGAGAAATGCAAATCGATTTATAGTGGTTTGGTTGTCGTCGACTTACATCCACTCCTCCAATTCCTCTTTCGTCAAGGCTACCGACATCCACTATCAATCTTCGTTCAATGGGCGAAGATTAACTGCCCTTTTACACCCCTCTTCTCCTTTTTATGGGTTTAGTAGACAACCCTTACAAGCACTCACTTCTCTCTTAAACAGAAATCTAAACTTAAAGTAGAAGAGAAGGATTCTCAAGAGATTGCAGCAGTGTTTTCTCACTTTTGAATTCTCTGTGCTTGTCAACTTTAACCAGGGATGAGAGGGGTATTTATAGGCTTCAAGTTGATTCAAACTTGGAGCCTAAAACCATCTCATCCCAAGTTTCCCGAGCACAAGCGGTACCACCGCCTGCGTTGGGTGGTACCACCGCTAGTGTCAATCTAACACTAACACTACACTGGATGGTCACCGCTAGTGTCAATCTAACACTAACACTACACTGGATGGTACTACCACCCAATTTGGTGGTACCACCGCTAGTGTCAATCTAACACTAACACTACACTGGATGGTACTACCACCCAATTTGGTGGTACCACCGCTAGTGTCAATCTAACACTAACACTACACTGGATGGTACTACCACCCAATTTGGTGGTACCACCGCTAGTGTCAATCTAACACTAACACTACACTGGATGGTACTACCACCCAATTTGGTGGTACCACCGCTAGTGTCAATCTAACACTAACACTACACTGGATGGTACTACCACCCAATTTGGTGGTACCACCGCTAGTGTCAATCTAACACTAACACTACACTGGATGGTACTACCACCCAATTTGGTGGTACCACCGCTAGTGTCAATCTAACACTAACACTACACTGGATGGTACTACCACCCAATTTGGTGGTACCACCGCTAGTGTCAATCTAACACTAACACTACACTGGATGGTACTACCAATTGGGTGGTACCCACCACTTGACACTAGGTGGTACTATTGCCTGCAGCCTTCTTGGAGGCTTTGTCTGGGCGGTACACCGCAATGACATAGTCTTGAATATTGTACCACGATCGTGTTGCCTCTTCAGTCACTATTTGGGCCTCTCATTGAGCCCAACACAGTCCTTATATGGGCCCAACTAGCCCTAATTGGGTTGGCCCAAATCCAAATCCAATTACATGCTAACTACGATTCCTAAGACATATTCTAAGCTAAATAAGTCCATAAGTCTAATTTCTTCCGGCGAGCTTCCGGTGATCTTCCGGCAAAGTCCCATAAGTCTAATTTCTTCCGGCGAGCTTCCGGTGATCTTCCGGCAAACTTCTAACGATCTCTCGGCAATGTTCCGGTGGACTCCCGGCAAGCTCCTGGACTTCACGATGATCTTCTTGGCAAGTTTCGATGAGCTTCTTTAGCAATCTCTAGGACTTCTCGGTCAATTCTGGTAGACCTTTCGATGAACGTCCGGACTTCCGACAAACTCTCGAATGCCTAACGAAATCGTGTTCATTTTGCTTTATGCCTTGCAGCGTAGTTAATCCTGCATATGTAACACACACTTCAATCTAGATAATTAATACTAAGCATTAATCATGTTGTCCGACATGTCATTGGTCCCTCAAAGCTTCGTCCAATTCTTCGGTGCATCGTCCTCTCTTGCGGCCTATTGCCCAATCGGCCAGTTGACTCTACGACTCCAATATCCTTGGCACAATATCCACTCTTCTTAGCCTAATACCCGAATCCAATCTTCTGATATGTTTTCCTCTAGCACAACATTATTCTTTCTACTTTAATTGTCTCATCTTGATCGAAGCATCCTGCATCACTTAAAACGCAGATTAAAACATAAACACTTATCAATTGGTTTCATCATCAAAATACGAGATTCAATGGTGATGAGTAGAGGTTTGGATATGTGATATCCGCCGGAGCCCCTGTCTTATTGGATATCTAATAAGCCCTTGAATTATTGGATCTTATGGATGAGATCCAATAAGATCTCATAAGAGATTATTGGATAGAGATCCACTAATCTAAGAGGCTTTGGTAATTAGATGCAGATCTAATACCCAATAGGGGAGGATCCATTATGGTTTGATAGGGGATCTCTATAAATAGGAGAGATTCAGTGGTTCATAGGCTAGAGCCTTTGCTTGCCTCTCCTATTCTCCTCCCCCTCTCCACCTCATAGTAGGCCTAGAGTTTTGAGGGGTGTCGTCGCAACCATACTATGTGGATCACCGCTAGAGAGGAGGATGCTTGACCTCCTTCACCCTCTCCTAGAGATCTGCAAGGATTCAGGGATATACGATGTCCTCGAGTCATGATCTCTCTAATAAGCTGGAACCTCCTCAGAACACTTCTGATGAGACCCGGGTTCCCTTATTTGAGTAATCACCCTGTAGTTGTTGCAATATAAGGAATCCGCTCCTCACTAGTTAGCCCGACTCCTAGATCTGTGATGAACTTCTTCATCTAGACTCCCTCCTTTGTTGCCTCTATTGCAGCAATATACTCCGCCTCTGTGGTCGAGTTAGCAGTAGTATCTTGCTTGGAACTCTTCCAACACACTGCTCCACCATTGAAGGTATACACATACCCCGAATTCGACTTGCTATCATCGACAATAGATTGAAAACTTGAGTCCATGTAGCCTTCAACCCTGAGGCTACTACCTCTATATACTAGTAAAAGATCCTTAGTCCTTTTCAAGTACTTAAGGATACACTTTACTGCTTTCCAGTGCTCCAAGCCTGGATCCACCTGATACCTGCTCGTGACACTTAGAGCATGTACTATATCAGACCTAGTACATAGCATGACATACATGATAGATCCTAGTACCACCGCCTAGTAGTTTTGACACTAGGCGATACCACCGCCCAGTTTGGCGGTACCACCGCCTGACACTGGGCAGTACCACCACCCAGGTTGGCAGTACCATCGCCTATAGCCTCTTGGAGGCTGTGTCTGGGTGGTACCACCACCCAGACCGGTGGTACCACCGCCTGACATAGTCTCGAAGACTATGCCACGATGATGATACATCTTGAGTCACTATTTGGGCCTCTCATTGGGCCCAACATAGTTCTTACATGGGCCCAACTAGCCCATAATTGGGTTGGCCCAAATCCAATCCCAATTACGTGCTAACTATGAAATCTAAGACACACTTAAGCTAAACAAGTCCCTATGTCTTGGTTTCTTCCTACGAGCTTCCGGCGAACTTTCGACGATCTCTCGGCAATGTTCCGGCAAACTCCCATCAAGCTCCTGGACTTCTCAATGATCTCTTTGGCGAGTTCCAATGAGCTTCTCTAGCAAGCTCCGAGACTTCTCGGTTGGTTACTATAGAACTTCCGACGAATGTTTGGACTTTCGACGAACTCTCGAACTCTCAATGAAATCGCATCCTTGAATCTAGGACTTCATTTTGCTTCATGCCTTGCTATCATAGTTAATCCTGCACATGTAAAAAGCCACTTCGATCAAGACAATTATTACTAAGCTTGAATCTAGTGTTGTCCAGTATGTCATTGGTTAATCGGTGCTTCGTCCGAATCTTCAGCGCTTTGTCCGAATCATCGGTGCATCATCCTCTCTTGCGGCTTATTGCCCAATCTCTAGTTGACCTCCGTAACTTCGATTTACTTGGTGCAATGTCCGATCTTCTTGGCCCGATGCCTGAGATCTCGGCCCAAAGCTTTTTGCCGATACGTCGATCGTTCCTCCGGCCCGATGTCCAATCTTCTGACATTTTCCACTCGGGCCCAACATGATTCTTCCTGCTTTAATTGTCTCTCTTTGATCAAAGCTACTTGCATCACTCAAAACGTATATCAAATCAAAACACTTATCAATTGGTTTCATCATTAAAATTTGAGATTTAATAGAATATCTCATGTATTCTTGCTCAAACAAATCATTAACCAGGGTCATTCGGATTGAGAGAGAAAGAGTTCTCCAAGAGAATTCAATTAGAGCGAGACTCGAGTAGAAATCGTATGGGTTTGATACCACCATGCCCAGTATACGGTCTTTGGGATATTTGATAGATGAGGGACTATAGGTCTATGGTAACTAAAGATAGATAGGTCCAAAGGATTGGATTCCCCTATATTGTTTGGGGATAGGGTGTAGTGGCCTAGTACAAAATCCCTTTGTTGGGAAATATAGGGCGACATCACATGCACAGTAGAGGAATAAAAAAAATAAAATCCCAGAATTCCCGCTAAAATGATGGTTTCATTGTCATGCAAAAGTTGGTGCACAAAAACCCACAAAATCAAAAAACTACACGTAAGGGAAATTACCTAGGGAGATCATATATCTCAGAAAAACTATAGATCTATGGGAGAGGTTGAATGAGGTCAACAATCCTCCTCTTTAGCAGTGATCCACATAGAAGGGGCTACGGAGATGCTCCTCAAATCACACCCCAAAACTCTTTCTCGCACACACCATGCAATCAAGAAGAGGCTACCTCTTCTTGCTATCCACATGCCCTAAATAGGGGCTATAGTATGAGGACGAGAGGGAGAGAGGAAAATAGGAGGAGGCAGCCAAAAAGAGCCTCTAGCATATTGGGGGTCAACTTAACCCCAATGGATCCTATTATATTGGGTACTGGATCTCTATCCAACTACCCAAGCCTCTTAGATTAGTGAATCTCTACCAAATAATCTCTTATTAGCTCTTATTGGATCTCATCTATAGGATCCAATAATTCAGGGGCATATTGTATATCCAATAAGATAGGAGCTCCAACGGATATCTTATATTCGAACCTCTACTTGTCGCAATGCCTATCATATGTATGTGACCCTTTAGGCCCAATATCATGCTAGCCGTGAGTCATATCTATCATAGCTCCTTCTGGCTTAGTAAATTATTATCTTCATAATAATTCACTCAACTTATCGACTACGGACGTACAAGGCCACTATGCCGCAATCCCCAAATGATACAAGGAAATCCAATCCTTTGGACCAATTTATCTTCAGTTACTATGTACCTATAGTCTCTCATCTATCTAATATCCCAGAGACTATATATCGGGTATGGTGTTGTCAAGCCCATATAGTTTCTATATAAGTCTCACTCTAATCAGATTCTCCCAGAGAACTCTTTCTCTCTCAATCCAAATGACCTTAGCCAGGGATTCGTGTGAGCAAGAATACATGGAATATGCCTCTAATGACACTGAGAGCAGATGATCCTCTATCAATACTCAATAGCCCTCATAAGGTTGGCCACTACTCCCGATGACCAACTATGCTAGATCTAGAACCTCCAGACCTATAAGTCTGGTATCAAAGAGTGGAGTACTCATATAGGACATCCTTAGTATCTTAAGTCTAAGGATCAGATATATCACTAGGATGACAGAATTACTATTTGATAATAAGGCATTATCAACCATCTAACAATTCATGAGCGGATCAATTAATGAACTCATTCTCCAATGAGAACCTACACTATATCCCTAGTGTCCCCACACGAGTAGCTATGAGACCAACTGCATCTATAATATGGATGGGTATATAGCACACTAGTTTATCCGATTATCTCGATGTCCCTTTCGAGTAACCTATGACCGGGATTATTTAGGATCTATGTTTAAAGGCAAATTGGTCTCATTATCATGATCTCATCACGATCTGATTCCCATTGCACAGATCCATGAACATCACAATATATTCATGATAAAATATCAAATAATAATAATAAGCAAAAAGACTGTGTCAAGTCACACATACCATCACTCACGTGATTGACTTGTAGGGCACCTATAACAAGCAATCTCCCACTTAATTTAAAGTCAATCACCTATGTGTCTAATCCCTATGAAACCCCTATGATGCTCAAAGACAATCTAAGATAACAACTTTGTTAGTAGATCTGTGATGTTATCTTCGGATGGAACTCTTTTCATTGCTACATCTCCTCGGGTCATGATCTCTTTGATTAGGTGGAACCTCCTCAGAACATGCTTAGACTTCTGATGAGACCTATGTTCCTTCACTTGAGCAATCACCCCATTATTGTCGTAATATAAGAGAATTAACTCCTCGCTGCCCGATATGACTCTCAAATCTATAATAGACTTCTTTATCCAGACTCCCTCCTTTGTTACCTCTACTGCAACAATGTACTCTGCCTCTATGGTCGAGTCAGTAGTAGTATCTTTCTTCGAACTCTTCCAGCATATTGCACCTCCATTCAGGGTGTACATATACATTGAATTCAACTTACTCTCATCGACATCAGATTGGAAACTTGAGTCTATGTAGCCTTCAACCTTGAGGCTACTACCTCCATATACTAGTAAAAGATCCTTAGTCATTCTCAAGTACTTAAGGATACACTTTACTATTTTCCAGTGCTTGAAGCCAAGATCGACCTGATATCTGCTCGTGACACTTAGAGCATGCGGTATATTAGGCCTGGTACATAGCATGACATACAATATAGGCCCTATTGCTAAGGCATAGGGTATCCTATCTATGTTCACCCTTTCTTCAGGAGTCTTTGGGGACATACTCTTAGAAAGTGATATCCCATGTCTTATCGGTATGAGACCTCTTTTAGAATTTTTCATAGCAAACATTTTGATAATGGTGTCTATGTACCTAGACTAGGACAAACTAAGTATCTTCTTGGATCTATCTCTATAGATCTGAATCTCCAAGATATAGGATGCTTCACCTAAGTCTTTCATGGAGAAGTGTCTGGATAATCAAACCTTTACTTTGGATAACATTCCTACATCATTCCAAATGATTAGGATATGATCCACATATAACACCAAGAGGGTGATAGCACTCCCACTTACCTTCTTGCATACAAAAGGCTCATCTTCCTTCTTAACAAAGTTATAAGATCTGATTGCCTCATCAAATCTTATGTTCCAACTTCACGAAGCTTGCTTTAGTCCATAAATGGACCTAAGCAACCTACACACATTATCTGGGCAGTCTTTGGACACGAATCCCTCAGGTTGTATCACATACACATCTTTCTCGAGGTTGCCATTAAGAAACTTGGTTTTCATGTCCATTTGTCTTATCTCATAATCATAGTGTGTTGTAATAGCCAATAGTATTTAGATGAATTTTAGGATGGCTACGAGTGAGAAGATTGTTGAATCTCATATTTTGATGATGAAACCAATTGATAGAGTTTATGATCCAATCTATATTTTGAGTGACGTAGGACTAGCTTCGATCATGAATAGATAATTAAAGCAGGAAGAATCAATATTGGGCTAAAGTGGAACATGTTAGGAGATTGGACGTCAAACCGAAGGATCAATTGATGTATTGGTAGAAGGCTTCATGCCATAAGTTCAGGCATCAGGCCAAGAAGATCAGACATTGCACTTGTTAGGATCGGAGCGGCACTAAGAGGGGGGGGTGAATTAGTGCAGCGGATTAAAACGTCGGTTTTGAAAACTTTTTCGTACGATAAAAATCGAACTTGAAAGCGTATTCGTATAGTAGAGCAGCTAAGGTAATGAGTAAATAAAGCAAGTAAGAAAGTTTGCAGTAATGTGAATAGCAACAATGAAATGCAAACCAGAGATTACGCCATTTTTAAAGTGGTTCGGTCAAATGACCTACATCCACTTGCGAGGCCCCTCTTCGACGAGGCTCCCACCTTCCACTACCAAATCTCTTGAAATGGAAGGGTAAATACCCCTCTTACAACTCTTTACAAGCAGTTCACACTCTTACAGATTTTCAAGAAAGAAGGAGGTGAACACTAGCAAATTGAAAACCAAGGATTGCTAAGACTTTTCTAAGACCTTTCTCTCAATCACTTGCTGCTCAAAAAGTTGTTCTCTCTGCTGAGAATTGAGGGGTATTTATAGGCCTCAAGAGGATTCAAATTTGGGCTCCAAAAATTTGAATTCTCTTATGTTCCCGAAGCTAGCGGTGCCACCGCCTGTCAGTGGCGGTGCCACCGCCTGTCAGTTTTGACACTGACAGTGTACTGGGCGGTGCCACCGCCCAGTCCAGCGGTGCCACCGCCTGGCTCTCGGGTGCTAGGCGGTGCCACCGCCTGGCTCTCGGGGTGCTGGGCGGTGCCACCGCCTGGCTCTCGGGTGCTGGGCGGTGCCACCTCCTGACCTTGCTAGTCACTGGTTGGGCTTTAAGTCCGGCCCAAACCAGGTTTCATTTTGGGCCCAGTTGGCCCCTAATCAAGATAGGATTATTTCTTAATCCTAACCTTAATTACATTCAAACTACATAACTAAAGACATACTCCTAAGCAAGTTTTTAACCGGCGAACTTCAAGTCTTGTTTCGGCGAGCTTTCCGACGATCTTCCGACGGACTTCCGATATGCCCTTGGATTTCTTCCAACGGACTCCCAGCTGGCTCCCGATCTTGTGGCGAAGTCAACGAGTAGCCGAGCCTTCTCGGTGATCTCTGCGAACCTCCGATGATCTATTCGGCGGACTTCTGAAAACTCCGATAAGTCCCCGATTTCTTCTCGATTGGTTCCGGCAGCATCTCCGACGAATCTTCGGACTCTCAACGGACTCTTGAACACCCATCGAACTTGACTCCGGTAGACTTGCTTTATGTCTTCAAGCTGTCGTAGTTAATCCTGCATACTTATCTCAACATATGGATTAGATAAAACATGACAATTGAATTCATCATCAAAATCCGAGATTCAACAATCTCCCCCTTTTTGATGATGACAATCAATTGATAACGGAGTTAACCTTAACTCCCCCTATCTATATGCCATACTTGAGATAAGACATTCTTGAATTCAAAGCCTTTGAATTCAACAGACATATTGATAAGTTAAGATGCTTAACCTTATCAATACTCCATCATGATTCCTATCATGATGTTTCTCTCTGAAAATGATGTCAAGGCTTGACATTCATTTTCGATTTTTACATTTCAAGTGTAAAAGATAGTAATCGAAGCGATTCATCATATGGTAAGATATCAACTTGTAAGATTGCAATGCAAGTTCTTGATATCTTAACATGATGCAATCATGGCATAATACAAATTTGGCAATTATAGCATCAATTTATGTAAAAATTTCTCATTCAAATATGGCACTCATAGCATTAATTCATATATTTCTCCCCCTTTGTCATCAACAAAAAGGATAACAATATAAGCAAATTTTAAATATAAGTGAGATGCCATAAGCAAGTTCATGTCATTTTTCAACAAAGAGTGATAGGATACCAAATATACAAGCATCTCAAGGAAGACATGACATGGAGATAGCTTTGAAAACTTCTTCCTTTTTATTTGTTATTATTATTATTAATGATAAGTTTATGAGAGATGCATTTGCTAATTGATTCCATATGTCAAAAATCAATGATATGAATCAAACTCGATATGACATATGCTTATGAAAGCTACATTAAGTTGGAAGAGAATGATGTATCAAAAATCTGAGTGTTGGGATCAAGAAGATACCAAATCTGAAATTTAACATTTTCATGCATTCGGACAAGGGTTTTCTACCCCCCCCCCCCCCCCCCCCCCCCCCCCCCCCCCCCCCCCCCCCCCCCCCCCCCCCCCCCCCCCCCCCCCCCCCCCCCCCCCCCCCCCCCCCCCCCCCCCCCCCCCCCCCCCCCCCCCCCCCCCCCCCCCCCCCCCCCCCCCCCCCCCCCCCCCCCCCCCCCCCCCCCCCCCCCCCCCCCCCCCCCCCCCCCCCCCCCCCCCCCCCCCCCCCCCCCCCCCCCCCCCCCCCCCCCCCCCCCCCCCCCCCCCCCCCCCCCCCCCCCCCCCCCCCCCCCCCCCCCCCCCCCCCCCCCCCCCCCCCCCCCCCCCCCCCCCCCCCCCCCCCCCCCCCCCCCCCCCCCCCCCCCCCCCCCCCCCCCCCCCCCCCCCCCCCCCCCCCCCCCCCCCCCCCCCCCCCCCCCCCCCCCCCCCCCCCCCCCCCCCCCCCCCCCCCCCCCCCCCCCCCCCCCCCCCCCCCCCCCCCCCCCCCCCCCCCCCCCCCCCCCCCCCCCCCCCCCCCCCCCCCCCCCCCCCCCCCCCCCCCCCCCCCCCCCCCCCCCCCCCCCCCCCCCCCCCCCCCCCCCCCCCCCCCCCCCCCCCCCCCCCCCCCCCCCCCCCCCCCCCCCCCCCCCCCCCCCCCCCCCCCCCCCCCCCCCCCCCCCCCCCCCCCCCCCCCCCCCCCCCCCCCCCCCCCCCCCCCCCCCCCCCCCCCCCCCCCCCCCCCCCCCCCCCCCCCCCCCCCCCCCCCCCCCCCCCCCCCCCCCCCCCCCCCCCCCCCCCCCCCCCCCCCCCCCCCCCCCCCCCCCCCCCCCCCCCCCCCCCCCCCCCCCCCCCCCCCCCCCCCCCCCCCCCCCCCCCCCCCCCCCCCCCCCCCCCCCCCCCCCCCCCCCCCCCCCCCCCCCCCCCCCCCCCCCCCCCCCCCCCCCCCCCCCCCCCCCCCCCCCCCCCCCCCCCCCCCCCCCCCCCCCCCCCCCCCCCCCCCCCCCCCCCCCCCCCCCCCCCCCCCCCCCCCCCCCCCCCTCTGAGTGTTGGGATCAAGAAGATACCAAATCTGAAATTTAACATTTTCATGCATTCGGACAAGGTTTTTCTATAGATTTTCAAAACGCAATCACTAAGATAAAACATGCTTGTTATCATGGAAATTTTTATATCCAAAACATAAAATTTCTAACATGTTATTAAGGCACGTAGAATCATCATAGCAATTAAGTGATTTGATTATTGAATCAAGAAAGTCCGAATAATAAATTTAATGAATTCAAGCATTCGGACACATTAACATTCCTAATTCTCTTCTAATGAAATCAAATTGTTCTTCACTTAAAGGCTTCGTAAAAATATCAGCTAGTTGATGTTTAGTATCAATGAACTCTATAACTATATCATGATTAGTGACATGATCTCGTATAAAGTGATGTCTAATATCAATATGTTTTGTTCTTGAGTGTTGAATGGGATTCTTTGTTAAACATATAGCACTTGTGTTATCACATTTAATGGGAATATTTTTAAGATGAACTTTATAATCTTCTAAGGTGTTTTTCATCCACACAACTTGTGCACAGCATGCACTAGCTGCTATATACTCAGCTTCGGTTGTTGATAGTGCAACCGAGTTTTGTTTCTTAGATGACCAGGAAACAAGAGCATGTCCCAAAAATTGACATGTTCCTGATATGCTTTTTCTATCTAATCTACATCCAGCAAAATCTGCATCAGCATAAGCAATTAACTCAAACTTCTCGATTTTCGGATACCATAATCCTAGATTTGTGGTACCTTTAAGATATCTAAGTATTCTTTTAACCGCTTTGAGATGAGATATCTTAGGGTTCGATTGAAACCTAGCACAAAGTCCTACACTGAACATGATATCTGGTCTAGTTGCAGTGAGATAAAGTAAGCTTCCTATCATACCCCTATAAGTTTTCTGATCGAAGTTTTCTCCACTTTCATCAACTTCTAACTTAGTGGATGTGCTCATAGGAGTGTTAATAGCTTTTGAGCTTTCCATATTAAATCTCTTTAGCAAATCTAAAGCATATTTAGTTTGACTAATAAAGATGCCATTTCTTAGTTGCTTAATTTGTAAGCCTAAGAAAAAGGTTAATTCTCCCATTAAACTCATTTCAAATTCATGACTCATATTTTTGGCAAATGATTCACATAGTGATTCATCCGAAGAACCAAAAATAATATCATCAACATAAATTTGCACAATAAGAAAATTATTTTCAAAATGTTTGATAAACAATGTAGTATCAACCTTGCCTTTCGTAAAATTATTTAAAATAAGAAAGGAACTAAGCCTTTCATACCAAGCTCTAGGAGCTTGTTTCAAACCATAGAGAGCCTTAGTCAATTTGAATACATGATTAGGAAGAAGAGAATTTTCAAATCCAGGAGGTTGTTCGACATATACTTCTTCCGAGATAAAACCATTCAAGAAGGCACTTTTGACGTCCATTTGAAATAGTTTAAAATTATTACTACTAGCATAGGCAAGGAGCATCCTAATGGCTTCTAATCTTGCCACAGGAGTGAAGGTTTCTTCGTAGTCGATACCTTCTTCTTGGTTGAAACCCTTGGCCACTAATCTAGCCTTGTTTCTAACCACGATACCACATTCGTCTTGCTTGTTTCTAAAGACCCATTTAGTACCAATGACTAAATGGTCACTAGGTCGAGGAACAAGCTTCCATACCTCATTCCTCTCAAATTGATTCAATTCCTCTTGCATTGCAATGACCCAAGAATCATCTTTCAAGGCCTCATCAATGCATTTAGGTTCGATTTGAGAGAGAAAGGCAGCATTAGCACAAAAATTCTTGAAAGAAGAACGAGTTTTAACCCCTTGTGATGTATCTCCTATAATTTGCTCTTTTGGATGAGCATCTACATACTTCCATTTCTTGGGTAAGGAGATTTTGGAAGAAGATGCATCCAAGTTGCTATTTTGAGGAGGGGGTTCCTTTAAATCCAAATTTTCAAAACCAATATCATCATCAAAATCATTTTTCTTTAACTCAGAAATTTCATTAAAAATTACATGAATAGACTCTTCTATAACTAAGGTTCTTTTGTTAAAAACACGAAAAGCCTTAGAAACGGAAGAGTAACCAAGAAAGATGCCTTCATCGGATTTAGCATCAAATTTTCCTAAGGCATCCTTTTCATTTAAAATAAAGCATTTGCAACCGAAAACTTTAAAATAAGAAACATTTGGTGTTTTGTTATTCCATAATTCATAGGGAGTTTTTGATAGAGATGGTCTTATTAAAACCCTATTCATGATGTAGCAAGCCGTATTCACAGCTTCGGCCCAAAAGTACTTGGGTAGACTATGTTCATTCAACATAGTTCTTGCCATTTCTTGTAGATTTCTATTTTTTCTTTCTACTACTCCATTTTGTTGCGGGTTTCTTGGAGTAGAGAAGTTGTGGTTATATCCGTTAACTTCACAAAAATTTTGGAAATCACGGTTTTGAAATTCGCCACCGTGATCACTCCGAATTGATGAAATCATGAATCCTTTTTCGTTTTGAGTGAGTTTACAAAATTTAGAGAAACATTTGAAACAATCACTTTTGTGAGCCAAGAAATAGGTCCAAGTGTATCTAGTATAATCATCTACAATCACAAAAGCGTATTTGCTTCCTCCTAGACTTGTCGTGTCAATTGGTCCAAATAAGTCCAAATGGATCAATTGTAATGGTCTAGTGGTGCTAATTTGATTTTTTGGTTTGAAACTAGTTTTTATTTGTTTACCTAGTTGACACGCATCGCATACTTTGTCCTTAACAAACTTCATATTTGGAATCCCTCGTACTAATTCTCTAGAGGAGATCTTAGATATTAGTTTCATGCTTGCATGGCCTAATCTCCTATGCCAAAGCCAAGCATCATCTTTTAAAGCGGAGAGGCACATTTCATTACCTAGTTCATCAAGATCGATGGTGTAGACATTATTTTGTTTTAATGCAATCATAGTACTGTTATTGTTTGGTTTTTCAATAATACACATATTTGATTCAAATCTAACGATATAACCTTTACCACATAATTGACTAATACTCAAGAGATTATATTTCAATCCATCAACTAGTAATACATTATCAATAGAAAAGTTTAATTTGTTACCTATGGTTCCCTTGCCAATGATTTTGCCTTTGTTGTTGTCTCCGAAGGTGACATAGCCTTCGTCTATGCTAGTGAGCTTGGAGAATTGGGATGGATCTCCGGTCATATGCCTTGAGCATCCACTATCAAGGTACGATCTCTTGCTCCTAGCTTGTGATGGTGTATGTTTCTACAAGAAGGGATTATTTTTAGGTACCCATTTACTTTTGGGTGCCTCAAAAACTAATCTAACTTGTTTATCATGTTGCATAGACTTGATCATGGTTCCTTTAGGAACCCAAATCAATTTGTTCGGACTAATTTTCTTGAATGGACATTGATAAGTTTTATGTCCATATTTGCAACAAAAGTTGCAATTGCTTTGGTGTTGAACATGTAAGATAGGACCTTTAATGAAGGTGGTTGGATTTTGGTGAGAGCTTCTCACAAATCCGATTCCACTTCTTTTAGGAACATGACCCTTATTTGTAAGGATCATATTCAAAGACTTGCTACCGACCTCGAATTTCTTCAAGGTGTCCTTAAGTAGCAAGTTCTCCTTTTGGAGAGTTTCTAGATCATGACATTTTATGCATGGAGCTAAACTATCATGATATTCAGTTTTTAATTTATCAAAATTACAAGTAAGACTATCATGCTCCTTTTTTAACAATTTATATTTTCTACTAATTGTTTTGCATTCATCAAATAACTCATGGAAGGCATTTAATAATTCATGATAAGATAAATCAGCATCAATTAAATTCGTTACCTCCTCTCCGATGGCCATTAGGGCGTAATGAGCAACTTGCTCGGTGTTGGACTCCTCTTCTTCGGATGCGCTTGAATCATCCCATGTTGCTTTGAGCGCCTTCTTCTTTGATGTTCTCTTTTTGGCTTGGGGACATTCATTTTTGAAATGCCCCGGCTTCTTGCATTCATAGCATATCACTTGGTCCTTTTTATGTTCAAGTTTATTTTTGGTGTTATTTTTAAATTTGTTCTTTCTTATAAATTTTTTAAATTTTTGAGTCAAAAGTGCAATGTCATTGTCACTGTCCTCATCACTTGATGTTCCTTTCAAGTGGTCTTCTTGTGATTTGAGTGCCATATCCTTCCTGTTCTTTGGAAGGGGGTTCTCAAGCTCGTCATGAGCTTGACATGTCATTTCGTAGGTCATTAGAGACCCAATAAGTTCTTCAAGAGGGAATGTTTTAAGGTCCTTGGCCTCTTGAATGGCAATAACTTTTGGATCCCAACTTTTAGGAAGGGATCTTAAGATTTTAGTTACTAATTCAAAGTTAGAAAAATTTTTACCAAGAGCTTTGAATCCATTGATGACATCCGTGAAACGGCTGTACATGTCTCCGATGGACTCACTTGGTTTCATTCGAAAAAGTTCGTAAGAGTGCACAAGAATATTGATTTTGGACTCTTTCACTCGGCTAGTGCCTTCATGAGTGACCTCAAGAGTTCTCCAAATATCAAAAGCAGAATCACAAATTGAAACGCGATTAAATTCATTTTTGTCTAGTGCACAAAACAAGGCATTCATAGCCTTTGCGTTTAAAGCAAAAACTTTCTTCTCCGATTCATTCCATTCACTCATCGGAAGAGAAGATTTTTGAAATCCATTTTCAACAATAGTCCAAAGCTCGAAATCCATGGAAATTAGGAAGATTCTCATACGTGTCTTCCAATACGTGTAATCCGACCCATTAAACATAGGTGGACGTGTAATGGAGTGTCCCTCATGCATGCCTGAGTAAGCCATCTCTCTTGGGTATTAAACCAAATAAGAGAGTGAGCCTAGCTCTGATACCAATTGTTAGGATCGGAGCGGCACTAAGAGGGGGGGGTGAATTAGTGCAGCGGATTAAAACGTCGATTTTGAAAACTTTTTCGTACGATAAAAACCAAACTTGAAAGCGTATTCGTATAGTAGAGCAGCTAAGGTAATGAGTAAATAAAGCAAGTAAGAAAGTTTGCAGTAATGTGAATAGCAACAATGAAATGCAAACCAGAGATTACGCCGTTTTTAAAGTGGTTCAGTCAAATGACCTACATCCACTTGCAAGGCCCCTCTTCGACGAGGCTCCCACCTTCCACTACCAAATCTCTTGAAATGGAAGGGTAAATACCCCTCTTACAACTCTTTACAAGCAGTTCACACTCTTACAGATTTTCAAGAAAGAAGGAGGTGAACACTAGCAAATTGAAAACCAAGGATTGCTAAGACTTTTCTAAGACCTTTCTCTCAATCACTTGCTGCTCAAAAAGTTGTTCTCTCTGCTGAGAATTGAGGGGTATTTATAGGCCTTAAGAGGATTCAAATTTGGGCTCCAAAAATTTGAATTCTCTTATGTTCCCGAAGCTAGCGGTGCCATCGCCTGTCAGTTTTGACACTGACAGTGTACTGGGCGGTGCCACCGCCCAGTCTAGCGGTGCCACTGCCTGGCTCTCGGGTGCTGGGCGGTGCCACCGCTCGACCTTGCTAGTCACTGGTTGGGCTTTAAGTCCGGCCCAAACCAAGTTTCATTTTGGGCCCAGTTGGCCCCTAATCAAGATATAGGATTATTTCTTAATCCTAACCTTAATTACATTCAAACTATGTAACTAAAGACATACTCCTAAGCAAGTTTTTAACCGGCAAACTTCAAGTCTTGTTCCGGCGAGCTTTCCAGCGATCTTCCGACGGACTTCCGATACGCCCTTGGATTTCTTCCAACGGACTCCCAGCTGGCTCCCGATCTTGTGGCGAAGTCAACGAGTAGCCGAGCCTTCTCGGTGATCTCTGCGAACCTCCGATGATCTATTCGGCGGACTTCCGAAAACTCCGATAAGTCCCCGATTTCTTCTCGATTGGTTTCGGCAGCATCTCCGACGAATCTTCGGACTCTCAACGGACTCTTGAACACCCATCGAACTTGACTCCGGTAGACTTGCTTTATGTCTTCAAGCTGTCGTAGTTAATCCTGCATACTTATCTCAACATATGGATTAGATAAAACATGACAATTGAATTCATCATCAAAATCCGAGATTCAACAGCCCTAAGGAGATTGGATGTTGCGGGAAGATAACATACCAATTGAGCAATATGCCAAAGGAGAGGATGATGCACCGAAGGGTAAGACGAAGCACCAGATGAACCAATGAAATGTCAGACAACATGTGATTAATACTTTATAATAATTGTCTAGATCAAAATAGTTTTAGTTGTAATTGGGTTGGCTTAGTATGTAATTAGGCCAATTCAATTAGGGGCCAACTAGGCTCGAATTGGGTTATTTTGGGCCAAGAGAAAGGCCCATTCGGTGATCCAAAATTTTGGTCAAGCGGTGGCACCGCTAGAGGCTCAGTCTCCAAGACACAATCTCTGAGACTATGTCAAGTGGTAGTACCATCAAACTGGGCGGTGGTATCACCTAGTGTTGGTACTACAAGCGATGGTACTGCTAGTACCTTGAAATCTCAGGGATTTGAATTTTGGGCTCCAAATTGGAATCTATTTATAGCCTATAAATACCCCACTCTTTTCTGCTTAGAAAAGTAAGAATTGAGTAGAAAGGAGAAAAATATTCTTCAAAAAGAAAGGTTGTAATCTCTCTTAAAGTGTAGGGTCACTTCTTCCTAGTATTTAGAAGTTCTTCTAAAGGGAGAAGTAAGGTCTAAGAAAGAGAGGTTGTAAAGATTCTCTCCTGAGACTATTAAAAGGAGAAAGAGTTATAAGGGTAGTTGATCTTCACCCGTTGAAAGAAGATCGGTAGTGGAAGCCAGTGGCCTCGAGTGAATAGGAATCGATGACCAAACCACTATAAAACTCGGTTTGCATTTCTTTTATACTTTTTATTTATATTACAAACTGATTTGCTTGCATATTATTAGGAATGAGTCGGCACTGATTTACGTAAATTAGTGTAGCAGATAAAAACATCAGTTTGAAAATATTTCATTTAATTAAACTCATTTCAAAAATATGCTTGACTTGAAAGCATGTTCGTAAATGTATTGAAAGTAGTAAGCAAGTAAAATGATTTGCAATTAAAGTAAATTGCTCAAAAACAATGCAAATCAGATTTTTATAGTGGTTCGATCGTCGTGACCTACATCTACTCTTGATTCCTCCTTTGTCGAGGCCACCGGCATCTATTATTGATCTTCCTTCAATGGGTGAAGCCCAACTACCTTTTTACACCCCTCTTCTCCTTTTCATAGGTTTAGGAGACAACCTTTACAGGCACTCACTCCTCTCTAAACAGAATTCCAAACTTAAAATTTAGAAGGGATTTCTCAAGTGATAGCAATAGCATTTTCTCACTTTTAAACTCTCTGTGCTTGTGTATATTAACTAGGGATGAGAGGGGTATTTATAGGTCTCAAGTGGATTCAAACTTGGAGCCTAAAAATATCTCATCCCGGGTTTCCTGGGTCCTGGCGGTACCACTGCTTGTGCTGGGCGATACCACCGCCTACAGCACTAACATTGGGCGGTACCACTACCCAGTTTGGCGGTACCACCTAAGAGACTGTGGTTGGGTAGCACCACTGCCTGACAATCTCTTGGAGACTATGTCTGGGCGATACCACCACCCAGACTAGCGGTACCACCACCTGACACAGTCTCGGAGACTATGCCACAATGGTGCCATTGTTTGGGCCTTTCACTTGGCCCAACATAGCCCAAACCTAAGCCCAATTGGCCCTAATTGAGTTGGCCTAGTTACATTCTAAACTAACCCAATTTGAACTTAACCTAACTCGATCTATGCAAATTAACAAGCACTAATCATATGTTGTCCGGCATGTCATTGGTTCTTCCGGCGCTTCGTCCGATCCTTCGGCACATCGTCCTCTTTTGTGGCCTTTGCCCAATCGACATGTTAACCACTACAACTCCGATCTCCTTGGTGTAATGTCTGCTCTTCTAGGCCCGATGCTCGAATTCTTGGTCCAAAACCTTCTGTTGACACGTCAACCGATCCTTCGGCCTGACGTCCAATCTACTGACATGTTTGCTTCGGCCCAACGTCTGATTCCTCCTACTTTAATCAATTTATTTTCTCCTGATCGATATTAGCCCTGCGTCACTCAAACACACATTAGATTGATACTATCAATTGGTTTCATCATCAAAATCCGAGATTCAACAATCTCCCCCTTTTTTATATGACAACCAATTGATGACGGAGTTAACCTTAACTCCCCATTTGTCATTGTTAAATAGAAGAGATGGTTACAATAGTGCAAACCTTTTCCCATTACATCAATTTTCAAAACATGACAAAGATAAATAATAAAGATAAATTTGCATCAATCGTCAAAAATGAAAGATCAATTCATGAAAACCAAATGATATGATTTATTTTTGACAAATATCTTCTTTTGTAGATAGAAGAAATGATAAGGAATTATCTTGATTCAAAAAGAAAAATTCAAGTCATAAAACTATATAATCAAGATAATGATAAAAATATATATATAAGAAGAATTTATGCATTTGGGAGTTTTAAGTGTATCATTCAAGATAGAACTTTTAGGTTCTCTTTTGAAATGTGCAAGAATTATACAAGACTAAAGATATCTTGATTCATAAGAGAAAATCTTAAGTCATAATTCCAAGAAATCAAGATCATGATTTATGCATAAAAGTCATTCAAATTCAAGTCATCAAATCATCTAAATCCTTTTCTTAGTTCAAGAGATTCATAAAAAATAATATAAATCGAATCATTAATCTTTCTAAAAAATTTATAAGATAGAGAAATTTTCAAGAAATATTATTATTATTTATTTCATACAAGCATGCCTTTATCTTTGAGCCAAATCAAAACATGCATCATGTTTAAAATCAAAAAACAAATTTTATCATTAAAATGACCAAACCCATTAAGCATAAGGCTTCTTTAAACAAGAGATTTGATTTATCATTTTAATTCAAATAATAATATATTTTCCTTTTTTTATATGTTTTATTTTATGTGATTGATTTCATGTTAGCATGTCCTTTGTCTTTTATGTGAAATAAAAGCATGCTTCATGTTTAAAACTGAAATTTTCAATACACCATAAATCATCAAGCATAATTTCAAAATATTAACTTATTAAGCATGATCATTATGCATCATTACTTTGGGCATGAAACCAAAACATGGTTTTAAGTTTTTAAGGTACAACATGCATAATTTCAAACTATAAACTCATTAAGCATGATGTTAAACCTCTTAACATTTTCATTAAGACATCAAGCATGGTTTCATTAGATATAAAATATTTTCAATTAAAATCAGAAATCATCAAGATACATATTATTTCTTATAACATACAAGGAATTAATGTGCAAGCATTATTACAAAACATGCAATCATCATGATAATATATATATATTTAAAACTAATCATGAAAAGTACTAAGTAATTTCATGGTAAGAAAAAAGATATTCGATTGGGTCGCTTACCTTGTTGACAAAAGCCGTCAAAGCACAGTTCCCCACTTCGTCTTCATCGGTTTGCTCCTCATCTTCGGAGGTACTCGATTTGTCCCAAGTCACCTTCTTCTTCTTTGAAAACTTCTTCTTTTTAAGTTCATTTTTATTCTTCAATTCTTATTTCATAAACTTTCTAAATTTTATGGTAAGAAGTTCAAAGTCATCATCATCATCACTTGAGTTATCACTCAAGTGGTATTCTAGTGTTCGAAGTGCCAAATCCTTCCTGTTCTTTGGAAGGTTGTTCTCAAGTTCGTTTTGTGCCATACAATTCATTTCATAGGTCACTAAAGACCTAATAAGTTCTTTGATCGAAAAATAGTATAAGTTCTTTGATTCTTGTATTGCTGTTCGAATCCTAATTTTTAGAAAGTGAACGTAAAACTTTATTAACAAGTTCAAAATTCGAAAAACTTTTACCAAGTACTTTTAAACCGTTGATGACATCCATAAAATGGGTGTACATGTCTCCAATGGATTCGCTTGATTTCATACAAAATAATTCAAAATCATGCATTAAAAGATTAAGTTTAGAATCTTTAACCCTACTTATGCCTTCATGTGTGATTTCAAGTGTAAGCTAAATGTCAAAAGTCATTTCGCACATAGAAACCCGATTGAATTCATTTTTGTCTAAGGTGCAAAATAAGGTATTCATAGCCGTTGCATTTAAAGAAAAGTTTTCTTCTCCAAATCATTCCATTCATTCATTAGAGTAGAAAACTTTTGAAAGCCATTTTCAATAATATTCTAAAAATTTAAAACCAAAGAAAGCAAGAAAACTCTCATTCGAGTTTTCTAATATGTGTAGTCTGTACCATTAAACAAGGAAGAATGAATGAGAGAGTGACCCTCTTGAAAATCAAAAAGAGCTGTTTCTCTTGGGTGTTATGCTAGTCATAGGTGCCCAGCAAGCTAATCACGTGAGTGATGACACGTGTG
This sequence comes from Musa balbisiana, assembly GCA_004837865.1. Lineage (NCBI taxonomy): Eukaryota > Viridiplantae > Streptophyta > Magnoliopsida > Zingiberales > Musaceae > Musa > Musa balbisiana. The sequence continues at coordinate 35,764,310 of CM017188.1, forward strand.
ACTTGATACAGAATCGTTTTGCTTATTATATTTTGGCATTTATCATTTTATATTGTCTATTGCATATATACATGTATATATTGTAATGCCCTTGAATCTGTACAATGAGAATTAGATCATGATGAGATCACAATAATGAGACTGATTCACCTTTAAACATAGATCCTAAATAATCTAGGTCATAGGTTACCCAAGAGGGACATCGAGATAACTAAACAGACTGGTGTGCTGTATACCCATCCATATGATGGATGTAGCTGGTCTTATAGCTGCTCGTGTGGGGACACTAGGGATACGGTACAAGTGCTCATTGAAAAAATGAGTTCACTGATTGATCCGCTTACGGAATACTAGATGGTTAATGATGCCTTATTGTCAAACAACGATTCCGTAGTCCTAGTGTGCATCTAGTCCTTAGACTTGAAACATCAAGGATATCCTATATGAGTGCTCCACTCTTTGATACGAGACTTATAGGTTTGGATGTCCTACATCTAGTACAACTGGTCATTGGGAGTGGTAGTTGACCTTATGAGGGCTATTGAGTGTCAATAGAGGATCATCCACTCTATGCATCATGAGAAGAATATCCCATGTGTTCTTACTTGGACAAATCCCTAACTAGGGTCATTCGGATTGAGAGAGAAAGAGTTCTCTAGGAGAATCCGATTAGAGCGAGACTCGAGAAGAAATCGTATATGTCTGACAGCACCATGCTCAATATACGGTCTCTGGGATATTAGATGGATGAGGAAATATAGGTATATGGTAATTGAGGATAGACAGGTCTAATGGATTGGATTCCCCTGTATTATTTGAGGGCTATGCCGTAGTGGCCTAATACGTCCGTAGTCGATGAGTCGAGTGAATTATTATAGAGATAATAATTCACTAAGTTAGAAGAAGTTCTGACAGGTATGACTCATGGCCAGCTCGATATTGGGCCTAGAGGGTCACACACATATGGTAGGTGTTGCGATGAGTAGAGGTTTAGATATGAGATATCCGCCGAAGCCCCTGTCTTATTGGATATCCAATAAGCCCCTGAATTATTGGATCCTATGGATGAGATCCAATAAAAGCCCATGAGAGATTATTGGATAGAGATCCACTAACTTAAGAGGCTTGGGTAATTGGATGCAGATCCAATACCCAATAGGGGAGGATCCATTAGGGTTTGATAGGGGACCTCTATAAATAGGAGGGATTCAATGGTTCATAGGCTAGAGTCTTTGCTTGCCTCTCCTATTCTCCTCCCCCTCTCCACATCAATGCAGGCTTAGAGTTTTGAGGAGCATCGTCGTAGCCCTATTGTGTGGATCACTGCTAGAGAGGAGGATGGTTGACCTCCTTCACCCTCTCATAAAGATCTGCAAGGAAACAGGGATATACGATCTCCCTAGGTAACATAATCTATTCTATACACAGTTTATTTAGCGGATTTTTGCACACCAATCTTCGCACGACGATGAACATCTTTTTGGGAAATTGGGTTTTTTGTTTTCTTGTTCTTCCATTGTGCATGTGATGTCACCCCTAAGATTTCCCAACATGTTAAACCAAATGAGAAATTACAAGGCTCTGATACCAACTATTAGGAATGAGTTAGCACTAAGAGGGGGGGGTGGTGAATTAGTGTCATGGATAAAACATCAGTTTGAAAATATTTTGTTCGATTAAACCCATTTTAGAAATATGCTTGACTTGAAAGCGTGTTCGTAAATGTATTGAAAGTAGTAAGCAAGTAAAATGATTTACAGTTAAAGTAAATTGCTCAAAAGCAATGCAAATCAGATTTTTATAGTGGTTCAGTTGTCGTGACCTACATCCACTCCCGATTCCTCCTCCTTCGAGACCACCAGCATCCATTATCAGTCTTCCTTCAATAGACGAAGACCATCTACCCTTTTACACCCCTCTTCTCCTTTTCATAGGTTTAGGAGATAACCATTACAAACACTCACTAATCTCTAAATGGAATTCCAAACTTAGAATTTAGAGGAGAGGATTTCGCAAGTGATTGCAATAGTGTTTTCTCACTTTTAAACTCTCTGTGCTTGTGTATGTTAAATAGGGATGAGAAGGTTATTTATAGGCCTCAAGTGGATTCAAACTTCGAGCTTGAAAATATCTCATCTCGGGTTTCTCGGGTCCTAGTAGTACCACCGCTTGTGTTGGGTGGTACCACCGCCTATAGCACTAACACTGGGTGGTACCACTGCCCAGTATGGTGGTACTACCACCTAGGAGACTGTGTTTGGGTGGTACCATCACCTGAAATAGTCTTAAAGACTATGCCACAACGGTGCCACTTGTTGGGTCATTGTTTGGGCTTTTCACTTGGCCCAACACAACCCAAACCTTAGCCCAATTGGCCCCTAATTAAGTTGGCCTAATTATATTCTAAACCAACCCAATTAGAACTTAACCTAACTCGATCTAGGCAAATTGTTACAAGCACTAATCATGTGTTGTCTGACATGTCATTAGTTCTTCCGGTGCTTCATCCGATCCCTTGGTACATCGTCCTTTTTTGCGGCCTTTGCCCAATCGGCATGTTGACCTCCGCAACTCCGATCTCTTTTGCGCAATGTCCACTCTTCTAGGCCTGAAGCCTTCTGCCGACACGTCGACTGATCCTTCGGCCTAACGTCCAATCTACTGATATATTTGCTCTGACCCAACGTTTGATTCCTCTTGCTTTAATCAATTTGTCTCTCCTAATCGATGTTAGCCCTGCGTCACTCAAATGCACATTAGATTGATACTATCAATTGGTTTCATCATCAAAATTCGAGATTCAATTCAACACATATTACTTTCACTATGCTGATGTACACGTTTTCAAGTCAAGCATCTTTCCGATATGATTTTATTAAACGAGATTTTTGAATCGTTGAGGTTTTTACAAAAGTACTAATTCACCACCCACTTAGTGCCGACTTGATCCTAACAGTTGGTATCAGAGCCACGTTTTTCTCATTTGGTTTAACACCCAAGAGAAATAGCTTTTTTTTACTTTCAAGAGGATTATTCTATCATTCGTCCTCCTATGTTCAATAGGACAGACTACACATATTGAAAAACTCGAATGAGAGTTTTCTTACTTTCTTTATATTTTAATTTATAGAATATCGTTGAAAATGGTTTTCAAAAGTCTTCTAATCCAATGAACGAATGGAATGATTTAGAGAAGAAAACTTTTTCTTTGAATGCTAAAGCGATTAACGCTTTGTTTTGTACTCTAGATAAAAATGAATATAATCGGATTCTATTTACGAAACTATGCACGATTTTTGGTATACTCTTAAAATCACACACAAAGGCACTAGTAGAGTTAAAGATTCTAAGATAAATCTTTTGATGCATAATTTTGAGTTGTTTCATATGAAACCAAGCTAAACCATTAGAGACATATACACTCGTTTTATGGATGTCGTCAATAGTTTAAAAAGCCTTAGTAAATGTTTATGTAATTTTGAACTTGTTAACAAAATACAAAGAACCCTTCCAAAAAGTTGGGATTCGAAAGTGATGGCAATATAAGAGATAAAGGACTTAAATAATTTTTCACTTAAAGAACTTATTGAGTCTTTAATGACCTATAAAATGACTTGTATTGAACATGATGAACATGAGAACTACCTTCCAAAGAACATGAAGGATTTGGCACTTCGAATAATAGAAGACTACTCAAGCGAAAGTTCAAGTGAAGATGACTTAGAACTTTTGACAAAAAAAATAAAAAGTTTATAAAAAATACTAATTTTAAAAATGAACTAAAAAATGACACAACTTGCTATAAATCAAAGAAGCTACCAAAGAAGAAAGCATTTAAGGCAACATGAGATGACTCAAGTACATCTGAAAATAAGGAGCAAACCATCAAAGGCGAGATGGCAAACTATGCCTTAATGACTTTCAACGATGAGGTAAATGACTTAATCGAATCTCATTTATCTTACAATAAATTGCTTGATGCTTTCCATGATTTATTTGATGAATGTATGCTAGTTGGTACAAAATCTAAGTTGTTTAAAAATGATCATGCTCTCTTGCTAGTAATTGAAAAATTAAAAATGAGCATGATAATTACATGTTAACTCCTTGAACCTAAGTGTGAAGAGTTAGACTCACTTAAAAGAAATTTTATTTTTACAAAAATATTACTCCTTGAACTAAGTGTGAAGAGTTAGACTCACTTAAAAAGAAAATTTTATTTTTACAAAAATATTAGATAAATTTAAAATTGGTAGTAAATCTTTGAAAATGATTCTTGCCAATAAGAGTCATGTTCGTAGAAAAGAAGGAATTGGCTTTGTGAGTAACATCATCGAAAGCCAATCACTTTTGTTAAAGGACCCACATTACATGTTTCCCTTAAAAATAAATGTAATTTTTGTGGTAGACATGATCATTTTGCACATAAATATCCATTCAAAAAGTACGACTCATGTAAATTTGTTTAGGTTCCTAAAGGAACCATGAATGACTTAATGCCAAAAGCTAAGAGTGATAGATCAAAACATAAGGGACCTAAAGTTAAATGGGTATCTAGAACAAACCCACCTTTCATGTAGAAATATCGACAATCGAAAGCTAGGAGCAAAAATAAAATTTTAATACTAGATGCTCAAGGCTTATGACCGGAGATCTAACATATTTCATAAAGCTCACTAGCCAAAATAATAAAGAAAAGATCATTATAATTAGAACTATTGGTATCAAAATGATTTTAATTAAAGATTCTTTATGAAATCATGCTTGACGATTTAATGATGTAACGATGTAATGAAAATTTAAAAGTTTTGGTATCATGCTTGATGATCTTATATTATGCATGGTGATTTAAAGTAATAATGATTTTTGTGATTTATAGTTTATTGATCTTGATGATTTTTGTGATAAGTCTTGTTTTTAGGTTTTAAACATGATGCATGGTTTTGACATTAAAAAAAAAAACTTGGGCATGCAAGAATAAAATAAATCACATAAATTGAAACAATTCTAAACTAAAGAATTTCTCTATCTCTATCTTATCGATTTTTCAATAAGAAATTGATAAATCTATTTATGTCATTTTGAATCTCTTGAAAGTGATTTTGATGATTTGAATTTGAATGAGTTTGATCTTAATCATGATCTTAATTTCTTAATATTTGATACTTGATTTTTTTATAAATCAAGATCTCTTACTCTTTATTCTTATATGATTTTTACATTTTTTTTAAGAGGAGATTTTCTATATGAATCATGAGATTTCTTATGCATGAATCAAGATATTTTACCATTCTTTTTGCCATTTACTAAAGAGAATATCAGTTTTGGAATTCATAACTTAAGATTTTTCTTACTATTTGATCTCCTAAGAATTTTTTTTATTAGTTAAAAAGATATTTGTTAAAATGAATCATGTTTTTTAGTATTCAAATAATCTTTGATATTATCTTTTATGACATGATTTTCATTATATATAATTCCTTTAGATTTATGGCTTGTATACCTCATGTAATAATTGAAATATTTTACACTATTGTATTCTTCCCTTACTTTTGACAATAACAAAGGGGAAGAGAAAATTGCTATCTTGCATATCTTAAGAAAACAAAAACTTGCTAAACTTCACATTCTCAAAGAACTTACTAGCTTGCGCATTGCAAAGGAAGCAAAAATTGTTAGCTCGAACATTGCAAAGGAAGTAAAAAAAATTGCTAGCTTGCACTTCTCAAAAGAGAAGAAAGAACTCACTAGCTTGCATGTTCTATAGTGATGAAAATTTTGATAAATTGATAAGCTTATATATCTCTAAAACATTGATAGTTGCACTTCTCCTTTTTGTTGATGACAAAGGGGGAGAAGGTATGATGATGATCATGAATGAAATGATATATTGAAATTTTGATTATGCATGATTTTATGATGACATATTGCTTGGATTAATAAATTATTTTTAAATTTACATTTCTATCAATATGACATATTGATAGTGGGAGTTTTGTTTAAACTTTGTCATTAATTGGTTGTCATCATCAGAAAGGGGGAGATTGTTGAATCTCAGATTTTGATAATGAAACCAATTGATAGAGTTTATGATCTAATCTATATTTGAGTGAAACAGGATTAGCTTCAATCATAAAAAGACAATTAAAGCAAGAAGAATTAATGTTGAGCCAAAGTGGAACATATCAAAAGATTGGACGTCGGGCCGAAGGATCAGTCGACATGTTGGCAGAAGGTTTCATGCTATGAGTTTAAGCATCAGGCCAAGAAGATCAAACATTAAGCCATAGAGATCGGATGTTATAGGAAGATAATATGTCGATTGGGTAATATGCCGAAGGAGAGGATGAAGCGCTGAATGGTCGGACGAAGCGCCGGATGAACTAATGACATGTTGGACAACATGTAATTAATGCTTTGTAACAATTATCTAGATCAAAGTAGTTTCAGTTGTAATTGGGTTGATTTAGAATGTAATTAGGCCAACTCAATTAGGGGCTAACTGGGCCTAAATTGGAGCTATTTTGGGCTAAGAGAAAGGTTCATTCAGTAACCCAAAAGTTGGGTTAGGCGGTGGCCCTACCGGTCTTGGCGGTAGCACCGCTAGAGGCTTAGTCTCAAAGACAATCTCTTAGACTGTGTCAAGTGGTAGTACCGCTAGATAGAGTAGTGGTATCACCTAGTGTCAGGTGATGGTACCACCAGATTGGGCAATGGTATCACCTAGTGTCAGTGCTATAGGCAATGGTACCGCCCAGTATAGGCGGTGGTACTACTAGTACCCCGAAATCTTGGGGATTTGAATTTTGGGCTCCAAATTTGAATCCATTTGTGGCCTATAAATACCCCACTCTTTTCTGCTTGAAAAAGTAAAAAATTAGTAGAAAGGGGGAAAATATTCTTGAAAAAGAAAGGGCGTAATCTCTCTTGAAATATAGAGTCACTTCTTCCTAGTATTTAGAAGTTCTTCTAATGGGAGAAGTGAGGTCTAAGAAAGAGAGGTTATAAAGGTTCTCTCCTAAACCTATCAAAAGGAGAAAGAGTTGTAAGGGTAGTTGATCTTCACCCATTGAAAGAAGATCGGTAGTGGAAGCCAGTGGCCTCGAGTGAAGAGGAATCGGGAGTGGATGTAGGTCACGACAACCGAACCACAATAAAACTCAGTTTACATTTCTTTTATGCTTTTCATTTATATTACAAACTGATTTACTTGCTTATTACTTTCACTATGCTTACGAACACGCTTTCAAGTCAAGTATCTTTCCAATATAATTTTATCAAACAAGATTTTTAAATCATTGATGTTTTTACAAAAGCACTAATACACCCTTACTGCCAACTTGATCCTAACAAAGGTTTCATCATAGTCAACACCTTGCCTTTAATGATATCCCTTAGCCACTAGCCTTGCTTTATAGGTCTCCACCTTTCCATCGACTTCAATCTCTTTCTTGAAGATCCACTTGCAACCGATGGGTACAATACCCTCGGGTGCATCAAATAGGTTTCAAACCTTGTTGGAGTATATGAAATCCATCTCAGAATGTATGGCTTCTTGTCACTTCCTGGAGTCTATACTCATAATAGCCTCCTCGTAGGTCTAAGGATCAATATCCTTAACATCCTCTCCTATAATATGTCCTACATATCTCTCAGAAGGATGAGATACTCTATCGGAACTTGTGTGCTAAGTACTTGAACAAATTTAAGCTGTGGAGTGGTGCTTGAGTTAGGTTCTCTAATCTCCCTCAATTCTATCATGCTCCCACTGTCTCCGCCAAGAATGTGTTCCTTCTCATGGAACACCACTCTCTTGGCCACAATGACCTATAGAGTGGTGCGTGAGCTAGGTTCTCCAATCTTGCTCAACTCTATCATGCTCATACTATCTCTGTTAAGCCACAATGACCTATAGAGTGGTGCGTGAGCTAGGTTCTCCAATCTTGCTCAACTCTATCATGCTCATACTATCTCTGTTAAGAATGTGTTCATTCTCAAGGAACACCACTCTCTTGGCCACAATGACCTATAGAGTGGTGCGTGAGCTAGGTTCTCCAATCTTGCTCAACTCTATCATGCTCATACTATCTCTGTTAAGAATGTGTTCATTCTCAAGGAACACCACTCTCTTGGCCACAATGACCTATAGAGTGGTGCGTGAGCTAGGTTCTCCAATCTTGCTCAACTCTATCATGCTCATACTATCTCTGTTAAGAATGTGTTCATTCTCAAGGAACACCACTCTCTTGGCCACAATGACCTATAGAGTGGTGCGTGAGCTAGGTTCTCCAATCTTGCTCAACTCTATCATGCTCATACTATCTCTGTTAAGAATGTGTTCATTCTCAAGGAACACCACTCTCTTGGCCACAATGACCTATAGAGTGGTGCGTGAGCTAGGTTCTCCAATCTTGCTCAACTCTATCATGCTCATACTATCTCTGTTAAGAATGTGTTCATTCTCAAGGAACACCACTCTCTTGGCCACAATGACCTATAGAGTGGTGCGTGAGCTAGGTTCTCCAATCTTGCTCAACTCTATCATGCTCATACTATCTCTGTTAAGAATGTGTTCATTCTCAAGGAACACCACTCTCTTGGCCACAATGACCTATAGAGTGGTGCGTGAGCTAGGTTCTCCAATCTTGCTCAACTCTATCATGCTCATACTATCTCTGTTAAGAATGTGTTCATTCTCAAGGAACACCACTCTCTTGGCCACAATGACCTATAGAGTGGTGCGTGAGCTAGGTTCTCCAATCTTGCTCAACTCTATCATGCTCATACTATCTCTGTTAAGAATGTGTTCATTCTCAAGGAACACCACTCTCTTGGCCACAATGACCTATAGAGTGGTGCGTGAGCTAGGTTCTCCAATCTTGCTCAACTCTATCATGCTATGCTCATACTATCTCTTAAGATGTGTTCATTCTCAAGGACACCACTCTCTTGGCTACAAAGACCTTTTGGCCCTCGAGATGATAGAAATAATACCTATAATTTTCCTTAGGGTATCCCACGAACTTGCACCGCTTCATCCTCGATTCCAACTTATCAGGTTTGTGTCTTTTAATGTGAGCAGGGCAGCCCCAAATCTTAATAACCTTAAGATCGGGCTTCTTCTCTTTCCATATTTCATATAGTGTAGACACTACCAACTTAGTTGGAGCCTTTTCATAAGGTAAACTATAGTCTCTAGGGCGTATCCCCATAATGAGATGGATAGGTCGACGAAGCTTATCATGGACTATACCATGTCTAACAGTGTATGATTCCTTCTTTCAAATATACCATTGAGCTGAGATGTATAAGGAGGTGTCCAATGGGATAGGATCCCATGGTTCTTAAGGTTCAGGGTGAACTTTGTATTCAAATACTTACCTCCTTGATCTGATCAAAGAGTCTTGATACTCTTTCGAGTCTAGTTCTTTACTTTATTTTTATACTATCTGAATTTTCCAAAGGCCTCGAACTTATACTTCATCAAGTACATATGTCCATACCTTGAGAAATCATATATAAAAGTAATAAAGTATAAGAAACCACTTATGTATGAGTTAATATGGGTCCACATACATCACTATGTATGAGTTTCAACAACTCATTGACTCTCTCTCCAGTTCTACTAAAAGGAAAGTTTGTTAGTTTTCCACGAAGGCAAGGCTCAAAGTTGCATATGACTCATAGTCAAATAGATTTAGATATCTATCTTTTAGTAACTTTTGAATCCTTCCCTTATGGGTGTGACCTAGCCTACAATACCACAAGTATACAATGTTTACCTCATCTCATTTTCTCTTGAACATACTTACATTCATGATATGTGTAGTGTCTAGCATAAACAAACCATTATGCATTGTTCCTCTCATGATGATCTCATCATATAATATTATTGAACAACTATTGTTCTTAAAAACTAATTTATATCCACTAACTGTCAAACATAGAATGAAAATAATATTTTTGATAATAGAAGGAACAAAATAGCATATATCCAATGTAATAATAGATCTACCAAGCAGATGTAGGGTGACCTCGCTAAAAGCTACTATAGCAACTTTTTCTTCATTGCCCATGTTGAGATCCATCGCACCTCTCGCCAATCTCTTAGGTCTTGCTAGAACCTATAATGAATTATAAATATGATAAACATCACTAGTATCCAATACCCATGTGTTATCATAAGAGTTTGACAAATGAAGATTGATCATGAATGTATCTGAAGTTTCTCTAAGCTTCTATTTCACCCTCTCTGCAAGGTACTCTTTATAATTCCTCTTCTAGTGCCCATCTTTGCCGTAGTGGAAGCACTGGCCATTGTCCTTTGTTAGGTCCTTTTTAGCAACCTTTATTTTACTTGGTCTGCCCTTGCCCTTGCCCTTCTTAAAAGACTTTTCTATCTTTCTTTTCTTTCTAATCTCACTAGTATAGAGAACTAGCTTCTCTTTCTGGATAGTGCTCTTTGTCTCTCTCAATATATTGAGGAGCTCAAAGAGAGTCACCTCAAGCTTGTTCATATTAAAATTCATTATGAAGTGTGGAAAGGAATCTAGTAGGGACTGAAGCACAAGATAGGCAAAAACTTTGCATGATAACTGTTTGAAAAGCTTACATTTTGACTCGAGGGCTTTTTGGTTCTTCTTTAGTTGTGCAAGTTTCTTTCATTCTTTGTCATATAAGAATAAGAAGAGAAAGAAAGGTAAGAAAAGAATCCATCAAGAACCAAATTTCATGAAAGGATTTGAGCCAAGTCAAATTCAAAATAATAAATGAGTTTCATTAAATCATGCTTTAATTTTATCAAAGAGAAGGGATTTATGAAAAGGATCAAGATATCCATACAAAATCAAATCCCCATTGTTGCAAGTGATCATCATATACTAAAAATTCATAAAATTTTTCTTTCACGAGAAGAGTAAGGAAGAAGCATCAAATGAAGGATTAAAAATTCTTGAATAAAACTTCATAAATCAAATTCGTTTCTCATTAAAAATTTATAAGAGTAAAATCCGTGAGAGATGCATTTGTCAATGAATTCTATGAGTGAAGGGACTAAGTGTATAAAAAATCATTAAGTGATAGAGCAAGGGTATGAAGTAAACTTGATACCAAGAAAGATAAAAATGAAATAAATTCATGAAAGCTCCATTCATGAAATACATTAAGATTGTCTGAAAAAGAAATATATCAAATTCATGCATTCAAACAATTTAACATCTCTAACTCCTTATAATAAAATCAAATTGTTCTTCATTTAAAGGTTTTGTAAAGATATCAGCTAATTGATGTATTGTATTAATAAACTCTAAAGATATGTCATGGTTATTCACATGATCTCTTATGAAATAATGCTTAATGTCAATATGTTTAGTTCTAGAGTGTTGAATAAGATTTTTTGTTAAATATATTGTACTCGTGTTATCATATTTTATGGAAATATTCTTAAGGTGAATCGTATAATCTTCTAATGTATTTTTCATCTATACAACTTGTGCACAATATGCACTAGCTACTTACTATGTATTCGGCTTCGGTCATAGATAGTACAACCAAGTTTTGTTTCTTGAAATACTAAGAGACAAGTGCATGACCTAAGAATTGATATGTTTTGAATGTGCATTTTCTATCTAATCTACATCAAGCAAAATCTGTATCAGCATAAGTAATTAATTCAAAGTTTTTGGATTTTGGATACCATAATCCTAGATTAGTGGTTCCTTTAAGATTTCTAAAAATTCTTTTAACAGCTTTAAGATGAGATAGCTTAGGATTAGATTGAAACCTAGCAAAAAGTCTTACACTAAACATGATGTCCGGTCTTATTGTGATGAGGTATAGTAAACTACCTATCATACCTCTATTAGCTTTTTGATCAAATCTTTCTCCTCTTTTGTCAATGTCTAACTTAATGGAGGTACTCATAAAAGCATTGATAGCCTTTGAGCTATCTATATTAAACTATTTTAGCAAGTCTAACGTATATTTTGTTTGACTAAGAAAAGTACCATTACTAAGTTGTTTGATTTGTAAGCCTAAAAAGAAAGTAAATTCTCCTATTAAACTCATTTCAAACTCTAGGCTCATACTATTGGCAAATGATTTGCATAAAAATTCATTTGTAAAACCAAACATAATATTATCAACATAAATTTGAATAACAAGAAAATTATTCTCAAAATTTTTAATAAACAATGTGGTATCGACCTTGCCTTTAGAGAAATTATTTTGAATAAGAAAGGAGCTAAGTCTCTCAAATCAAACCCTTGGGCTTGTTTTAATCCATAGAGAGCTTTAGTCAATTTAAACACATGATTTGGAAAATTATCATTCTCAAATCCAGGAGGTTGTTCAACATAAACTTCTTTGGAAATAAAGCCATTAAGAAAAGTACTTTTAACATCCATTTGAAATAACTTAAAGTTATTACTACTAGCATAGGCAAGAAGCATCCTTAAGGCTTCTAATCGTGCCAGAGGAGCGAAGGTTTCTTCATAATCAATACCTTCTTCTTGGTTGAAACTCTTGACCACTAATCTAGCCTTATTTCTAACCATGATACCAAATTCATCTTGCTTGTTTCTCAAGATTCATTTAGTACCAATAACTAAATGATCATTTGGCCTCAAAATAAGCTTCCACACCTCATTTCTCTCAAATTGGTTCAACTCTTATTGCATTGCGTAACCCATGAATCATCTTTCAAGGCCTCATCAATGCATTTACGTTCAATTTGATAAAGAAAAGCAGCATTGGCACAAAAATTCTTAAGAGAAAAATGAGTTTGAACCCCTTTACATATGTCTCCTATGATTAGCTCCTTAGGATGAGCATCTACGTACTTTCATTCCTTAGGTAAGGATGTTTTGGAAGACGATGCATCCAAGTTGCTAGTTGGAGAAGAAGGTTCATTTAAATTCAAAGCATCGATCATCATCAAACTCATTTTTCTTAAGTTCAGAAACTTCATTAAAGACAACATGAATAGATTCTTTTATAACCAAAGTTCTTTTGTTAAAGATACAAAAGGCTTTAGAAATAGAAGAATAGTTAAGAGAAATCCCTTCATCGTCGGATTTTTAATCAAATTTTCCTAAGGCATCTTTTTCATTCAAGATAAAACATTTACAATCAAAAATGTTAAAATATGAAACATTGGGTTTTTTGTTGTTTCATAATTCACAAGGAGTTTTGGAAAGTAATGGTCTTACAAGAACCCTATTTATGACATAGCATGCCGTATTAACTGATTCAACCCAAAAATATTTGGGTAAGCTATATTTGTTCAACATGGTTCTTGCCATTTCTCGTAAGTTTCTATTTTTCTTTCTACTACTTCATTTTATTAAGGATTTCTCGGAGTAGAGAAATTATGGTTGTATCCATTAGATTCATAAAAATTTTAAAAATTATGGTTTTGAAATTCGCCACCATGATCACTCTGAATTAATGAAATCATAAAACTTTTTTCATTTTGAACAAGTTTATAAAACTCTGAAAAATACCTAAAGCAATCACTTTTGTATGCCAAGAAATATGTCCAAGTATATCTATATAATTGTCCATAATTATAAAGGCGTATTTCCTATCTCCTAGGCTTGATGTGTTAATTGGTCCAAACAAATCAATATGTATCAATTGCAATGGTCTAGAGGTGCTTATTTGATTCTTTGGTTTGAAACTACCTTTAATTTGTTTTCCTAGTTGACATGCATCACACACATTGTCTTTAACAAACTTAATATGAGGAATACCTCTTACAAGTTCTTTAGATGAGATTTGAGAGATTAGTTTCATGCTATCATGACCTAATCTCCTATGCCAAAGTCAAACATTGTCATTCAAAATCGAAAAACACATTTCATTATAAGGATCATCAATGTCGATAGTATATACATTATTTTGGTTTAGGGCAATCATAAATGTGATTTTGTGTTGTTTTCCAATAATGCAAGCATTAGATTCAAATCTAATGATGTATCCCTTATTATACAATTGATTAACGCTTAAAAGATTATGCTTTAACCCATCAACCAACAACACCTCTTCAATCAAAAAGTTGGATTTGTTACCTATGGTTCCTTTGCCAATAATTTTACCATAGTTGTTATCTCCAAAGGTGACATACCCTTCGTCTATGCTAGTGAGCTTAGAGAATTGATATGGATCTCTGATCATGTGTCTTGAGCAACCACTATCAAGGTACCATCTCTTGCTCCTAGCTTGTGATGGTAAACATTTCTACAAAAAAATGATGATTTTTAGGTACCTATTTGACCTTGGGTGCCTCAAAAATCGATCTACACAACTTATCTTGTTGCATGGAGTTCTTTACGGTTCCTTTAGGAACCCAAATCAATTTTTGTGGACTATATCTCTTAAACGGACATTGATAAGTAATATATCCAAATTTGCAATAAAAGTTACATTTATTTTGGGGTGAAACATGCAAAGTTGAGCCTTTAACAAAGATGGTTGGATTTTTATGAGTGTTACAAAGCCGATTCCATCTCTTCTATGAACATGATTCTTACTTGCAAGAAGTATGTTTAAGGATTTGCTACCTATTTCAAATTTTTCTAAGGTTTCATGTAGTTGTAAATTTTCCTTTTTAAGCGTTTCTAATTCATCACATTTTGTGCAAGGAGCTAAACTATCATCATGCTCAATTTTTAGTCTATTAAAATCACTAACAAGAGAAGCATGCTCCATTTTTAATAATTTATAATTTTTACTAATTAATTTACATTTATCAAATAAATTATGAAAAGCACTTAGTAGTTCATCAAAAGATAAATTTGCATCTAATGAACTGCTTACCTCATCTCCAATAGCCATTAGTGCATGGTGGGCAACTTGCTCTGTGTTGGTTGGCTCCCCTTCTTCGGATATACTTGAATCATCCCAAGTTGCTTTAAAAGCCTTCTTCTTCTTTGGTTGCTTCTTCTTTGTTTGGAGATATTCGCTTTTGAAATGTCCCGGCTTCTTACATTCGTAGTACATAACTTGTTTTTTCTTGGGTTCAATTTTATTTTTAGTGTCATTTTTAAATTTATTCCTTTTTATGAATTTTTTGAACTTTCTTATCAAGAGTGTCAAGTCATCATCATAGTTCTCATCACTTGAATTTTCTTTTAAGTAGTCTTCTTGAGTTCTAAGTGTCATATCCTTTTTGTTCGTTGGAAGGTTGTTCTTAAGCTCTTCGTGAGTGTTATCTTATAGGTCATTAGTGACCCAATAAGTTATTCGAGAGGAGAGTTATTTAAATTCTTAGCCTCTTGAATGGCTATTACTTTAAGGTCTCAACTCTTTGGAAGGGATCTTAAGATTTTATTAACAAGTTCAAAGTTCAAAAAACATTTGCTAAGAGCTTTTAAACTATTAATGACATCCGTAAAACGAGTGTATATGTCGACAATAGTTTCGCTTAGCTTCATCTAAAACATTTCATAAGTATGAACTAAAAGATTTATCTTTGACTCCTTTACTCTATTAGTGCTTTCGTGAGTGATTTTGAGTGTGTGCCAAATATCAAAAGTCGTTTCACAAATACACACTCGATTGAACTCGTTTTTATCTAAAGCACAAAACAAGGCATTCATAGCCTTGACGTTTAAAGTGAAAGTCTTCTTCTCTAACTCATTCCAATCGTTCATAGGAAGAAAAGACTTTTGAAAGCCATTTTCCACAAGGTTCCATAACTCAAAATCCATTAAAAGTAGAAAAATCCTCATTTTAGTCTTCCAATATGTGTAATTCGTTCCACTAAATATGGGTGAACATGTAATTGAATGACCCTCTTGATTGCTGGCAAATGTCATTTCTCTTGGGTTTCAAACCAAACGAGAGTGACCTTGCTCTGATATCAATTGTTAGGATCAAGAGTGGCACTAAGAGGGGGGGTGAATAAATGCAGTAGAGAAAATCATTGGTTTGTAAAATATTTCATTCATTGAAAACCGATTTCGGAAAGTGCTTGACTTTAGAATGAAAGAACCAGTAATTATCTAAGAAAGTAATGATAGTAATGAAAAGCAAACTGGAAATGAGCATACCAGAATTTATAGTGGTTCAGTCGTTGTGACCTACATCCACTTCTGATTCCTCCTCTATCGAGGTCCCCAGCATCCACTAATAGTCTTCCTTCAATAGGTGAAGACCAACCACCTCTTTATAGTACTTTCTCCTTTTCACAGGTTTAGGAGATAACTCTTACAAGCCTCACACTTTTATTGAATGATCTCAATACTTAGAAAGAGAGGATGACTTTTTACACTTTTAACACCCCAAGAATTCAATATTATGTTCACACTTTCGTGCCCTTTCATGCAAAAAAGGTTGGGGTATTTATAGGCCCTAGTGACTCCTGAATTGAAGCCAAAAAGTGTCACATCCCTAGATTTCGGGGTACTGGCGGTACTACCGCTTGTAGATTGACATTGAGCGGTACCACCACTTAGTCTGGGCAGTACGATCGCCTGACAGAGCTCAGAGACCGAGCTCCGACGGTACCACTACCTAATAGGGTGGTACCACCACTTGACAGCATTAACTATCAGTGGTACCACCACCCAGAGCACCTGGGAGACTGAGTCCCAAGTGGTGCCACCACCGGCCATGACTTCAGGTGCTGAATGGGCTGTTCAACCAGCCTAATTCAGCCCTATTTATTGAATCTCATATTTTGATGATGAAATCAATTAGTAAATTATTTGATCTAATCTATATGTTAAGAAAAGTATGCAGGATTAACTATGATAGCGGTAAGATATAAAACAAATGTTATGCTGGAGTCAAGATTAAGATTTCGTTGGGAGTTCGAGAGTTCATCGAAAGTTCGGATGTTCGTCAGAATTTTCACCAGAATTAACCGAGAAGTCTAAGAGCTTGCCAAAGAAGCTCATCGAAACTTACCAAGAAGATCATCGTGAAGTCCAGGAGATTATCGGAAGTCCATCGGAACATTACCGGAAGCTCGCCAGAAGAACAATTGATGTACTGGAACAAGAATGCCTTGTTAAATGTCTTAATTATCATAGTTAGACTTTAAGTTGAGTTAGGATTAGGAAGTGATCCCACTAACTCAGATAGGGGCCAACTGGGCCCTTAATAGGGCTGAAGTGGGCTAGTTGAACAGCCCATTCAGTACCTAAAATCATGGCCAGCGGTGGCACCGCTTGGGACTCAGTCTCCTAGGTGCTCTGGGTAGTGGTACCACCCAAGCTGGCGGTGGTACTACTGGCAGTTATTACCTACTAGCGGTGGTAACACTTGTTAGGTCATGGTACCGCCAAAGCTCAATCTTTGAGAGCTCTGTCAGGCATATCGCTAGTACCCCAAAATCCGGGGATGTCATATTTTTTGGCTGCAAATTTGAAGCCATTAGGGCCTATAAATACCTCACCCTTTTCTGCATGAAAGGGTAACAAAGTGCAACCAAAATTGTGAAA
This sequence comes from Musa balbisiana, assembly GCA_004837865.1. Classification (NCBI taxonomy): domain Eukaryota; kingdom Viridiplantae; phylum Streptophyta; class Magnoliopsida; order Zingiberales; family Musaceae; genus Musa; species Musa balbisiana. Next base: position 35,781,757 of record CM017188.1, read on the forward strand.
AAATCTCAAGTGTTGGGGTGTTAAAAGTGTTATAAAAGTGAGAAGAGTCCTCCTCCCTCTCTTAGCTTTTTAATCATCCAAGAAAGAGGAGTGAGGCTTGTAAGGGTTATCTCCTAAACTCATGAAAAGGAGAAAGCCCTGTAAAGAGGTGATTGGTCTTCACCTATTGAAGGAGGACCATTAGTGGACGCTGGTGACCTCGACGGAGGAGGAATCGGAAGTTGATGTAGGCCACAACGACTAAACCAGTATAAATTCTGGTGTATTTTTTTCTTACTACATTCAACTTTACTATATTGCAAACTGCCCAACCTTCTCCTATCTACTTACTCAAAGTGAAACAAATTATTTTAGTCAGAATCGGTTTTTATCGAAACGAAATATTTTTCGGAATCGACGTAATTTTTTCGCTGCATTAATTCACCAAACCCCCCCACCCCACCCCCCCCAAGTGCTACTCTTAATCCTAACAATTGGTATTAGAGTAAGGTCACTCTCATTTGGTTTGAAACCTAAGAGAGATGGTATTTGTCGGCAAATAAGAGGGTCATTTAATTATACATCCTCCCATGTTCAATGAGACGAGTTACACATATTGGAAGACTAGAATGAGGATCTTTCTAATTTCAATGGATTTTGAGTTATGGAACCTTATAAAACATGGCTTTCAAAAATGTTCTCTTCCAATGAACGATTGGAATAAGTTGGCGAAGAAGACTTTCACTTTAAACGTTAAGGCTATGAATGTCTTATTTTATGCTTTAGATAAAAACAAGTTTAATCGAGTGTCTATTTGTGAAATGGCTTTTGATATTTGGCACACACTGTAAATCACTCCCAAAGGCACTAGTAGAGTAAAGGAGTCAAAGATAAATCTTTTAGTTCATACTTATGAATTGTTTCGGATAAAGCCAAGCGAAACTATTGTCGACATGTACACCCGCTTCACGAATGTAGTCAATAGTTTAAAAGCTCTTGGCAAATATTTTTCAAATATTGAACTTGTTAATAAAATCTTAAGATCACTTCCAAAGAGTTGGGACCCTAAAGTAACGGTTATTCAATAGGCCAAAGATTTAAATAATTTTTCTCTCGAAGAATTTATCGGGTCACTAATGACCTATGAGATGACTTGCAACACTCAGGAAGAGCTTGAGAACAACTTTTTAAAGAACAGGAAGGATATGACACTAAGAACTCAAGAAGACCACTTGAAAGAAAATTCAAGTGATGCGGACTATGATGATAACTTGGCACTCTTGACAAGAAAGTTCAAAAAATTCATAAAAAGGAATAAATTTAAAAATAACACTAAAAATAAAATTAATCCTAAGAAAGAACAAATTATATGTTATGAATGCAAGAAGTTGGGACATTTCAAAAGTGAATGCCCCAAAGTATAGAAGAAGAAGACTCTTAAAGCAAATTGTGACAATTTAAGTGCATCCAAGGAAGAGGAGCCAACCAACACAAAGCAAGTTGCTCACTATACACTAATGGCCATCAGAGATGAGGTAAGCAGTTCATTAGATGCAAATTTATGTTTTGATAAATTACTAAGTGTTTTTCATGATTTATTTGATGAATGTAAATTAGTTAGTAAAAAATATAAATTGTTGAAAAAGGAGCATGCTTCTCTTGTTAGTGATTTTGATAGACTAAAAGTTGAGCACAATGATAGTTTAGCTCCTTGCACAAAATGTGATGAATTAGAAACGCTTAAAAAGGAAAACTTACTACTCAAAGAAACCTTAGAAAAGTTTGAGGTTGGAAGTAAGTTCTTGAACATGATCCTTGCCAATAAGGGTCACATTCATAGAAGAGGCAGAATCAAATTTGTGAGTAGCTCTCACTAAAATCCAACAACCTTTGTTAAAGGCCCTACCTTGCATGTATCACCTCGCACTAAATGCAATTTTTATTGCAAACCCAGATATGTAGCTTATAAATATCCATTTAAGAGACATGGTCCACATAAATTGATTTGGGTTACTAAAGGAACCTCAAATGACTCAATGCAACATGATAAGTTGAGTAGATCAATTTTTGAGGCACCCAAGGTCAAATGGATACCTAAAAATCATTCTTTTTTGTAGAAATATTTATCATCACAAGCTAGGAGCAAGAGATGGTACCTTGATAGTAGATGCTCAAGGCACATGACCAGAAATCCATCTCAATTCTCTAAACTCACTAGCCTAAACAAAGGGTATGTCACCTTCGGAGACAATAACAAGGGTAAAATCATTGGCAAAGGAACCATAGGTAACAAATCCAAATTTTTGATTGAAGAGGTTTTGTTGATTGATGGGTTAAAGCATAATCTTTTGAGCATTAGTCAATTATATGATAAAGGATACATCATTATATTTGAATCCAATACTTCCATTATTGAAAAACCACACAAAAACACATCTATGATTGTCCTAAAACAAAATAATATACATACTATCAACATTGATGATTTTTATAATGAAATGTGTTTTTCAGTTTTGAATGATGATGCTTAGCTTTGGCATAAGAGATTAGGTCATGCTAGCATGAAACTAATCTCTCAAATCTCATCTAAAGAACTTGTAAGAGGTATTCTTCACATTAAGTTTGTTAAAGACAATGTGCATGATGCATGTCAATTAGGAAAATAAATAAAAGATAGTTTCAAACCAAAGAATCAAATAAGCACCTCTAGACCATTGCAATTGATCCATATGGATTTGTTTGGACCAATTGATACATCAAGCCTAGGAGGTAGCAAATAGGCCTTTGTAATTGTAGATGATTATAGTAGATACACTTGGACATACTTCTTGACAAATAAAAGTGATTGCTTTAGGTATTTTTCTAAGTTTTGTAAACTTGTTCAAAATGAAAAAGGCTTTATGATTTCATCAATTCGAAGTGATCATGGTGGCGAATTTCAAAATTGTGATTAATTTTTGTGAATCTAATGGATATAACCATAATTTCTCTACTCCGAGAAATTCTCAACAAAATGGAGTAGTAGAATGGTGGCGAATTTCAAAATTGTGATTAATTTTTGTGAATCTAATGGATATAACCATAATTTCTCTACTCCGAGAAATTCTCAACAAAATGGAGTAGTAGAAAGAAAAAATAAAAATTTATATGAAATGGCAAGAACCATGTTGAATGAACAAAGCCTCCCTAGATATTTTTAGGTCGAAGCTGTTAATATGGTTTACTATGTCATGAATAGGGTTCTAATAAGACCATTACTTTCAAAAACTCCTTATGAATTATAGAATAATAAAAAACGTAATGTTTCATATTTTAATGTTTTCGGTTGTAAATATTTTATCTCGAATGAAAAAGATGCCTTAGTAAAGTTTGATGCAAAATTCGATAAAAGGATTTTTCTTGGCTATTCTTCTATTTCTAAAGTCTTTTGTATCTTTAACAAAAGAAGTTTGGTTATAGAAGAGTCTATTCATGTTGTCTTTAATGAAGTTTCTGAATTTAAGAAAAATGAGTTTGATGATGATCTTAATTTTGATGGTTTGAATTTAAATGAACCTCCTCTTTCAACTAGCAACTTGGATGCATCTTCTTCTGAAATATTCTTACCCAAGAAATGGTAATACGTAGACACATCAAAAGGGGTTCAAACTCATTCTTTACTTAAGAATTTTTGTGCCAATGCCTCTTTTCTTTCTCAAATTGAACCTAAATGCATTAATGAGGCCTTGAAATATGATTCATAGGTTATCGTAATGCAAGAAGAGTTGAACCAATTTGAGAGAAACGAGGTGTGGAAGCTTGTTCCGAGGCCAAATGACCATTTAGTTACTGGTACTAAATGGGTCTTTAGAAATAAGCAAGATGGATTTGGTATTATGGATAGAAATAAGGCTTGATTAGTGGCCAAAGGTTTCAACCAAGAAGAAGGTATCGATTAGGAAGAAACCTTTGCTCCTATCGCATGATTAGAAACCATAAGGATGCTCCTTGCCTATGCTAGTAGTAATAATTTTAAGTTATTTCAAACGAATGTTAAAAGTACTTTTTTTAATGGCTTTATTTCTGAAGAAGTTTATGTTGAACAACCTCCCAGATTTGAGAATGATAATTTTCCAAATCATGTGTTTCAATTAATTAAAGCTCTCTATGGATTAAAACAAGCCCCAAGGGCTTGGTTTGAGAGACTTAGCTCCTTTCTTATCCAAAATGATTTCTCTAAAGCCAATGTCGATACTACATTGTTTATTAAAAATTTTGAGAATAATTTTCTTGTTGTTCAAATTTATATTGATGATATTATTTTTGGTTCTACAATGAATCTTTCTGCGAATCATTTGCTAAGAGTATGAGCCTAAAGTTTGAAATGAGTTTACTGGGGGAACTAACTTTCTTTTTAGGCTTACAAATCAAACAACTTAGTAATGGTATTTTTCTTAGTCAAACAAAATATGTATTAGACTTGCAAAAATGATTTAATATGGATAGTTCAAAAGTTGTTAATACTTTTATGAGTACCGCTACTAAGTTAGACATTGACGAAAGAGGAGAAAGTTTTGATCAAAAAGCTAATAGAGGTATAATAGGTAGTTTACTATACCTCACTGCAATAAGACCAGACATCATGTTTAGCGTAAGATTTTGTACTAGGTTTCAATCTAATCCTAAGCTATCTTTTTTTAAAGCAGTTAAAAGAATTTTTAGATATCTTAAAGGAATCACTAATCTAGGATTATGGTATCCAAAATCCAAAAACTTTGAATTAATTGCATATGCTTATGTGGATTTTGCTGAATGTAGATTAGATAGAAAAAGCACATCTGAAACATGTCAATTCTTAGGTCATGCACTTGTCTCTTGGTCTTTCAAAAAACAAAACTTGGTTATACTAACTACAACCAAAGCCGAATGCATAGCGGCTAGTGCATGTTGTGTACAAGTTATATGGATAAAAAATATATTAGAAGATTATAAAATTCACCTTAAGAATATTTCCATAAAATGTGTAACACAAGTGCAATATGTTTAACAAAAAATCCTATTCAACACTCTAGAACTAAGCATATTTACATTCGGCATTATTTCATAAGAGATCACATGAACAACCATGACATATCTTTAGAGTTTATTGATACGAAACATCAATTAGTCGATATCTTTGCAAAACCTTTAAATAAAGAATAATTTGATTTTATTAGAAGAGAGTTAGGGATGTTAAATTGTCCGAATGTATGAATTTGATATATTTCTTTTCTGAACTATCTTAATGTATTTCATGAATGGAGCTTTCATGAATTTATTTCATTTTTATCTTTCTTGATATTAAGTTTACTTCATACCCTTGCTCCATCACTTAATGATTTTTGATATACTTAGTCCCTTCACTCATGAAATTCATTAACAAATGCATCTCTCACGGATTTCACTTTATAAATTTTTAATGAGAAACGGATTTGATTTATGAAGTCTTATTCAAGGATTTTTAATCCTTCATTTGATGCTTCTTCCATACTCTTCTCATGCAAAAAAAACTTTATGAATTTTTAGTGTGTAATGATCACTTGCAAAAATGACGATTTGGTTTAGTGTGTAATGGATTTGATTTATGATACACTTGATCCTTTTAATGAATCTCTTCTCGTTGAAATTGAAGCATGATTTAATGAAACTTGCATGTCTAAAAGAAGAACCAAAAAGCCCTTGAGTAAAAATGTTAGCTTATCCAAAGAGAAATTATCATGCAAAAGTTTTGCTTACCTTTATTTATTGCTTGGATATATTGGTGTGAAACTTGCTTGAATTTTTACCATACTTGCATTATTAAATTATTCTCCTTTTTATTGATGACAAAGGGGGAGAAATGTGGCAAATTAATGACAAAATGAATGTCTTAGAAAAATGCATAAAATATATTGAATGTCTTAGATAAATGCATACAATGTATTGTAAATGATTGAATGTCTTGAAAATACTTGAAATATGAGCAAATATGATTAGTATCGTCAAATACATCACAATTATCAAGATGTTTGCTTGAAACGTATCGGAATGTGGCATGATTACTTGTAAATGTTTGATTTCTAGTATCATGCTTGATTTCATATCAAATTGATATTTCGTATTGGAATCTTGCCATGGAATGATGAATTGTCATCTTGCTAATTTTAATATTCGAAACTCATATCATATTTGAAAATGATGATTGATTATCATTGGACTTGAAAATGGATGTCATGCCTTGACATTATTTTTATTGATAAATACGTGATATCGTATTTTGAATTAGTAAATCACGATAAGTATCATAATGTGCATATTGATAAGTTTAAATGAATATAACTTATCAGTTTGATACTTAAATTCAAAGACCTTGAATTCAAGAATATTTTTTCTCAAGAATGACATATAGATAGGGGGAGTTAAGGTTAACTCTGTCATCAATTGATTGTCATCATAAAAAAGGGAGAGATTGTTCAATCTCGGATTTTGATGATGAAATCAATTGGTAAATTGTTTGATCTAATCTATATGTTGAGAAAAGTGTGCAAGATTAACTACGATAGTGGTAAGACATAAAGCAAATATTGTGCTGGAGTCAAGATCAAGATTTTATTGGGAGTTCGAGAGTTCGTCGGAAGTCCGAATGTTCGTCGGAAGTTCTGCTAGAATTAACCAAGAAGTCTAGGAGCTTGCCTAAGAAGCTCATTGGAACTTGCCAAGAAGATCATCGTGAAGTCTAGGAGCTTGCCAGAAGTCCAACAGAACATTGCTGAGAGATCGTTGGAAGTTCACCGGAAGATCGTCAGAAGCTCGCTGGAAGAACAATTGACATATCGAAACAAGAATACCTTGTTAAAGGTCTTAGTTATCATAATTAGTCCTTAAGTTGAGTTAGGATTGGGAGGTAATCCCACTAACTTAGTTAGAGGCCAACTGGGCCCTTAATAGGGCTAAAGTGAGCCGATTGAATAGCCCATTCAGCACCTAAAATCACGACTGGCGATGGCACTGTTTGGGACTCAATCTCCCAAGTGCTTTAAGTGGTGGTACCGCTAGCAGTTATTACCTACCAACGATGGTATCGCTTGTCAGGCGATGGTAGCGCTAGAGCTCTATCAAGCAGTGGTATCGCTAGACTAGGCGATGGTACCACCAAACTGGGTGATAGTACTGCCCAGTGTCAGAGAGTTAGGCAGTGGCACCGCCCAATAATGGCGGTGGTACTGGTAGTACCCCCGAAATCAGGGGATGTAACACTTTTTGACTCCAGTTCTGAAGCCATTGGGGCCTATAAATACCCCATCCTTTTCTACATAAAAGGGTAACAAAGTGAAATAATAAGTATGGAAAAGTCTTAAATGTTGGGCTGTTAAAAGTGTTGTCAAAGTAAAAAGAGTCCTCCTCCTCCCTCTCTTAGCTTTATAATCATCCAAGAAAGAGGAGTGAGACTTGTAAGGGTCATCTCCTAAACCTGTAAAAAGGAGAAAGTATGGTAAAGAGGTGGTTGGTCTTTACCTATTAAAGGAGGACTATTAGTAGATGCTGGTGACCTCGATGGAGGAGGAATCAGAAGTGGATGTAGGTCACAACGATCGAACCACTATAAATTCCAATGTGTTTTTTCCTTGTTGCAAATTCTCTTTACTGCATTCAACTTTACTACATTGCAAACTTCCCAACCTTCTCCTCTCTACTTACTCAAAGTGAAACAAACGATTTGAGTCAAAACCAATTTTTATCGAAACGAAATATTTTCTGGAATCGATGTTATTTTTTCGCTGCACTAATTCACCCCCTCTCCTAGTGCCACTCTTGATCCTAACACTATTAAGGGCCTAGTTACCCCCTAACTGAGTTAGTAGGATTATCTCCCAATCCTAACTCAAACTTAAGGTCTAACTATAATAATTAAGACATTTAACATGGCATTCTTGTTCTAGTATGTCAATTGTTCTTCCGACGAGCTTTTGGCGATCTTCCGGTGAACTTCTGATAATCTCTTGGCAATATTTCGGTAGATTTCTGGCAAGCTCTTGGACTTCACGACAATCTTTTTGGTGAGTTCCAACGAGCTTTTTTGGCAAGCTCCTGGACTTCTCAATTAATTCCGACATAACTACCAATGAACGTATGGAATTTCGATAAACTCTCAAACTACCAATGAAATATCGATCTTAACTCCGACATAACATTTGCTTTATGTCTTACCACTATCGTAGTTAATCCTGCACACTTTTCTCAATATATAGATTAGATCAAATAATTTACCAATTGATTTCATCATCAAAATCCAAGATTCAACAAACATTACAGATTTGGAGGCATATACTATAGCATTTGAGGAGGTAATCATTGCTAAATTTGAAGCCTTCGAGATGTGAATGGAGGATAAGATTTAGACTCTCTTTATCAAACTCAATTTGGGCTAACCACTGAGCCCGAAAAAATCATATTAATGAGAGAGCTCTAACCGAAGAGATGACTTCCAAGAAATAGGAGGCTCTGTGACTAATCCCTACTATCCACTCATGATGGTGAACTTCCCTAGAAAGGAAGAAAGAGACCCGATTAGTTGGATCTCATGCGTGAAGCAATATTTTCGGTATCACAAAATCGCAGATGCATCTATAGCAGAAATTATGGCTATACATCTTGAAAGGGATGCCATACAGTGGTTTGACTGGTTTGAACACACTCATAGAGTCCTCTCATGGTGACAATTCAAAGAAGAACTGCTGATTTGCTTTAAACCAACCGATTACGAGAATATTGATGGACATAAAGAAGAAGATATAGAAGAAGAGCCACAACCAACCGACTTTATGGTAGACGCGCTAGCCAGCTACTCAAACCCGCAAACGATGAAAGTTAGAGGCCTTCTCAAACAACAATCGATCACTATTCTCATCGGCACGGGCAGCACTAATAACTTCCTAAATAGTGAGGTTGCTACTCAGATGGTGCTCCACATTGAAGGTTGTAGCAAGTTCGACGTAAAGGTTGTTAATGGCAAAATCCTAAAGTGCAACCAAAGATGCCCGCAGGTGAAACTATTACTATAAGACTAAGAAATTATTGTCAACTTCTTCCTCCTACCAATTGATGATTATGAGGCTATTTTTGGCATAGAATAGCTGGCAATGCTAGGTGATGTCTCTTGAAACTTTTTCAAATTAATTATGAAATTCTACTGTATAAGCAAATAGATCATCCTACGTGGGAAGCGCAAAAGCAACATAACCACCGTTTCGACCCAACGAATAAAGAAAGTTTCATACAAGGTAAATGGTAGCTTTTTTATGCATCTCTAGTAGCAACTAGAGGAGAAGAAAATAGAAATTGAATGTCAAAATCTCACCCAATTGCTTGCTAAATTTGCTGACATTTTTGCTAAACTGCGTGGTCTTCCTCTTACTTGGTAACATAACCATCAGATTCTAATTCTTCCGGACAAACCACTAGCAAACACTCAGTTGTACCATTATCCTCACCTCCAAAAGGATGAAATTGAAAAGATTATAAAGGAGATGATTGAAACAGGGGTGATTTGGCCAAGTTGTAGCCCCTATTCCTCACTGGTGCTACTTGTACGCAAGAAGGATGGAACTTGGTGGATGTGCATTGACTACCGAGCTTTAAATGGCATCACATTAAGGACATGTACCCAATACTAGTGGTGGATAAACTTCTTGATGAGTTAAAAGGATCTCAAGTCTTCATGAAGTTGGACCTTCGATCCGGTTACCACCAAATTTGGGTATGCGAAGATGACATTCCAAAATACTGCATTTCGCGTACATAACGACCATTATGAATTCTTGGTAATGCCTTTTGAACTCACTAATATTCCTTCAACCTTCTAAATTCTCATGAATGATATTTTTCGGAGCTTTCTTCACAAATTTGTCCTGGTATTTTTTGATGATATTCTCATTTACAGCCCTTCTCTTGAGACTCACTTTCAGCATTTACGGGTTGTTTTGACAATCCTTTGGAAGAATACTCTTTTTGTTAAGTAGCTAGAGTGCAGCTTTCTTCAGCAAAAAGTAGAGTACCTTGGTTACATAATATCAAAAGGAGTGGTGATAGACCCAACAAAAATTAAAGCAATGTAGGGTTGGCCGAAACCTACAAATATGAAATTACTGTGCAGGTTCCTTGGACTAACGGGCTACTACCAAAAATTTATGAAGGACTATGGGAAGATCAGTGCACCCCTCACTTTTCTACTAAAAAAAGATGTCTTCCATTGGTCGGACAAAGCCACCGCTGCCTTCGACAAACATAAGGCAGCCATGACAATGACGCTGGTGCTAACGCTGCCAGATTTCAACCAACCCTTCTTCATTGAGGCTGACGCATCTGGAGTCGGAATTGGAGCTATTCTCATGCAAGAGGGTCGACCACTCGCATTCACCAACTAGGCGTTGTCTCTCTCCCATCAAAAAATGTCAATATATGATAAGGAGATGCTCGTCATTGTGCACGCAGTAATGAGGTGGAGACCCTACATGATCGGTCGGTGATTTCAAATTAAAACCAACCATAGAAGCCTCAAATACTTTTTGGAGTAGAAGATATCATCCCCTGAGTAGCAAAAATAGGTAACCAAACTTCTAGGATTTGATTATAAAATTATTTACAAAAAAGGGAAAGAAAATGTTCTTGTAGATGCACTCTCACGGCTACCTAAGCAAGCTAAATTTTTAGTCATCTCCCTTCCTACCACTGGCTTCCTCGATGACATTAGGGAGGAATGGAAGAAGGATCTAAAGATCAGCAATATCATAAAAAATTTGGAGGATCCAAGTGCAATAACCCACTACACTTAGGATTCGAGGGATCTACGCTACAAAGGTTGCATTGTGCTTATACTCGACTCCCCTTGCATAAAAATCATCTTACACGAAATGCACTCCACACCTTCACCAGGGCACTCCGGATTTCTGAGAACCGACAAAAGAGTGAAACAAAATTTTTATTGGAGAGGGATGACAAAAATTATTTCTGAATATGTGGCACAATGTGATGTATGTCAACAGCAAAAGGGTGAAATATTGATGAGTCCAGGGAAGCTACAACCATTACCTATACCAGACTCAATGTGGACTGACATCTCTATAGACTTCATCAAAGGGCTGCCACCTTTCAAAGGTAAAAGCACAATCCTCATAGTGGTTGATCGACTTACAAAATATGCTCATTTTTGTGCTGTGTGAAATCCCTACACTGTTGCTAGTATTGCTCAGTTTTCATAGAAAATATTGTTAAACTACATGGGATGCCAAGGTCAATTGTAAGTGATTATGACAGGATCTTCACTAGTAAATTTTGGATCAAGTTATCTCAATTACAGGGCACCAAACTCAAGATGAGCATAGCATATCATCCATAAAATGATGGACAAATAGAGGTGGTGAATAGGTGTTTAGAGACGTACCTTCGGTGTTTCATCGGTGACCAGCCAAAGGAGTGGGTGAAATGGCTTTCTTAGGCCGAATGGTAGTATAATACTACATATCATTCATCTACAAAATTTGCCCCATATGAAACACTATATGGTCGGCCAGCCCCTATGATTCCAAAGTATGTAATTAGCTCGGCCAAGGTAGATCAGGTCAACCTAGATTTAATTGATAGGGATAAACTCCTACAGTTGCTAAAGGATAATCTCTCTACCGCTCAAGCCAAAATGAAGTGGCAAGCTGACACATGAAGAAGCAAAAGAGAATTTTCAATAGGAGATTGGGTTTATCTTCGCCTACAACCATACAAGCAACTCTCCATCAACACACGAGCCTCCATGAAGCTATCCCCACATTTTTATGGGCCCTATCAAATCACAAAGAGTATTGGAGCCATAGCGTACAGACTTAAATTGCTTGAGGATGCCAAAATTCACCCTATCTTTCACATGTCATGCCTGAAACCCATGTTGGGAGAACACGAGCCACCCCAGATCTAATTGTCCAACACCACTGATGATGGAGATATTCAAGCCCAACCACAAGCCATCCTTGACTATAGAATCGTGATGCATCGCCGACATCCCTCTATTGAAGTATTAGTGCATTGGAATAATTTATCACTCCAAGACACCACGTCGAATCATATGAGGAGCTAAAGACCAGGTTCCCTGAGTTCACGGAACCTAAGCCTTGAGGACAAGGCTAATTTGGAGACGGCGAGCTTGATAGGACCCTTTTTGGCTGCCACCTCCAATTCTCCTCTTCTCCTTAGTCAATAGCCTCTATTTGGGGTGTGTAGACAATAAGAAGGGTCGGCCCCTTCTTGATTGTATGGTGCGTGCAACGAGGAGATTTGAACAGTGATTTGAGGAGTACTTTTGTAGCCCCTCCCACGTGGATTACTGCTAAAGAGAATGATAGTTGACCTCCTTCATCCTCTCCAATAGATCTACAGATTTTGAAAGATATATGATCACTCTAGATAACACACATCACTTAACACGTATGGTTTTTCGGTTTTGCGGGTTTTTGCGCATAAATCTTTACACAATGATGAAACCTTCTTTTATGTGAGAAATTCTGAATTTTTTTTTATTATTCTTCTGTTACCCATATGATGTCGCCCGAAATTTCCCAACAGCCACCAGTGTCAAGAGGTGGAAGTTGAGTGGGATGGGCTTGTTTTAAATTTCTTGTACGAAGGGGGACCCTACTGAAGTGCTTTCCCTATGCTCCTCCTTGGACTTATGGAATTCTCTCTGGACCTCATTTGGGCGCCAATTTACTAGCCACAATTGGGCTCGTAATGAGTCATCTACTGAGTTGGATGATAGGGTGTCCACTTCAGGAAGGGCCGAGGTGGCATGTCTGGATGGAGGTGCATTGTATTCTGCCATCGGTTTCAAGTCTCTTGGTTGTTCCCTGATTGGAGGATTGGTGTTAGGAGCCAAAGGTGGCTGGCCAACTAGGGTGGCGTCATGCACTACAAGAACAGAGGTGGGCTGAGCTAAAGGCAATGGCTATGGTGGAGGAGTCGCTTGTTAGGATAGTTGGGGGATGAGGCGTGCAATGGTCTGCATCGTTCCCGCCAACACCTGCACCTGATGCTTGAGGCTAAAGAATGCCTCAATGGGCACCACTAGTTATCCTATGCTAACCTCGGGAGGTAAGAGTCCGGGGCCATTAAGTAAGCGCTAGTAGCACCCCAGGGTTTGAGCTGAGGCGTTCCCATCCATCTGTGGGAGAATGGGCAGTTGACCTCCAGGGGAGAAATTGGAGTGGGCAGCGGGTTGTCACGGACAAACTTCAAAATAGGATGTTTGATGTAATGCTTATGTACGTCCGTGTCTTTTGGTATGTTCATGTTTTGAACAGCATGTAGAGGGACGGCCGAAGGCTTATTAGTCCCATTTTAGTTTCGGTCTGTAGTGGACCATTTTACCCCTTTGTTGTGCAACTGTTCAGAGCTTGTAAAGTTTGTTTGTAATTTACATTGTCTAAGAAGTGTTTCCGGAGATGATTGCTTGTGGATCCTGAGTGAGGCGTTTTCTCTAACCCGTTTTCTCTTTTGTAGGTCCTAAGGGACCATGGGAGGTTTCGGGGAGGCTGACTTTTGCGGACGGACACGCAAGGGTGCCGCACGACTTAGGCAAAACCAGCTAAGTCCGTGACAGGGTGCCTCCTCAATAGGGCGTTAATTGAGGTTGCTTGTTGGTGGATGTTATTGTGACATCGGGCACTCCTTCTAGCACCAAAATATTGTCGTCCTTTATGTCGTGGCTTAGGAGTCGGCATGACTTGGTTCAATCCCGATCATGCTAGGGCATCCTCGTAAGCGTTCCAAGATAGAGATGAGGGCGAGGTCGAAGCAACAGTGGGTGTCTCTTGGGTTGGCCCGGGGAGAAGCTTGGTCCCTGCACAATAGGTCCGTACTGGAAGGGGGATTCCTGGCTCGATCCTCTTGAAGCTTAAGTCAGCTTTTTGTGGTAGCATTGCGTGTTCGAGATTCGCCTCCCTTAGCGTGAGCCAAGGGGTCGGCGTTTATACCTCTCCCTGAGGATCGATCGCACGTAAATTGTTAATGATTGCTGACACTCTAGGCAACCAGTTTGTTTGCCCCGGATGACACGGGCGGCTTTGTATGATCTCAAGCACGGTTATGCATCATTCCCAAGTCCACTGCGTCGCTTTGAAGTCGTACCGTGCGTGTGCACCACGTTTGACTTTGAGATGTTACATTGATTTTGAAGTGGCTACTGGCTATCGTTGTAAAATGATATCAAAATATTCCCTATCAAGAGTCAATGAAATCTATAAAAGAATGTCCTACGTGTTCTTCCAAGAGAGTTTAATAGTAAAATATTGGAAAAAATGACATTATTCCAAAGAAATTTCATTATTCTGCCAGCAACAATAAACTAGAGATAGCCTTGCGTGTCCATATGAAGCACATTTATCCAATATGAAATTTTACTAGCAGAATATTAGATATAATACACCAAAAATATTAATATGATAATAATATACTTCCCCCAGTTATCTTATTTTTATAATTTAAAATCTCATCATATAAAATTTTTATATCTAAAATATTAATTTGATGATGCACATTACTCATATTAGATTGATGGTTCAAAATCTTATCTTCTCAATCAAGTTACTCTTTCAAAAGAAACAAAAAGATGATAGTGGACATGGAAGTTTGGAAACCACGAAAAGTTGAACATCCAGGTTTGGAAACCAAGATCATAACATTGAATCAAACGGGACATGGATGTGATGATAATACTTAAATAAGAAGAAACAAGAGTTGATAGTGGCAATCCAACTGCACCCTAAACCTACGTTGGAAGAAAAAGCTACTGTTCTATACAGCAAAGAAGCTTGGATCTGCGGTAGGTTTTGCTATTGCCTTCTCATAGGTTTGTAAAGGACCACAGTTACATACTTGGATTGAAACCTATGGGTCAGACCAAGGGCCACCAGTGACTGCGATGCCCATCCTTTCTCAATGAAGAGATGGTTGAGAACAACATGCTGAGGTTTTGTAGAAGATCCCTCGGCTTCTCGAGAGCCAAGAACTGTGAGGTGAAGCTGGGGTGGAAGCATTGGTGGCTCCTTCGCATAGTCCTCATCCACTGGGAATGATCCACCGTAGCTGGAGTTGGGCGAAGGGGGTGCCTCAAATTCAGAAACACCTTCCACAATCTCAGGAATGTAGTCCTGGAACATGGAAATGGGCATCATTAGCAGGATCTTGATTCTAGCTTGTGAAAAAGGAAAGAAAAATGTGCAAGTACTTTGTTTACTCACAGAGACATCAAGAATGTTGACAGTGTGTCCAGTTTCATAAGCCATGTGAGGAAGATCAGGAATAAACCTCAATTCACCATCCACAATGAACTTGTAGTGATAGATCCCGGATGGAAGGACCAACAAGATGGAATGATCTTTGCCTGATGTCTGCAATGCTTTCCTGAAAATTGGAAAGGTCTTAGCAACTCAATCCACTTTTTGTGAATAAGTTCCGAAAGGAGGCTAAGATTATTTGCACAGTAATCTTAGATCTCAACCTTGAAGTCCAGTTGTCCCATGATCCTTCAACCAAAACCTCCTTCCCTCCATGGCTCCAAGTAATGAGTGTAGCAATTCCATTTTCGATTGGGGCGTCAAAAGGTCCATCAGAGTGATTCATCCATGTTTGACTGAAAACTGGAGGGGTATCAGCTGCTCTTTGCAATGGAGCTACTGGAATCTACAACATAAATTTACCTGTTAATCTGCTTCTTGAATAGGGCACTGATATTTAAGTAGCATCCATGCACTAAGAAAATGGCATTCGAAAACAAAACCACCAATAACCGTACACATATTCTGCTCAAAAAGAAGCTTTTAGTTGGAAGTGAGAAATAGAGAGAAATGAACAAAATGGAGAAAGTGATCAAAGGAAGAAAGGGATAAGATAAGAACTTAAATTTAAAATCTAACATGATATCAGTATGTTTGTATCAAATCTTCATATTAATGTTCTAAATATCTAGGTCACTTTAAAATATTTGATATCAAACTTTTGATCCCAATGGACAAAAGACCCATGTAGCTCGCCCAGTACAGTTGTTGTTGAGTCACTTAACAATATTCGAAACTAATCCAGATATCCTGAAGCTAAAAGTATCATATGCTTCTAAAGGTAGGCATGGATGTCTACCTTCAAATTTCATTGGGCATTTAAACTCCAAACATTGCCAACGTAAAATTTGAAGGTCCAAAATCAGTTTCAAAATATTGGCCTAAGCTTTCACAAGTTTTCAAAGCAAATCTTGATGGATTATCAACAAGCAATGCGACACTTGCATTACTCCATAAATGTTACTCTCACAAATGTGAACCAAACATGTGCCTTTTGCTCATAGTTGGGAAGGCAAGAACAAGGATCATGCAATCTATATTTTGTTTCTGAAGAAAAGGGTTTTTTTTTATGGGTTTAGAAATTGGCCACAAGGATAACTAGAGAAGATTACACGATTTAATATTTAATTCTATATCATCCAATCCTTCAGTGTATAGGGATCAAAATATTGACAAAATTCATATAGAATAATGAAAAACTCAGCATTGATAACCATGGATGAAAGAAAGGGAAACAAGGCTGAAGAAGAATGAGTGAACATGATGTAGGATCTGTCTTTGGTAACAACCAATGAAGAGCTAAAGGATAAAGAAAGAGGAGAACAATGCAGAAAAAAACTTTGGTACCAGACAAGGAAGGAATAAAAAAGATGATAATCTAGATTCTAGTGTATAATTCTTGTCAAAGTTCAAACTGGACCCATCTAATCCTTTTCCAGCATATGACAGAGTTAAACTGGGCTGTTTCAATCTCCCAACTTATACCATTTACCATGATCCACTGGTTTAACATGCTTAAGCTCGAAAGTTATTAGTAGATTCATCAGGTTCTTTTAAACCAACTCAGGCCTTCTCTCATGTTTAACGTGGGACTAAACTGGGGAGTTGCAACAATTATGTATGCATTCAGACAAGCAAAGAAAATTTATCTTTGATAGAACAATATAACAGAATTATAAAAGAAGAGGAAACAAAGATGAGATAAAGACAAATAAAATGTAGAGAAAAGGAAGAAATATCTGACAACTCATAGACCTTTTTTATTTATCCTCAAATCAATAGCATAGAATTTTGATTTTCCTTTAAATATCATCAGATTTTTGGAACTTCATGGACAATGATACATTGTTATATCCATAACAGAACCAAAATAATAACTGGAGTTGAAATATGATTTAGCCTTTTTAAAACAGCAACTAAAAGAAAGAATGAAAAATTCAACTAGTCCTCATCATTACTCAATCTTTAGTCTAAATCAGACTCAAACTAAGCCTAAACAACTCCTAGAGAGTAGACATTAACTGATAAACATATGTGAACTACAGAATATATTATATAGTTAATGCCTCAGAAGAAGAAACAATTTTGAGGCATTTGGCTGAACCAATTGCATGCTCAATAGAGTCCCATATTTAGACTTGAGTTTGCTTTCCATTGTGTCATTTGGTTTGCCACAAATGGTCTTCAATCCACTTGTCAGTGGCACAAATTGTGCTCAAATGTTTCCAGCATTCAGGCATATGTCACAAAACTAAAAACACTTGTTTTAATTCTCTATTTAAAGTGTAATTTGGTGGAATCATTGATTTTTTCAAAAAACATTACAGAATGACCGAGAACATGAATAATTGAACGACAAAATTACCTCATTGACTCATAAGATCAAAATTGGAAAAATATGACATGAGGTACATGCAAATCATCCTACCATTTGTAATGCATAGGATCATGACTAAGAGCAACAACTTGGAACAATCAAAATATAGACATAGCTGAAAATGTCTTTTATTTGCTTTTAATATTAATAAATAGGCCTTGAACTGAAGTAACTTTAATTACTATCAAGGTGTTTAACACAGAAGTCTTATAACCAGGTTAGTTACACTCGATGTAAAGAAACATATGCAGAGTGCTAAAAATCAAAAAAAAATTACTGTATAAACACAATAACTTTTTGTGAAACTTCAAATGATCAATCATCTGTTGAACTCAAATACTATGAAGAGTAATTTTGTTTCAAAAGCACAGAAAGAAATTAGCTGTGATATGGATACCTGGAGTAATATGATATGGAACATCAAAAGAACAAATATTAATAGTCCTTCCATAGGGTTGGTTCTCTTTACATGTCCAAATTGATCTGTATTACCAAGAATTCTATTTTTTTGACAGTTTCATGAATAGAAGCACAGTTTATGTTGACAAAATGATGGAACTCCAATCCATAGTTGGGGGATGACATGTGGAAGAGGTACACAGAGTTGTTTTCTGAATGTTGCTTTAAAGGTAAGCAAATAACAATTAGAAACTGTAATTGAATTGTTTAGTCTTTTACCAAATATATCACAAATTTGATGATGCAAGCAAACAGTCAAAAAGTATGACAAGAAAGAAAGCCTCTAGATAGAGAAAGCTAACATTTAACAGTATGCCCTGTAATCACTAAAAAAGATTCCTACGAGACCAGACATTTGGTTGAAGACAATGTAGTTTTGACAAATTTATATATTTTTATTCAAGTAGAAGTTTTAGGATAATATAGAAAATTTAGGTGAATGATGAGAACTGTCCAATTATTTCTTTGTGTGCTAACAATGATTTGAATAGAATTTAATGGCAAGAAATTGATGAAGTGGACAATGAACAAACCATAGAAATTTATAGAGAGACAAATTAGTTCTATTTAAAATGATCTTAAGAAAATTGAACAAGTACAAAAGGAACACTATTTCGAATTTTATGGATGACATTGGATGCACTCCTCAAATTGATTAACATATTAATCTGGTAAAGATAAATATTCCATTTTAACATAAGGTAAGGTCAAGTGTGAGAGACAGGAGATCAAATATATGGTACTCACAAAAGAGGAAGTAAAGAAAATATGAATCTATGTTTATATGAAAAAAAGGGCATGCTTAAAATTTTTGGCTTGCTCATTGTTTTATCCAGATGTCATGAAAAGAAAGAAATCAAAGGAAATGAGAGGTCCTAAAAGGTTTCTGTCAGGAAGCCCTAGAAAGCTTCCAAGCCTCAAATTTCAGTTAGGAACTACCATTGTAACTATATAAATGTAGCCAAAGGTCAAGGCTGATATGGAAAGGAAAAAGAGCCTCAAAATCAACCACTGACTAGCCTGTAACTCACGAGCAAAACATTGACTTACTTCGCCAAGAATGCAGTAAACTACTAACACCAAACAAAGAGTATCAAAGGGCTAATGAACACAGAAGAGTTGATGGTATTGAATCTACTTCATTTTCCATTGATCTGGAAATCTATCACCTTGTTGATTAATTATTATTCAAACATTAAACAGATCATCATAAACATCAATTTTAGCTACTAAGGTAAACAGTGCCATAAACCATCATGTTCTTTAAGCCAATAATCACGCACCGGCAACACTAATAATTTTCCGACAACCAAGTTCGACAATGTACCAGATCAGACATACGCCATAGCATTTATTTATATCATTAAGAACCCAAATAAAATGAAACGAGATAAGCAAATTTCAACTTACAGAAAAACCATGTCTATCACAATCAAGAAATTGGAGAAAAAATAGAGCTCTTTTTTTAGGAAGGCAGCACTCATCATCATAATAAAATAATCAATAGACAAAGTTAATCACCAAAAAGAAAAGGCTGAAGACAAAGGGGATTCGAGTTGGGAGGGATGACCAAAGACCTGGGGAGCGCTCATGCGCGGGGACCGGGAGTTCCGGGGGCTCTCCGGCGGCGAGCACGCCATCTGGCCGACCGCCTGCTGAGGGCCACTGGGGACAGCAGCGTCGCGGTCGGATCCCTCCATGGGCCCGCCGTGGCCGTTCTCTCCCTCCTTGGCGGCCGCGTTCCCCATCACCGTCCAGCGAGGAAACCAGAAACAAGATCGATTCCCCCTAAAACAACAAAATCAAAGCCCAGTAAAGAATCAGCTGTGGAAAAGAAAGAAGCAAAAGGGACAAGAAAGGGAAGCGAACACCATTATCGATCTTACTTGTTTCCTGCGGCTACCGCTCCGGCGAGAGCTTGGCGGGAGCCAGGCAGGAATGCCTCCGACGTTCGGGCTTATTTACGGCGTCTGCCACCCACGAGGCCAGCGCATGAGAGGGGGAGAGAGAGAGAGACGAGGAAGCCGACGTACGCACATAAAATAGGTTGAAACGGAAGAAGTAATGGCGTGGCACGGGTCTACCGCGAGTTGTGGTAAACGTCACCGTGGTGAATCAAATGGGGAATTGGAATTTATTGTATTGAGGTTAGTTACGTCCAAGTATTTTCTTTTAATTGAAAATCTGTTATTTATGTAATAATATATTAATCAATCTAAATATTTAAAATTATACTTTAACATTTACGGAGAGAGAAAGGAGAGAAAGGGGGAGTTGAGAAGGGTAAGAAGGAGAATGCAAGAGAAGGTAGTCATTAAATGGACAGAGAAGGATGAGGACAAGCGGATAAGGAGGAGTGGGTCATCCTTATCCATTTCTCCACCTTATCCTGCGATATGTTTATTTTATTTGGCCTCGTGGGTACGACGCCAAAGCCAACCGTGACTGCGCAGAAAAGCCTGACAGCGACGATGGAAGAGCTTCCGACAACAACGCCTTCGTATGGCTGAAGACCAAAAGCAAAGGCTGCAAAGAAGTAGGGGGCACTCGGTAACTTTTCTTTTAAGTTGACCCATCCATAATGTAATTCTCGAGATTTAATTATTTTTAAAATTTAATCAAACATTACGTGTTGGTGTTTTGATAGAGAAGGGGGGAGTTGAGAAGGGTAAGAAGGAGAATGCAAGAGAAGGTAGTCATTAAATGGACAGAGAAGGATGAGGACAAGCGGATAAGGAGGAGTGGGTCATCCTTATCCATTTCTCCACCTTATCCTGCGATATGTTTATTTTATTTGGCCTCGTGGGTACGACGCCAAAGCCAACCGTGACTGCGCAGAAAAGCCTGACAGCGACGATGGAAGAGCTTCCGACAACAACGCCTTCGTATGGCTGAAGACCAAAAGCAAAGGCTGCAAAGAAGTAGGGGGCACTCGGTAACTTTTCTTTTAAGTTGACCCATCCATAATGTAATTCTCGAGATTTAATTATTTTTAAAATTTAATCAAACATTACGTGTTGGTGTTTTGATAGATTTAGTTACACTACAATTCATATCACAAAACTTTCTCTCATGTAAAATAGACATAAATGTTGAAACATAACCTGCAACGATCACAATAGCATTAAGTATCTGTCGTACGTGTTCAAACTTCAATAATTCGATGAACAATCATCTAATTTCCAACAACTATGCACATACAATTACATAATATTCGTTGATTAGAACGTAGGGCTGTTGATAGCATAGAACCAAAAGTCACCAGGAGCCAACAGCTGAGTCATCTGGAGGCCGTCGTTTGGTTGTGGATAAGGAGCACTTTGTTTCTGCCTCAGTCTTTTGTCAGGATGGAGGTTCGATAATCTCGGCACTAGCTGACACCAAAATGAAATCTTATCCTGTGGGGTTCGCAGAAGTATAGTAGGATGACATGTTACAATAATTCATAAAATATTAAATATCATAGCGGTGTAAATTTATAAAAAAATTATGAAGGACGATTTTTTAAAAAATATTTATATTTTGAGTATGTTTAAAAATATCTCTCTTTTTTATTTTTTTAAATAATATTTTTAATTTAAAATTTTAAAATATCTCTCAAAAGATTTTTTGTTAATTTTTTTCTATTAATTTTTTTATCAGTTTTCAACTATTACAGTATTTTCATTTATCTTATTTATAATGATTTTCAACATTGTTCATAGTATTTTATCGATATATTAAAAATACTATAAATATTATTGAAAAATACTATAAGTTTATAATACCATATTTGTAGACTTCTAGTTGGCTAGTTGAAGTTAGAAGTTTATTTAGATTATTTATGGTATTTTCAAAGAGGTCTTATAGTATTTTTATTATGATGATCAAAATATTATAATAAATCAAAAATATTATACCAAACAAAATACTAACAAGCGAGAAAATTTTTAAGGGATAGTTTGAATTTTTTTTAAAATTATGAGTATTGTTTAAAAAAAAGAAAATTATTAGAACTTCAAGGGAAACACACTTCAATTTTCCATCGACTTTAGTCCCACATCGACAATTTCCTCAACTCTTCCACTCTCCTCTCAGAAACCTTATAAAAAAGACTGAGAAGCAAAGGTTGGCCTAAACCCATTTACATACATTTAGGTGAAATGAGTTAGATTTTGGTGCAAGTTTAGGAATGACATATATTTGATTTATTTTATAATATATTAGATAATTATGAAATTATCTATTTACCTCTGCTACAGTAATCATCGCTGCATATCTACGCATGGCGTTCACCCACGCCCACGCACCGCCCAAGTGTGCGATGTGCGTGAGCGTGGCATTCATACATTTAGGTAAAATGAGTTAGATTTGGGTGCAAGTTTAGGAATGACACATATTTGATTTATTTTATAATATATTAGATAATTATGAAATTATCTATTTTACCTCTGCTACAGTATCATCGCTGCATATCTACGCATGGCGTTCACCCACGCCCACGCACCGCGCAAGTGTGCGATATGCGTGAGCGTGGCATTCACACGTGCTCACGTGTCCACCCCTGCGCCCACGCACCATGTGAATGTGCGTCATGGGCGAGCATGATGTTCACACATGCCCACGTGTGCCCACCCATGTGCGAGTGTGTGCCATGCACAAGAATGTGCCATTGTGCCGCTGGTTGTTGTGTTTGCATAGTGCCATATAGCACTTATTGGTTGGGATTGGGATTGGGATTGATAGTAAATAAATCACTTCCTAGCTAATATTGTGTGAAAGGAAATATAGTCTAGAACTCTACCAAAAATTCCGAGAAAAAATAGAGAAAGGGAGGAAAAAAGAAAAAAGAAGTTTTCCTCATATTCATTCAATTTTTTCTTATTCTTTTTTATCTCTGGTGTAGAACGTCTTTCGATTCTTCACAATTGTGTTAGTAAAAGAATCATCCCGATTGTATTTTGGGTGACTCCTTGATGATGCTTGCATGAGGTTGAGGCATATGCTTAGGATAGTATTGCACACCTCCAAATTTCTCTTCTAAACTTTTTTTATTTTAATTTCTATATTTTTAACCTATTTTTGATTTAATCGGAGGCTATTTTAGTATTATTGTTTGAATAAAAATGAGGATACTAATAGGGAATATATAATCAGCTAGCTATCGTCCACCACTCTAATGCAACATAAGGCCCATGAGAGAAAAAAAAGGCCTAAATGACTTGACACCCTCATGCTCGCATGAATAGAAATCGAATAGGAATCCAAGAGATAGACCGGGTTAATAATCGAATCGCTTCCCTTATGGAATATTCACAGAAATATTTTCGGGAGTCCAAGGGACAACTAGGGTCAATTACTGAACTACCTCCCTTATGGAATATTCACAAGAATATTTTCGAAATCCTAAAAGTCAATTCGGATCCGTTACAAACTAGCTACCCTATGGAATATTCGTAAAAATATTTTTGGAAGCTTAGAAGGCAATTTGGGTCGATTACGAATCAGCTCCAAAATGAAATATTTATAGGAATATTCTTGAAACCCTAGAAGGAAGTTCGGGTCGATTACGAATCGGCTCCCATATGGATGTTAAATCTCAGATTTTGATGATGAAATCAATTGGTAAATTATTTGATGTAATTTATATATTGAGAAAATTGTGCATGATTAATTACGATAGCGATCAAGGCATAAAGCAAGATGAAGTGCTAGAGTCAAGATCAAGAATTATTTGGGAGTTCGAGAGTTCATCGGGAGTCCGAAGGTTCGTCAGAAGTGCCGTCGGAATTGACCGAGAAGAAACTCGTCAGAACTTGCTAAGAAGATCATCGTGAAGTCTAAGAGCTTATTGGGAGTCCGTTGGAAGATTGCCGAGAGATCATCGGAAGTCCACCGAAAGATTGCCGGAAGCTCGCCGGAAGAAACCTAGACTTACCAGACTTGTTTTGTTTATTGTATGCCTTAAAAATCATAGTTAGCACATAATTAGGCTTAGGTTTGAGAGGTAATCCCATTAATCCTATTAAGGGCCAATT
Source organism: Musa balbisiana (assembly GCA_004837865.1). Taxonomy (NCBI): domain Eukaryota; kingdom Viridiplantae; phylum Streptophyta; class Magnoliopsida; order Zingiberales; family Musaceae; genus Musa; species Musa balbisiana. The sequence goes on from CM017188.1 coordinate 35,805,963, forward strand.
GGGCTTGTAATTGGACTGGTTTATGCCGGATTCAAGGCCCAACTAAGTTGCTAAACCCTGTGCCACCGCCAGACTGGGGCGCTGGAACTGCTTAGGGCTCAGTCACCAAGAAGCTTGTACGGTGGTACTGCCCAGATTGAGTGGTGATATCATTAGTAGTTATTACTGCCAAGCGGTGGTACCGCTAGAGCCCAGTCTCTGAGGCTCTATCAGGCATAGTATCGCAAGACTTGGCGGTGGTACTACCTAGTATTAGTGCTGTAGGCGGTGGCATTGCCCAGCACAAGCAATGGCACTGCCAGTACCCCAAAAACCCGGGATGAGACACTTTTTGGGTCTAATTTTAAAGTCATTAGGGCCTATAAGTACCCCACACTTTTTGGCATGAAAGGGCAATCAAAGTGTGAAAAAAATCTTTAAGTATTGGGGTGTAAAAGTGTAAAGAGTCCTCTTCCTCTCTCTCTTTTAGTTTTGCAATCATCCAAGAAGAAGTGTAAGGCTTATAAGGGTTGTCTCTTAAACCCATGAAAAGGAGAAAGTGCTGTAAAGAGGTAGTTGGTCTTCATCTATTGAAGGAAGATGATTAGTGGACGCCGGTGACCTCGACAAAGGAGGAATCGGGAGTAGATGTAGGTCGGACGACCGAACCACTATAAAATTGGCGTGTTCTTTTCTTGGTGCATACTTTACTTTTGCTACATTCCACTTTACTACATTGTAAACTATCCAATCCCCTCTTCTCTACTCACTTACAAACATATTTAAGTCAAACGACATTTTAATACAGTTTTCATCAAACTAAGAGTTTCATCATATGAAGTTTTTCGAAAGCAATTAAATTTGTTATTTTTATTCGTTGCAATAATTCACCCCCCCCTCTTAATGCTGTTCTTGATCCTAACAATTGGTATTAGAGGGAGGTCATTTTCATTTTGGTTTGAAACCCAAGAGAGATGGCATTTGCTTGAAACCAAGAGGGTCATTCAATCACATGTCCACCTATGTTCAATGAGTCGGATTACACCTATTGGAAAACTAGAATGAGAATTTTTTTAATTTCTATAGATTTTGTGTTATGGAACATTATGAAAAACAACTTTCAAAAGTCTTCTCTTCCAATGAATGATTGGAATCAGTTGGAGAAGAAGACTTTCTCTTTAAATGTTAGGGCTCTGAGTGCCTTGTTTTGCGCTTTAGATAAAAATGAGTCCAATCGAGTGTCTATTTGTGAAATAACTTTCGATATTTGACATATACTTGAAATCACTCACGAAGGCATTAGTAGAGTAAAGAAGTCCAAAATAAATCTTTTAGTGAATTCTTATGAATTGTTTTAGATGAAACTAAGTGAGACGATTGGAGACATGTACACCCGATTTACAAATGTTGTCAACGGTCTAAAAGCGCTTAGTAAAAGTTTTCTAACTTTGAACTTGTTAATAAAATATTGAGATCTCATCCAAAAAGTTGGGACCCTAAAGTAACGACCATTCAAGAGGCCAAGGATTTAAATAAGTTTCCTCTTAAAAAATTATCAAGTCGTTAATGACCTATGAGATGACTTGCAACACTCATGAAGAGCTTGAGAACAACCTTCTAAAGAACAAAAATGATATGACACTAAGAACTCATGAAATACTAGTCATATGTGCCCTACAAGCCAATTACATGAGTGATGACATACGTGACTTGACACGTAGTTTTTTGCTTAGTATATTTTGACATTTTATCACTTTATATTGACTATTGCATATATGCATGTAAGCGTTGTGATGTCTTTGGATCTATACAATAAGAATCGGATCGTGACAAGATCATGATAATAAGATCAATTCACCTTTAAACATAGATCCTAAATAATCCCAGTCATAGATTACTCGAGAGAGACATCGAGATAACCAGACAGACTGATGTGTCATATACCCATCCATATGATGGATGTAGCTGGTCTCATAATTGCTTATGTGTGGACACTAGGGATACAATATAGGTGCTCATTAGAGAATGAGTTCATTGATTGATCCACTTACGAAATGCTGGATGGTTGATGATGCCTTATTGTTAGACAATGATTCCGTAGTCCCAATGGTATATCTAGTCCTTAGACTTGAGACACAAACAATATTCTATATGAATGCTCCACTCTTTGATACCAGACTAATAGGTTTGGATGCCTCAGATCTAGCACAACCGATCATCGGGAGTGGCAGTCAACCTTACGAGGGCTATTGAGTGTCAATAGAGGATCATCCACTCTCGGTGTCATGAGAGGAATATCCCATGTATTCTTGCTCAAACAAATCTCTAACCATGGTCATTCGGATTGAGAGAGAAAGAATTCTCCAAGAGAATCCGATTCGAGTGAGACTCGAGTAGAAACCGTATGGGTCTAACAGCACCATGCCTAGTATATGGTCTTTGGGATATTAGATAAATGAGAGACTATAGGTATACAATTGAGAACAGACAGGTCCAATGGATTGGATTCCCTTATATCATTTAGGGACTACGGCGTAGTGGCCTAGTACGTCCACGATCGATGAGTCGAGTGAATTATTATGGAGATAATAATTTTGACAGGTATGACTCACGGCCAGCTTGATATTGGGCCTTAAGAGTCACACACATATGGTAGGCATTATGATGAGTAGAGGTTCGGATATGAGATATCCGCTGTAGCCCCTATCTTATTTGATATCTAATAAGCTAATGAATTATTGGATCCTATGAATGAGATCCAATAAGTACCTATTGTTAGGAATGAGTCGGCACTAAGAGGGGGAAGTGAATTAGTGCAACGGATAAAATCATTTGTTTCAGAAAATATTTATTTTGATAAAAACCGATCCTCCAGATGTTAACTTAAAAACACTTATGTAAGTGTGTAATGAGGAAGTAGAGCAGTGAGCAAGTAAGATGATTTTCAGTAAAGGTAAATTGCTCAAAATAAATGTAAACCAGATTTTATAATGGTTCGATCGTTATGTGACCTATATCCACTTCCAATTCCTCCTCCATCGAGGCCACTGGTATCCACTATCGGTCTTCCTTCAATAGGCGAAGATCACAGGCTCAGGAGATCACACCTCTCTTAGAATGAACTCTAAACTCTAAGAAGTGGAGGGGAACACTGAACACTTTTCAAGCTTTTTCAACTCTTTTTCGTTAAAGATTCTTTCCCCCTTTCTACCCAATTCTTGCTCTCCTAGGCAGGAAAGAGTGAGGTATTTATAGGCCCCAAATGGATTCAAATTTGGAGCCCAAAATTTAAATTTCTGAGATTTTAGGGTATGGGCGGTACCACCGCCTAGGAGACTATGTCTGAGCGGTACCACTGCCTAACAGCCTTAGAGACTGAGTTTTTTGAGTTTTCCAACTCACAAGCGATTCTACCACCTGTTCTGGCAGTGCCACCGCCTGACCCAACATTTGGGTCATTGAATGGGCCTCCTAATGAGCCCAAATCACTCCTAAATTAGGCCCAATTGGCCTCTAATTGAGTTGGTATTGTTTCACCCCAATATCGACTTAATTAGACCTAAAACCTAACTCGATCTAGGCAAATTATTATAAGTACTAATCATGTGTTGTCTAGCATGCCATTGGTTCTTCTAACGCTTTGTCCGATCCTTCGGCGTATCGTCATCTTTTGTGATCTTTGCCCAATTGACATGTTGACCTCTGCAACTCCAATATCCTTGGCGTAATGTCTGCTCTTATAGGCCTGATGCCTGAATTCTCGGCCCAAAGCCTTCTGTCGGCATGTCGACCGATCTTTCGGCTCGACGTCTAATCTATTGACATGTTTGCTCCAGCCTAACGTCTGATTCCACCTGCTTTAATCAATTTGCCTCTCCTGATCGACGTTAGCCCTACGTCACTCAAATGCATATTAGAACAACACTACAATTGGTTTCATCATCAAAATCGGAGATTCAACAATCTTCCCTTATTTGATGATGACAATCAATTGATAACGGAGTTAACCTTAACTCCCCCTTTCAATATGCAATATTGATAGAACTCTTGAATTCAAAATTCCAAGCAAAAAAATCATACGTAGCATCATCACACTTCTGCCCCTTTGTCATTAACAAAAAGGAGAAGTGCATCATCCAAGCAACAAGTTTTAGAGATATGCAATTTTTACAGCATACAAGCTAGCAACAATTTTTCATCACTTTACAACATGCAAGCTAGCAAATTTTATATCATTTTAGAGCATGTATAATCACCAAATCATCATTAATTTTAAAGATGTGCAAGATTATAAATTTTGCAAGTTTGCATTTGTGCGTATTGAGATAGGCAAAATAGCACTTTTGCTACTCTTGAGATTGCAAACTAGCAATTCTTGGTGATGTTCAAAATAGAAAATTCTTCTCCTTGCAATTTGTAAGCTAGCAAATTTAGCAAGTGTTACATCATGCAAACTAGCAAGTTTTTCACACATGAAAGTTTGTAAAATTTTACATCATTTGAGATGTGCAAGATAGACTATTTGTGCATTTTCTTAAAATGTGTAACTTAGCAAACATTACTTCTCTTGAGATTTGCAAGATAGCACTTCTTGCTTCTTTTTTGAGATGAGCATGCTAGCAAATTTGCTTCTTTTGCAATGTGCAAGTTTCCAAATTTTGCATCTTGAGCTAGCAATTTTTCTCCTCCTTTGCCATTGTTAAAAAGAAGTGAAGAATACAATGTTGTAATTCTTTTTCCTTTACATCAATTTTCAAATCATGACAAAGTTAAAGTATCAATTTTTTTTAATATAGTTATGCATCATTATGGTTTCAAATTAAAACATGCTCAATTTAAAAACCTTTCATTTCATTCTTACTTCATGCATGATACTAAAAATAAATCAATCATCACTATGAGCATATCAGACATGATATGAAGACATTAAAATCTTTAAGCATTTATCACTTCATGCATTAAATCAATCATTTTGATCATGATACCAAATATTCATCATTTTTCATGATACCAATTATTTCTCTCATGCATGATACTTAAAACATTCATGATACCAAACATTAAATCAACATTTTAAAGCATTTATCACTTTATGATTGTTGGTACCAAACATTCAACTTCAAATAATCAAGATAATCAAAATCACTTGCAAGATATTCAAAATGAAATAAGTAAATTTATCGATCTCTTGAAATTCTAGTGATTTCTTTTCTCCCCTCTATCATTGTAAATAAGAATGAAGAAGAGGGGAATAATGCATAACAAAACTCAAGTCATAAATTATCAAGATGTCAAGTAGCATATCATGGTTAATTTGAATACATCCTTTTTAGTGAATACCAAGAGGAATCATAGTATGAAAAATCTTGATTCATAGAAAAATCTCATGTATTGAATATCGAGAAATCAAGATGATGATTCATATATAAAAAAAATATCACAAGCTATAATAAAAAGAAAATTCATCATTCATTTTCAACTCATTCAATTTGTCAAATCAATATTTCTTAGATATGAATGATACCAAAACATGGTTTCAAATGTTCAAAATATAACATGCATAATTTCAAACCATTACAAACCATTATCAAAATCATAGTTTGTTCGCATAAGTCTCTTCTTAGTAAATGGTAAGAAGAAATCATCAAAGATAGAAAATATTTTGATTTTTATAAAAGATAGCTCAAGTAGAGAAATCAAAAAGAAAGTTCATGATTCGATTGAAAATTTTTAATTCAAATTCAAATTATCAAAATCACTTTTTGAAAAATTCAATGATGGCAATGTAAATAGATTCACATGAAAACTAGATTCATGCATAATGCCTCAATTTATCATGAATCATAAAAAAATTTATAGTATCAAGTGAAGGAATCATGATTCGTGTGATAAAATATTATTGATTCATGCATTCAAACCATTATTACTTCAACTCATCATACATAGTTTCAAAATATTAAATCATCAAATATGATACAAACATTTATTTTCAAAATGCATTCCCTTTTAGTTGTTTCAATTTAAGTGATTTGATTTCATTCAAACATATCCTTGTCCTTTTTTGCCAAATCAAAATATATATCATCATTTAAAACCGAAAAAGAACTTTCATTATGGCAAAGATTGATAATCCATAAATCACAAGAATCATCATACATAATTTCAAAATATAAACTCATTAAGCATGATATTAGGCCTCTTAACATTTTCATTAAAACATCAAGCATTGTTTCATTGAACATAATGTTGAATAATTCTTAAAGATATCTAAACTTCTTTAGTCTCAATTTTGGTGATTGACTTAATATTGGCAGGCCCAAATTTTTGTTCTTATGTTAAAACCATGCATCATATTTAAAATCGAAAACCAAAGACAAAATTCATCACAAAAATCATCAAGCCATACAAAAGCCATGCATTATCATGGAAATCATCAAGATACTCATTATTGCTTCTTTAAAATATACATAGAATTAATCCTTTTAGGTGTACATGCATTAGATTATATCTAACATTTTATTGCATTATCATAATACATGCAATTGTCATGATATTTTTCAAAATGACTAGAAAGATAAGCATGATCCTAAAACTTTGAACATTTTCATTACATCATTAAATATGCAATTTTGAAAAAAAAATTATATAATTTTTCTAAACTAAATTAAAAATAACTCATGAAAAACATCAAGTAATTTTAAAGTAAACTAAAGGAGTTTTGGGTGATTCATTTACCTCATCGTCAAGAGCCGTTAATGTGTAGTTTGCCAAAGCAAAGTTCGCCACTTCGTCTTCATCAGTTTGCTTCTCGTCTTTAGAGGTACTTGATTTGTCCCAAGTCACCTTTTTCTTATTTGAAAACTTCTTCTTTTTAAGTTAATTTGTATTCTTTAATTCTTGTCTCATAAACTTTCTAAATTTTATATTGAGTAGTTCAAAGTCATCATTATCACTTGAGTTATCACTCAAGTGGTATTCCAGTGTTCGAAGTGCCAAATCCTTCCTGTTCTTTGGAAGGTTGTTCTCATATTCATTTTGTTCATCATGTTCATCATGTGAATTGTGCGCCATTTCATATGTCATCAATGAACCAAAAAGATCTTCAAGTGAAAAATTATTGATCTTTGCCTCTTGTATTGTAGTTACTTTTGGATCCCAAATCTTTGGAAGGGATCTTAATATTTTATTAACAAGTTCAAAATTTGAAAAACATTTGCCAAGAGTTTTTAAACTATTGACGACATCCGTAAAGCGAGTGTACATGTCAACAATAGTTTCACCGGCTTCATTTGAAACAACTCGAAATCATGTATCAAAAGATTAATCTTCGAATCTTTTGCTCTATTAGTGCCTTCGTGTGTGGTTTCAAGAGTGTGCCAAATATTGAAAACCATTTCGCAAGTAGAAACTCAATTAAACTCATTTATGTCTAAGGTGCAAAATAAGGCATTCATAGCCTTTGCATTTAAAGAGAAAGTCTTCTTTTCCAACTCATTCCAATCTTTTATTAGAAGAGAAGACTTTTGAAAACCAAATTTGGTTATATTCCAGAAATTGAGATTCAATGAAAGCAAGAAAACTCTCATTCGAGTTTTTCAATATGTGTAGTCCGTCCCATTGAACAAGGGAGGATGAATGAGAGAGTGACCCTCTTGAAAGCCAAAAAGAGTCATTTCTTTTGAATGTTAAACCAAATAAAAAACACGAGGCTCTAATACCAATTATTATGAACGAGTCGGCACTAAGAGGGGGGGTGAATTAGTGCAGCAGATAAAATCATCGGTTTCAAAAAATATTCATTTGATAAAAATTGATCCTCCAAATGTTAACTTAAAAACACTTACGTAAGCGTATAATGAGGAAGTAGAGTAGTGAGTAAGAAAGATGATTTTTAGTAAAGGTAAATTGCTCAAAATAAATGCAAACCAGATTTTATAGTGGTTCGGTCGTTGTGACCTACATCCACTTCCGATTCCTCCTCCGTTGAGGCCACAAACATTTACTATCGATCTTTTTTCAATAAACGAAGATCAACCACCTCTTTACAACTCTATTCTCCTTTTTATAGGCTTAGGAGAGAACCTTTATAAGTTTCACACCTCTCTTAGAATGAACTCTAAACTCTAAGAGGTGGAGGGGAACACTCAATACTTTTTAAGCTTTTTAAACTCTTTTTCATCAAGGATTCTTTCCCCCTTTCTACCCAATTCTTGCTCTCCTAAGCAGGAAAGAGGGGTATCCAAATGGATTCAAATTTGGAGCCCAAAATTTAAATCTCCGAGATTTCAGGGTACAAGCGGTACCACCACCCAATCTGGCAGTACCACCACCTAGGAGACTGACCACCCCCCAGACTGGTGGTACTACTGCCTGACAATCTCAGAGACCGAGTTTTTCAAGTTTTTCAACTCATAGGCAGTTCTACCGCCTGTTTTGCCGGTGCCACCGCTTAACCCAATATCTGAGTCATTGAATTGGCCTCATAATGAGCCCAAATCACTCCCAATTTAGGCCTAATTAGCCCCTAATTGAGTTAGCATTGTTTCACCTCAATATCGACTCAATTAGACCTAAAACCTTACTCGATCTAGGCAAATTATTACAAGCACTAATCATGTGTTGTCCGGCATATCATTAGTTCTTCCGACGCTTCGTTTGATCCTTCGGTGCATCATTCTCTTTTGTGGCCTTTACCAATCAGTATGTTGCCCAATCATTCTCTTCGGTGCATCATTCTCTTCGGTGCATCCTTCGGTGCAACTCCAATCTCCTTGATGCAATGTCTGCTCTTCTAGGCCCGATACCCGAATTCTTGGCCTGAAGCCTTCTGTCAACACGTCGACCAATCCTTCGGCCCGACGTCCAATCTACTGACATGTTTGCTCTAGCTCAACGTTTGATTCCACATACTTTAATTAATTTGCCTCTCCTGATCGACGTTAGCACTACGTCACTTAAACACATATTAGAACAATTCATCATCAAAATCCGAGATTCAACACCCACAAGAGTTTATTGGATAGAGATCCACTAATCTAAGAGGTTTGGGTAGTTGGATTAAGATCCAATACCCAATAGGGCAAGATCCATTAGGATTAAGTTGATAAAGGACCTCTATAAATAGGAGGGAATCAATGGTTTATAGACTAGAGCCTTTTGCTTGCCTCTCCTATTCTCCTCCCCCTCTCCACCTCAAAGTAGGCTTGAAGTTTGGAGGAGAGTTGTCGCAACCCTACTGTGTGGATCACCACTAGAGAGGAGGGCGCTTGACCTCCTTCACCCTCTCCTAGAGATCTGTTGGGATTAAGGGATATACGATCTCCCTAGGTAACACAATCTATCTCACACGTGGTTTTCTATTTCATGGATTTTTGCGCACCAATCTTCAGATGACGATGAACATACCTTTAGGAATTAAGGATTTTATTTTATGTTCTTCTGCTGCGCATGTGATGTCGCCCCCCCAAGATTTTCCAATAGTGATATCAGAGCTAGGTTATTAGTGCGAAAGAATAGTTTTGAACTACGTTTGTTGTGTTTTGGAGAAGCTTTTAGCATCAAAATTGTTGACGCAAAAGCAAGGAAGGGTAGTAATAGTTGCTGCCCTTGCTGCCCTCTATCTACGTGCATGCAGCGGCTTGTAGTGGCAACCGTAGGCAGGTAGTATAACACCGGCGCATGCGCAGGCGCTACGCCTGCAAGAGTCGACCAATGGCCTAAATGAAGCAAGCTTGCGACCGATAGGGTTGGTAGCCCGCGGGTGCCCCACTCACGGGCACTACTTGCGGCCACAATGGGCAACCTATGGGTAGCTTGCTCGCAAGGGCAGACGGCACTTACGGGCACGCCCACAATGGCGATCACCTGAAAGAGGGGCATCGCTCATGGGCAAGCTGCCTGCGGGTGCTGCGCTCGTAGGGGCCATGCCGCTCGCAAGCACAACACCCATGGACCAGGGTGGCGCCCCCCCGCGCTACTTGCCGCATAGGCTGCTGCCGGTAGGGTGGCGGTGGTTGTAGAAGTAGGGGAGGGGGAGAAAAAGGGTTTGGGTTTTTGGGCAAAAAGATAGTTTTGCCTCTATGAATTCAAGAAATTCTCGTTCTATCCTTTTTGTCTAAATTATAAAAATACCCCTCAGAATTTAAAATTTTTTTTGCATGTCCCTGATTTCATAAAATATTAATTAATTAAAAATTTAATTGATTATTATTTTATTATTATCCAATAGTCCTACATGATGATGATTTATACATGTGATATATGATGTGTGGATGGATGATTATGGACCATGTGATGTGTATATTTGTGATTATTATTATTGGAGCCTGCGAGCCTTCATTTTATTTCTCGTTTATTATCGGGCTTGTGTGCCTATGATTAAGTTGTAATCATACAAGGAGGCACAATAGGAGCGTGGATGCGATAGCGAGGCTCACGAGATGGACGATCGCGATGCATGGAGATGCGTTGAGATGCTGACGGAATCGACGAGGACGAGATAGATGATCACAAGGCATGGAGATGCACCGCTGTACACATAGATCTTGATATGAGTGGTTAGGCCCACTAGCTCATGTGATGTGTGATTGTTTATACACCTACTAGATATGTATATATATATATATATATATATATATATATATATATATATATATATATATATATATATATATATATATATATATATATATGCGTGCGATATAGATATATATTAAATATGTATTTGTGTGACATGTCATATTAGAAGACCAAATCAAAGAAACCCCTCTCTCGACAATATTAAGTCAATAAACGTGAGGTAATTAAATTGACCCACGTGGCCTTCCATCGTTATAGATAAGGATCGATTCTTGGTGTAGATTGAGTTAGCCAAGTCCCTCGAGGCTCACATATATCGTGATTCTCTATCTTGCATACGACAAAGAGATGTCACTGGTGACCTGAATACATGATATGCTTGGTCGAGTCTCTCGAGGGTATATCATCGAATCAAACTCATCTTGTAACGATGGTGTTGACTTAATCGAACATCATGGTTGGTCGAGTTTCTCGAGACCATAGTGATTTAGAGGCCGAACAGTATAAGAATCACAAGGAGTTGTGATCGGCAAGAGTTGCCTACCTTTCGGGTTTAGTGTGATTAGTCAAGTCCCTCGAGGTTACATTAAGATATTGATTGGATCTTGATCCCCATTGGAAGTCTGCCGGAGATTTCCATTTCATGTGCTGAGGGTGTCATGTGACTTGCTAGTAAAATAGTGGGAGCTTATTAAGATTGAAGTCCATATCTTGATTATTTATTTTTTGTAAAATTGACATGTTATTTATTTTTGCTACATCTTTATTTTCAGAAAATGTCGCTTTCAAATCCCTTACGTGGCATACTTAATGTCAACCACCTCACTAGTACAAATTATATGGATTGACTCTGCAAATTGAGAATTGTTCTCACAACGGAGAAAATCGCGTATATCCTTGATATAGTGATGCTTGCACCCGAGGAAGGGGTAAGCGAGGATAAGATCGCTCGCTACATGAAGTACATTGATGGCTTCACTCTTGCTTAGTGTTATATGTTAGGCTCCATGACTCCTGAGTTACAAAGACAACATTAAAAGATGGATGCCAGATCCATTCTCCTACATGTCCGCAAACTGTTTGAGGAACAAGGAAGGACTCAATGATATGAGATATCTAAGCGTCTCTTCTATGTTAGGATGACTAAGGGGACATTAGTTCAGAACTATATCCTAAAGATGATTGATTGGATAGAGAAACTCACAAGTCTAGGAATGGTCCTAGAGGATAACCTATGTATGGATCTTGTGCTTCAATCCCTACCAGATTCCTTTTAATTATTCATAATGAATTTTAATATGAACAAGCTTGAGGTGACTCTCCCGGAGCTCCTCAATATATTGAGGGAGGCAAAGAGCACTATCAAGAAAGAGAAGCCAGTTCTCTATACAAGTGAGACTAGAAAGAAAAGGAAAGCAGAAAAGTCCCTTAAGAAGGGCAAGAGTAAGGGTAGACTAGGTAAAGCGAAGGTTGCTAAGAAAGACCCGACAAAGGACAGAAGCCAATGCTTCCACTACGGAAAAGATGTGCAATGGAAGAGGAACTACAAAGAGTACCTTGTAGAGAGGGCAAAATAGAAGTTAGAGAAGCTTCAGGTACATTCATGATCAATCTTCATTTGTCAGACTCTTATGATAACACAAGGGTATTGGATACCAGTAGTGCTTATCATATTTACAATTAACTGTAGGTTCTAACAAGGCCTAGGAGATTGACGAGAGGTAAGATGGACTTCAAGATGGGCAATAAAGTAAAATTTGCTGCAGTAGTTGTTGGCGAGGTCACCCTACATTTGCCTGGTGGAGCTATTATTATATTGAATGTATGTTATTTTATTCCTTCTATTATCAAAAACATTATTTTCATTTCATGTTTGATAGTTAGTGGATATAAATTAGTTTTTAAGAACAATAGTTGTTCAATATTATTAGATGATGATATCATCACGAGAGGAACATTGCATAATGGTTTGTTTATGCTAGACACTACTCCATATATCATGAATATAAGTGTGTCTAAGAGAAAATGAGATGAGGTGAATAGTGCGATTGGAAAGGGTATCAAGACTCATCGATTAGATCGAGGAGGTGAGTACCTAAGTACAGAGTTTACCCAATTCCTCAAGGACCATGGGATTCTATCCCAATGGACACCTCTTTATACACCTCAACTCAATGGTGTATCTAAAAGGAGGAATCGTACACTGTTAGACATGGTACAGTCCATGATGAGTTTCATTGACCTACCCATCTCATTCTAGGGGCATGCCCTAGAGACTATAGCTTACTTTCTGAACAGAGTTCCAATTAAGTCGATAGTGTCTATACCATATGAGATATAGAAAGGGAAGCAGCCCAATCTTAAGGTTTTTAATGTTAGGATCAAGAGCGGCATTAAGAGGGGGGTGGAGTGAATTAGTGCAGTAGAAAAATTACATCAATTTGAAAGCCTTCGTACGATAAAAACCGATTTCGACTCAAATCATTTGTTTCACTTTGAATAAGTAGAGAAGAGAAGGTTGGGTAGTTTGCAATGTAGTAAAGTTGAATGCAGTAAAGAGAATTTATAGTAAAGATAGAATATACCAGAATTTATAGTGGTTCGGTTGTTATGACCTACATCCACTTTCGATTCTTCCTCTGTCGAGGTCATTGACATCCACTAATAGTCCTCCTTCAATAGGCGAAGACCAACTACCTTTTTACAATACTTTCTCCTTTTCACAAGTTTAGAAGATAACCCTTACATGCCTCACTCCTCTTTCTTGGATGATTACAAAGCTAAGAGAGGGAGGAGGAGGACTCTTCTTACTTTTACAACACTTTTAATACCCTCAAGACTTAAGATTTTTCCACGCTTTTGATTGCACTTTGTTATCCTTACATGCAGAAAAGGGTGGGATATTTATAGGCCCCAATTGCTTTAGAATTGGACCAAAAGGTATCACTTCTCCAGATTTTGGGGTATTGGCAGTACCACATCCATTATTGGGTAGTACTATCGCTTGCAGACTGACACTAGATGGTACCATCGCTCAGTCCAGGCAGTATGATCGCATGACAGAGCTTGAAGACAGAGCTCTAGCGGTACCACCGCCTAATAGAGGCGATACCACTGCCTAACAGCATTAACTGTTGGCGATACCACTACCTAGAACACCTGGGAGATTGAGTCCCAATGATGCCACCCGCCGACCCTGATTTCAGGTGCTGAATGAGCTGTTCAATCCGACCCAGTTCAGCCCTATTAAGGGCCCAATTGGCCCCTAATTGAGTTAGTGGAATTACCTCCCAATCCTAACTCAATTTATGGTCTAACTATGATAATTAAAACATTTAACAAAGTATTCTAGTTCCAGTATGTTAATTGTTCTTCCGATGAGCTTTCGACGATCTTCCGATGAACTTCCAACGATCTCTAGGCAATGTTCCGACGAACTTCCGGCAAGCTCTTGGACTTCATGACGATCTTCTTGGTGATTTCTGATGAGCTTCCAATAAGCTCCTGGACTTCACGATGATCTTCTTGGCGAGTTCCGATGAGCTTCTTTGGCAAGCTCTTGGACTTCTTGGTTAATTCCGGTAGAACTTTTGACGAACATTCGGACTTCTGATGAACTCTCAAACTCTTAACGAAATCTCGATCTCGACTCTGGCACAACATTTGCTTTATGTCTTACCACTATCCTAGTTAATCCTGCCCACTTTTCTCAACATATAGATTATATCAAACAATTTACTAATTGATTTTATCATCAAAATTCGAGATTCAACAATCTCCCCCTTTCGATGATAACAATCAATTGATGATGGAGTTAACCTTAACTCCCCCTATCTATATGTCATACTTGAGAAAAGATATTCTTGAATTTATGACCTTTTAATTCAAGCATCAAGCTGATAAGTTATTCTTATTTAAACTTATCAACATGCACATCATGATACTTATCATGATTTACAAATTCTAAATACAATATTATGTATTTGTCATTAAAAATGATGTTAAGGCATGACATCCATTTTCAAGTCCAATGGTAGATAATCATCATTTTCAAATATGATATGAATTTTGAGTATGCAATTTAACAAGATGACAATTCTTAATAAAAGATAACAATTCATCATTCTGTGGCAATATATCAATTGTAAATAGTAAGTTAAGCTCATGATACCTAATCATAATGAAAGACATATATAAAAATGATACAAATTCAAGCATGATACTAGAAATAAAACTTTTACAAGTCATCATGCCACATTCCGATGCATTTCAAGCAAACATTTTGATATTGTTTAAGTATGTATTTGACGATACTAATCATATTTAATAATATTTCAAGCATTCACAAGTCATTCAAGCATTTTCGATAAAATACATTTTATGTATTTATCTAAGACATGCCAATTTATCATCAATTTATCACATTTCTCCCCCTTTATCATCAACAAAAAGGAGAATAATTTAACAATGCAAGTGTGGTAAAAATTCAAGCAAGTTTCACACCAATGTATTCAAGCAATAAATGAAGGTAAGCAAAACTTTGCATGATAATCATTTTTTCTCAAGGGCTTTTTTTGGTTCTTCTTTAGTTATGTAAGTCTCTTTCTTCCTTTGTCATAAGAACAAGAAAAGGAAGAAGGGTAAGGAAAGAATCCATGAAGACCCAAAATCATGAAAGGATTTAAATCAAGTCAAATTCAAAACAGTAAAAGAGTTTCATTAAATCATGCTTCAACTTTAACAATGAAAAAGATCAAGTGTATCAAACATAAATCAAAGCCATTACATACTAAATCAAATTGCCATTCTTGCAAGTGATCATTACACACTAAAAATTCATAAACATTCTTCCTTCATGAGAAGAGTAAGGATGGATTCATGGGAAAGGATAAAAATAAATCCATGAATCAAACTTCGTAAATTAATTTCGTTTCTCATTAAAAATTCAAAAGAGTGAAATCCATGAAAGATGCATTTGTCAATATATCAAACATTATTTCGTGATGGAGCAAGGGTATGGAGTAAACTAGATACCAATGAAATAAATTCATGAAAGCTCCATTCATGAAATACATTAAGAAAAAGATAGTCCGGAAAAGAAATGCAACAAACTTATGCATTCGGACAATTTAACATGCTTACCTCTCTTCTAATGAAATCAAATTATTCTTCATTTAAGGGTTTGATAAAGATATCGGCCAATTGATGTTTCGTATCAATGAATTCTAAGATTACATCATGATTATTAACATAATCTCATATAATGTGATACATAATGTCAATATGTTTAGTTCTAGAGTGTTGAATAGAATTTTTCATTAAACATATTGCACTTGTGTTATCACATTTTATAGGTTTATTCTTAAGATAAATTTTATAATCTTCTAATGTATTTTTCATCCATATAACTTATGCACAACATGCACTAGCTGCTATATATTTGGCTTTGATCGTAGATAGTGCAACCGAGTTTTGTTTCTTAGAAGACCAAAAGATAAGTGCATAACCTAAGAATTGATATGTTCTGGATGTGCTCTTTCTATCTAATCTATATCTAGCAAAATCCGCATCAGCATAAGCAATTAATTCAAAGTTTTCAGATTTTTTATACCATGATCCTAGATTAGTGGTTCTTTTAAGATATCTAAAGATTCTTTGAACTGCTTTAAGATGAGATAGCTAAGGATTAGATTGAAACCTAGCACAAAGTCCTGCACTAAATATGATGTCTAGTCTTATTGTAGTGAGGTATAGTAAACTACCTATCATACTTCTATAAGCTTTTTGATCAAAGCTTTCTCCACTTTCATCAATGTCTAACTTAGTGGAGGTACTCATAGGAGCATTGATAGCTTTTGAACTATCCATATTAAACCGTTTTAGTAAGTCTAATACATATTTTGTTTAATTAAGAAAAGTACCATTACTAAGTTTTTTGATTTGTAAGCCTAAAAAAAAAGTTAGTTCCCCCATTAAACTCATTTCAAACTCTAGGCTCATACTCTGCAAATGATTCACATAAAGATTCATTTGTAGAACAAAAAATAATATCATCAACATAACTTGAACAATAAGAAAATTATTCCCAAAATTTTTAATAAACAATGTAGTATCAACCTTGCCTTTAAAGAAATTATTTCCAAAATTATTTTGCCTTTGAAGTTATTTCAAATGCATGTTAAAAGTGCTTTTCTTAATGACTTTATTTTTAAAGAAGTTTATATTGAACAACCTCTCGGATTTGAGAATGATAATTTTCCAAATCATATGTTTAAATTGACTAAAACTTTGAAAATTAGCTTTTTGATCAATCCATAGAGAGCTTTAGTCAATTTAAACATATGATTTGGAAAATTATCATTCTTAAATCTGGGAGATTGTTCAACATAAACTTCTTTAGAAATAAAGCCATTAAGAAAAGCACATTTAACATCCATTTGAAATAACTTAAAATTATTACTACAAGCATAGGCAACGAGCATCCTTATGACTTCTAATCGTGCCACAGGAGCGAAGGTTTATTCATAATCGATACCTTCTTCTTGGTTGAAACCCTTGACCCCTAATTTAGTTTTATTTCTAATCACGATACCAAATTCATCTTGCTTGTTTCTAAAGACCCATTTAAAACCAATAACTAAATGATCATTTGGCCTTATAACATACTTTCACACCTCATTTCTCTCAAATTTGTTCAACTCTTCTTGCATTGTAATAACCCATGAATCATCTTTTAAGGCATCGTCAATGCATTTAGGTTCAATTTGAGAAAGAAAACCGGTGTTGACATAAAAAGTTTTAAGAGAAGAACAAGTTTGAACCCCTTTTGATGTGTCTCCTATGATTAGGTCCTTAGGCTGAGCATTTACATACTTCCATTCCTTAAGTAAGGATGTTTCGGAAGAAGATGCATCTAAGTTGCTAGTTGAAGGAGAGGGTTCATTTAATCAAAATTAAGATCATTATTAAACTCATTTTTCTTAAATTTAGAAACTTCATTAAAAACAAAATGAATAGATTCTTCTATAACTAAAGTTCTTTTGTTAAAAATACCAAAGGCTTTAGAAATAGAAGAATATCTAAGAAAAATTCCTTCATCGGATTTTGCATCAAACTTTCCTAAGGCATCTTTTTCATTCAAGATAAAACATTTACAATCAAAAACTTTAAAATATGAAACGTTGGGTTTTTTATTGTTCCACAATTCGTAAAGAGTTTTGGAAAGTAATAGTCTTACTAGAACCCTATTCATGATAAAGCATGCCGTATTAACAGCTTCGGCCCAAAAATATTTAGGTAAGCTATGTTCGTTCAATATGGTTCTTACCATTTCTTGTAAGTTTCTATTTTTTCTTTCTACTATTCCATTTTGTTAAGGATTTCTCAGAATAGAGAAATTATGGTTATATTCATTATATCCATTAGATTCACAAAAATTTTGGAAATCACAGTTTTGAAATTCGCCACTATGATTACTATGAATTGATGAAATCATAAAGCCTTTTTCATTTTGAACAAGTTTACAAAACTTTGAAAAATACCTAAAGCAATCACTTTTGTGTGCCAAGAAGTAAGTCCAAGTGTATCTACTATGATCGTCCACAATTACAAAGGCATATTTGCTACCTCCTAGGCTTGATGTATCAATTGGTCCAAACAAATCCATATGGATTAATTGCAATGGTTTAGAGGTGCTTATTTGATTCTTTGGTTTGAAACTACCTTTTATTTGTTTCCCTAGTTGACATGCATCACACACATTGTCTTTAACAAACTTATTGTGAGGAATATCTCTTACAAGTTCTTTAGATGAGATTTGAGAGATTAGTTTCATGCTAGCATGACCTAATCTCCTATGCCAAAGTCAAGCATCGTTATTCAAACCGAAAAACACATTTTATTACAAAGATCATCAATGTCAATAGTGTATACACTATTTTGTTTTAGGGCAATCATAGATATATTTTTGTGTGGTTTTTCAATAATATAAGCATTGGATTCAAATCTAATAATATATCCTTTATCACACAATTGACTAATACTCAAAAGATTATGCTTTAATCCATGAACCAATAACATATCTTAAATCAAAAAGTTGGATTTATTACCTATGGTTCCCTTGCCAATGATTTTACCCTTGTTGTTGTCTCCAAGGTGACATACCCTTCGTCTAGGCTAGTGAGCTTAGAGAATTGAGATGGATCTCCGGTCATGTGCCTTGAGCATCCACTATCAAAGTACCATATCTTGCTCCTAGCTTGTGATGGTAAATATTTCTACAAAAAAGGATGATTTTTAGGTACCCATTTGACCTTAGGTGCCTCAAAAATCGATTTACATAATTTATCATATTGCATTAAGTCATTTGAGGTTCCTTTAGGGACCTAAATCAATTTATGTGGACTATATTTCTTAAATGAACATTTATATGCAATATATTTGTAATAAAAGTTGCATTTGTTTCAGGGTGAAACATACAAGATAGGTCATTTAACAAAGGTAGTTCGATTTTGGTGAGAGTTATTCACAAATCTGATTCCGCCTCTTCTATGAACATGACCCTTATTGGCAAGGATGATGTTCAAGGACTTACTACCAACCTCAAACTTTTCTAAGGTTTCTTTGAGTAGCAAGTTTTCCTTTTTTAGCATTTCTAATTAATCACATTTTGTGCAAGGAGCTAAACTATCATTGTGCTCAACTTTTAATTGATCAAAATCACTAACAAGAGATGCATGCTCATTTTTTAACAATTTATATTTTTTACTAACTAATTTACATTCATCAAATAAATCATGAAAAGCACCTAGTAATTCATCAAAAGATAAATTTATATCTAATGAACTGCTTACCTCATCTTCGATAGCCATTAGTGTATAGTGAGCAACTTGCTTTGTGTTGGTTGGCTCCTTTTCTTCGAATGCACTTGAATTGTCTCAAGTTGCTTTAAGAGCCTTCTTTTTCTTTGGTTGCTTCTTCTTTGCTTGGGGACATTTGCTTTTGAAATGTCTCGGCTTCTTATATTCGTAGCATATAACTTATTTTTTCTTAGGTTCAAATTTATTTTTAGTGTCATTTTTAAATTTATTTCTTTTTATGAATTTTTTGAACTTTCTTGTCAAAAGTGCCAAGTTATCATCATTGTCCTCATCACTTGAATTTTCTTTCAAGTGGTCTTCTTGAGTTCTTAGTGCCATATTCTTCCTATTCTTTGGAAGATTATTTTCAAGCTCTTCATGAGCATTGCAAGTCCTCTCATAGGTCATTAGTGACCCGATAAGTTCTTCGAGAGGAAAGTTTAAATCTTTGGCCTCTTGAATAGTCGTTACTTTAGGATCCCAACTCTTTGGAAGGGATCTCAAGATTTTATTAACAAATTTAAAGTTCAAAAAATATTTGCTAAGAGCTTTTAGATTATTGACGACATCCGTAAAATGGGTGCACATGTCAACAATAGTCTTGCTTAGCTTCATTCAAAATAGTTCATAAGTATGAACTAAAAGATTTATCTTTGACTCCTTTACTCTACTAGTGCTTTCGTGAGTACTTTTGAATGTGTGCCAAATATCAAAAGTTGTTTCATAAATAGTCACTCGATTGAACTCGTTTTTATCTAAAGCCCAAAACAAGACATTCATAGCCTTGGCATTTAAAGCAAAAGTCTTCTTCTCCAACTCATTTCAATTGCTTATTGGAAGAGAGGACTTTTGAAAGCCATTTTCCACAAGATTTCATAACTCAAAATCCATTGAAATTAGAAAGATCCTCATTCTAGTATTCCAATATGTGTAATCCATCTCATTGAACATGGGAAGATATATAATTGAATAACCCTCTTGGTTGTCAGCAAATGCCATCTCTCTTGGGTTTCAAACCAAACGAGGGTAACTTTGCTCTGATACCAATTGTTAGGATCAAGTGCGGCACTAAGAAGAGGGGGGGGGGGGGGGGGGGTGACTTAGTGCAGCGAAAAAATTACATCAATTTGAAAGCCTTCGTATGATAAAAATCAATTTCGACTCAAACAATTTGTTTCACTTTGAAGAAGTAGAGAAGAGAAGGTTGGGCAGTTTGTAATGTAGTAAAGTTGACTGCAGTAAAGAGAATTTTCAATAAAGAAAGAACATACCAAAATTTATAGTGGTTCGGTCGTTGTGACCTACATCCACTTCCGATTCCTCTTCCGTCGAGGTCATCGACATCCACTAATGTTCCTCCTTCAATAGGAGAAAACTAGCCACTTCTTTACAAGGCTTTCTCCTTTTCACGGGTTTAGGAGATAACCCTTACAAGCCTCGCTCCTCTTTCTTGGATGATTACAAAGCTAAGAGAGAGAGGAGGAGGACTCTTCTCACATTTATAATACTTTTAATTCCCCTAAGACTTAAGATTTTTCCATACTTTTGATTGCACTTTGTTGCCTTTTCATGCAGAAAAGGTTAGGGTATTTATAGGCCTCAATGGCTTCAGAATTTGAGCCAAAAAATACCACTTCCCCGGATTTCGGGGTACTGGCAGTACCATCGCCATTATTGGGCGGTACTACCGCCTATTGACTGATACTGGATGGTACCACCGCTCAGTCTGGGCGGTATGACCACTTGATAAAGCTCGGAGACCGAGCTCTAGCGGTACCACCGCTCGACAAGGGTGGTACTATCGCCTGACAACATTAATTGTCAATGGCACAACTGCCTAGTTTAAGCAATACCACTGCCTAGAACACTTGGGAGATCGAGTCCCAAGTAGTGCCACCACCGGTCGTGATTTCAAGTGCTGAATGAGTTGTTTAATCCGTCCCAATTCAGCCCTATTAAGGGCCCAGTTAGCCCCTAATTGAGTTAGCAGGATTATCTCCCAATCCTAACTCAATTTATGGTCTAACTACGATAATTAAGATATTTAACAAAGCATTCTAGTTCTGGTACATCAATTGTTCTTCCAACAAGCTTCCGACGATCTTCCGGCAAACTTCTGATGGTCTCTTGGCAATGTTTCGGTAGACTTCTAGTAAGCTCCTGGACTTCACGATGATCTTCTTGGCGAGTTCCGACGAGCTTCTTTGGCAAGCTCTTGGACTTCTTGGTTAATTTTGGTAGAACTTCTGATAAACGTCTGGACTTCCGACAAACTCTCGAACTCCCAACGAAATCTCGATCTTGACTCTAGCACAATATTTGCTTTATATCTTACCGCTATCGTAGTTAATCCTGCACACTTTTCTCAACATATAGATTAGATCAAACAATTTACCAATTAATTTTATTATTAAAATCTGAGATTCGATAGTTAAGATTTGGGGCTACCCTATCCATGTTAAAAGATACAATCCCGATAAGTTAGAATCAAGGACGGAGTGATGCAAGTTTATGGGATACCCTAAGGAAACTTATGAGTATTATTTCTATCATCTCAAGGATCAAAAGGTCTTTGTAGCTAAGAGAGCGGTGTTCCTTGAGAAGGAACACATTCTTAGCGGAGGTAGTGAGAGTATGATAGAGTTGAGCGAGGTTGGAGAACCTAGCTCAAACACCACTCTACAGCCTGAGTCTGTTCAGGTACCTAATACACAAGTTCCAACTTTACATAGGTCTGGTAAAGTATCCCATCCTCCTAAGAGATATGTGGGATATATTGGAGGAAAGGATGTTGAGGATATTGATCCTCAGACCTAAGAGGAGGCTATTATGAGTATAGACTCTAAGAAGTGGCAAGAAGCCATGAATTCTGAGATGGATTCCATATACTTCAACAAGGTTTGGAACCTAGTTGATGTGCCCAAGGGTATTGTACCCATCGGTTGCAAGTGGATCTTTAAGAAAAAGACCGGAGTAGATGGAAAGGTAGAGACCTATAAAACAAGGCTAGTGGCTAAGGGGTATCGTCAAAGGCATAGTGTTGATTATGACGAAACCTCTTCACCCATAACTATACTAAAATCTATTCAAATTCTATTGGCTAATACAGCACACTATGATTATGAGATCTAGCCGATGGTCGTGAAAACCATATTCCTCAATGGCAACCTCGAGGAGGAGGTATATATGATACAGCCCGAGAGATTCGTGTCTATGGAATACCTATATAAGATGTGCAGGTTACTTAGATCCATTTATGGACTAAAGCAAGCTTCCCAAAGTTAGAACATAAGATTTGATGAGGCAATCAGATCTTATGACTTCGTTAAGAATAAAGATGAGCCTTGTGTATACAGGAAGGTAAGTGGGAGCGCTATCACCTTCTTGATGTTATAAGTGGATGACATCCTGATCATTGGGAATGATGTAGACTTAGTTATCTAGACACTTCTCCATGAAGGACTTAGGGGAAGCATCCTATATCTTTGAGATTTAGATCTATAGAGATAGATCCAAGAGAATACTTAGCTTATCCCAATCTAGGTACATAGACACCATTGTCAAAAGGTTTGGCATGGAAAATTTCAAGAGAAGTCTCATACCGATGAGACATAGGATATCACTTTCTAGGAGTATATCTCCAAAGACTCTTGAAGAAAGGGTGAATATGGATAGGATACCCTATGCCTTAGTGATAGGGTCTATCAGGTATGCCATGCTATGTACCAGGCCGGATATAACGCATGCTTTGAGTGTCACGAGCAAGTATCAAGCGGATCTAGGCTTGGAGTATTGGAAAGCAATAAAGTGTATTCTTAAGTACTTGAGAAGGACTAAGGATCTTTTACTAGTATATGGAGATAGTAGCCTTAGGGTTGAAGGCTATGCAGCCTCAAGTTTTCAGTCCGATGTCGATGATAGCAAGTCAAATTTAGGATATGTGTACACCTTGAATGGAGGAGCAATGTGCTGGAAGAGTTCCAAGCAAGACACTACTACTGACTCGACTACAGAGGCGGAGTACATTACTGCAGTAACGGCAGCAAACGAGAGAGTCTGGATGAAAAAGTTCATCATAGATCTAAGAGTCATGCCAGGTAGCGAGGAGCCGATTCCCTTATATTGCGACAACAATGGGGCGATTGCTCAAGCAAAAGAACCTAAGTCTCATTAGAAATCTAAGCATGTCCTGAGGAAGTTCCACCTGATAAAAAAGATCGTGACCTGAGAAGATGTAACAATAAAAAGAGTTCAATCTGAATATAACATTGCAGATCCACTAACAAAGTCATTATCTCAGATTGTCTTTAAGCATCACAGAGGTCTAATGGGGATTAGACACATAGGTGATTAGTTTTAGGTCAAGTGGGAGATTGCTAGTCATATGTGCCTTGCAAGCCAATTACGTGAGTGTTGGCACATGTGACTTAACACACAGTCTTTTTACTTATTATATTTTAGTATTTTATCACTTTATATTGACTATTGCATATATGCATGTATATACTATGATGTCCTTAGATCTGTGCAATAGGAATCGGATCGTGATGAGATCACGATAGTGAGATCGATTCACCTTTAAACACATATCTTAAATAATCCCGCTCATAAGTGTTAGGATCAAGAGCGCACTAAGAGGGGGGGTGAATTAGTGTAGCAGAAAACTTTCACTATTTAAAAAAAAACTTATTTCGATTAAAGCCGATTCAATGAGAATGGTTTCAACTCAATCCGTTTCAGAAGAAATTTGAACTTGAAACCTTTCATGAAAGTGCAAGAGAAGACTGAGGTGATTTGCAGCAATGTAAGTTGCACAAATGAAAAGCGTCGATTTCGAAAAGTCTTCATACGATTAAAGTCGACCTTGGAAGATGTTTACGTCAAAGCATATATAGACGTAGTTAAAACACAGTAAGGAGGAGAGGCAGTTTGCTATAAAAGAAAGTTGCTCAAAGTAAATGCAAACCGAGTTTTAGAGTAGTTCGGTCAACGTGACCTACATCCACTTTCAGCTTCCTCCTCCGACAAGGTCATCGGCGTCCACTAGAGGCCTTCCTTCAATAGGTGAAGGCCAACCACCTTTTACAGCTTTTCTCCTTTTGCCAGGCTTAGGAGATAACCCTTACAAGTTTTACTCCTCTTTTGAATGATCTCAACACTTAGAAAGGAAGGAGGAGAACTCTAGCACTTTTTCAACTCTTTAACACTTCAAAGACTCAAGAATATATTAAGATTTCATTCCCTTTCATGCAAAAAAGGGTGGGGTATTTATAGACCCCAATGGCATTCAAAAATGGAGTCAAGAAGTGTCTCATCCTAGATTTCCGGGGTCATGGCGGTACCACTGCCATTACTGGGCGGTTCCACTGCCTGGCACCTGACATTGGTCGGTACCACTACCTGGCAAAGCTTGGAGACCGAGCTCTAGCGGTACCACTGCTTGACAGGGTCAGTACCACCGCTGGTAGCAATAACTGCCAGTGGTACCATCCCCTAGAATTCCTGGGAGTGCACTGCTTTTCAAGTGGTGCCACCGCTGGCCAAGAATTCGAGGGCCGAATGGGCTATTCCATTCGGCCCAATTAAGGCCTATTAAGGGCCCAGATGGCCCCTAATTAAGTTAGTGGGATTACCTCCTAATTCTAACTTAATATACACTCTAAATATGACAATTAAGACATAATTACTGCACTTCGTGCTTCGGTGCATCAATTACTCTTCCGACGAGCTTCCGGCGTACTTCCGATGAACATCCGACGAACTCTCGGCGATGCTTCGACAGACTACTAGCAACCTACTAGACTTTTTGATGATCTTCTTGGCGAGTTCCGACGAGCTTCTATGGCAAGCTTCTGGACTTCTCGGTTGGTTCCTGCAGAACTTTCGACGAATGTCCGGACTTCCGACAAACTCTCGAACACCCAATGTGATCTTGATCTTGACTCTGGCAGAACACCTGCTTTATGTCTTACTGCCATCATAGTTAATCCTACACACTTTTCTCAACATATAGATAAGATCAAATAAATTACAACTGACTTCATCATCAAAATTTGAGATTCAACAATCTCCCCCTTTTTGATGATAACAATCAATTGATGACGGAGTTAACTTTAACTCCTCGTATCTATAAGCCATACTTTAGAAAAGTCATTTTTGAATTCAAAGCCTTTGAATTCAAGAGACATATTGATAAGTTAAGTTCATTTAAACTTATCAATACATACATCATAATTCCTATTATGATCTAACATTCTCAAAATAATGTCAAGACATGACATCCATTTTCAAGTCTTGATACTTCAAATATGAAGGATGACAAACATAGCAATTCATTCTATGGCAAGATATCAATTTGTAAAATAGCAAGTTAAGCTCTAGATATCGCAAACATTTCAAGTGTAAAATTGCATATATTTATCATTAATTTACCACATTTTGGTATTATTTCTCCCCCTTTGTCATCAGCAATAAAAGCAAGTGTGGTAAAAATTCATGCCATATTTCAAATTGGAAAGAAATTCATACAAATCATATGTTAAGCATTCATTACATGATATCATTCAAAAATTCTCACATCAAAAGTTATAAATATATAACGAGATGGTTTCCAGCAACTTCTCCCTTTTTATTTTTCATTAAAACTTCGCATGAAAGAGGAAAGTAAGGTGAAAAAAAAAACCATTGAGAACTAACTTTGAATGAAGTTAAAATACGATAAAAGAGTATCATTAAATCATGCTTCATTTTTCACAAGGATCAAGATATTCATGTGAAATTAAATTCTCGCAAGTGTTCATCTAAAAAAAAGTTCTTCCTTCATCAAGAAAGAATTCATGTGAAAGAATTATCATATCAAATTCATTTCTCAATAAAAATTCACAAGGGATAAACCCGAGAGAGATGCATTTGTCAATGACTTCTATGTATCAAAAATCATTAAGTGATGGAGCATAGATATGAAATAAACTTGATATGGCATAGACTCATGAAAGCTCCATTCAAGAAATCCATTAGTGAAAGATAGTCCGGAGAGAAAATATACATCAAATTCATGCATTTATAAAGTATTTTGTCATAGCTTTTCATCATTACTTGCATGAGGCAAAATCATTAGTGCTTTTTAATACTCAAGGATTATGAATCCGACGTATGATTAAAACTTCTCAATATTCAATAGAAATCTCAATCATGAAAGTAAACATGATATTGCATCATTGTATGATAACATGCTCATCATCATAGAAACTTTTAGTAACAAAGCACAAAATTTTCAATATCAAAGTAAACATGTTATTGAAGCACACAATCTTATCATCATGTAAAATTCGCATCATAAAATTTTCAGCACAGGATTTAAGTGAGTGATCAAGGAATCAAGAAAGTCCAAAAACAAAATTTAACAAATTAACATCCCTAATTCTCTTCTATTAAAATTAAATTGTTCTTCACTTAGAGGCTTTGTAAAAATATTGGCTAATTGATGTTTTGTATCAATAAACTCTAGGATTACATCATAATTTGTAATATGATCTCATATAAAGTGATGCCTAATATTAATATGTTTTGTTCTAGAGTGTTGAATAAGATTTTTTGTTAAATATATTGTACTTGTATTATCATATTTTATGGAAATATTTTTAAGATGAATCTTATAATCCTTTAAAGTGTTTTTCATCTAAACAACTTGTGCATAGCATGCACTAGTTGCAATGTTCTCAGCTTCAGTTGTAGATAGTGCAACTGAGTTTTGTTTCTTGGATGACCAAGAAATAAGTGTATGTCCTAAAAACTGACATATTCCGGATGTGCTTTTTCTATCTAATCTACATCTAGCAAAATCCGCATCAGTATATGTAATTAGTTCAAAGTTCTCGGATTTTGGATCCCATAATCCTAGATCGGTGGTACCTTTAAGATATCTAAGTATTCTCTTAACTGCTTTAAGATGAGATATCTTAGGATTAGATTGAAACCTAGTACAAAGACCCACACTAAACATAATATCTAGTCTTGTTGCGGTGAGGTATAGTAGACTTCCTATCATACCCCTATAAGCTTTTTGATCAAAGCTTTCTCCACTTTCATCAATTTCTAACTTAGTGGAGGTGCTCATATGAGTGTCGATAGCTTTTGAGCTACCCATATTGAACCTTTTTAGTAAATCTAAAGCATATTTTGTTTGACTAAGAAAGATGTCATTACTTAGTTGTTTGATTTGTAAGCCTAAAAAGAAAGTTAATTCCCCCATCAAACTCATTTCAAATTCATGACTCATATTTTTAACAAATGATTCACAAAGAGATTCATTTGTAGAACCGAAGATAATATCATCAACATAAATTTAAACAATAAGAAAATTATTTTCAAAATTTTTGATAAACAATGTAGTATCGACCTTGCCTTTAGAGAAATTATTTTCAATAAGAAATGAACTAAGTCTCTCATACCAAGCCATTGGGGCTTGTTTTAAACTATAGAGAGCTTTAGTCAATTTAAACACATTATTAGGGAGATTATCATTCTCAAATCTGAGAGGTTATTCAACATAAACTTCTTCGGAAATAAAGCCATTAAGAAAAACACTTTTAATATCTATTTGAAACAACTTAAAATTATTAGTACTAGCATAGGCAAGGAGCATCCTTATGGCTTCTAATCGAGCCATAGGAGCGAAAGTTTCTTCGTAATCGCTACCTTCTTCTTGGTTGAAACCTTTAACCACTAATCTAGCCTTATTTCTAACCACGATACCAGATTCATCTTACTTGTTTCTAAAGACCTATTTAGTACCAATAACTACATGGTCATTTGGCCTAGGAACAAGCTTCCACACCTCATTTCTCTCAAATTGATTTAACTCATCTTGCATTACGATAATCCATGAATCATCTTTCATGGCTTCATCAATACATTTTGGTTTAATTTGGGAGAGAAAAGTGGCGTTGACACAAAAAATTTTAAGAGAAGAATGTGTTTGAACCCGTTTTGATGTGTCTCCTATGATTAGCTCATTAGGATGAGCATCTATATATTTTCAATCCTTGGGTAAGGATATTTTGGAAGTAGACGCATCCGAATTGCTACATAGAGAAAGGGTTTCATTTAAATTCAAAGTATCAAAATTAACATCATCATCAAAATCATTTTTCTTAATTTTGAAAATCTCATTAAAAACAACATGAATAGATTCTTCTATAATCAAAGTTTTTTTATTAAAGATATGAAATGTTTTAGAAATAGAAGAATAACTAAGAAAAATTACTTCATTGGATTTAGTATCAAATTTTCCTAAGTCATCTTTTTCATTCAAGATAAAACACTTACACCCAAAAACTTTAAAATATGAAACATTGGGTTTTTTGTTGTTCCACAACTCATAAGGAGTTTTGGTGAGTAAGGGTCTTACTAGAACTCTATTCATGACATAGCATATTGTGTTTACGGCTTCAATCCAAAAATATTTGGGTAGGCTATGTTCATTCAATATGGTTCTTGCCATTTCTTATAAATTTTTATTCTTTCTTTCTACTACATTTTGTTGAGGATTTCTTGGAGTAGAGAAGTTGTGGTTATATCCATTAGATTCACAAAATTCTTGAAAATCATGGTTTTGAAATTTACTACCGTGATCACTTCGAATTGACAAAATCATAAAACCCTTTTCATTTTGAACAAGTTTACAAAACTTAGAGAAATACCTAAAGCATTCACTTTTGTGTGCCCAAAAATAAGTTTATGTGTATATAGTATAATCATCCCCGATGACAAATGCGTATTTGCTACCTCCTAGGCTTGATGTAGCAATTAGTCTGAATAAGTCCATATGGATCAATTTCAAAGGTCTAGAGATGCTTATTTGATTCTTAGGTTTGAAGCTACCTTTTATTTGTTTTCCTAATTAACAAGCATTACACACATTATCTTTGACAAACTTGATATGAGGAATTCCTCTTACAAGTTCTTTAGATGAAATTTGGGTGACTAGTTTCATGCTAACATGACCTAATCTCCTAAGCCAAAGCCAAGCATCGTCATTCAAAACCGAAAAACACATTTCATTGTAAAGATCATTAATGTCAATGGTGTATACATTATTTTGTTTTAATGCAATCATAGATGTGTTTTTGTGTGGTTTTTCAATAATGCAAGTATTAGATTTAAATTTAACATTATATCCTTTATCACACAACTAACTAATACTCAAGAGGTTATGTTTTAAGCCATCAACTAACAATACAACTTCAATAAAGAAGTTAGATTTGTTACCTATGGTTCCTTTGCCAATGATTTTACCCTTGTTATTGTCTCCGAATGTGACATATCCTTCATCTATGCTAGTGAGCTTAGAGAATTGAGATGGATCTCCGATCATATGCCTTGAGCATCCAGTACCATCTCTTGCTCCCAACTTGTGATGGTATACGTTTTTACAAAAGACGATGATTTTTAGGTATCCATTTGACCTTGGGTGCCTCAAAAACCGATCGACTTAACTTATCATTATGCATGGAATTCTTTATGGTTCCTTTAGGAACCCAAATCAATTTGTATGGACTATAATTTTTAAATGGACAATGATAAGCTATATGTCCAAGTTTGCAACAAAAGTTGCATTTGTTTTGGGGCGAAATATGTAAGATAGGGCCTTTAATGAAGGTGGTTGGATTTTGGTGAGAGCTACTCACAAATCTGATTCCACCATTTCTATGAATGTAACCCTTGTTGGCAAGGATTATGTTCAAGGACTTGCTACCAACCTCAAATTTCTTCAAGGTATCCTTGAGTAGCAAGTTTTCCTTTTGAAGTATTTCTAAATCATGGTATTTCATACATGGAGCTAAACTATCATTTTGCTTAATTTTTAATTTATCAAAATTACTAACAAGAGAATCATGCTTCTTTTTTAACAATTTATAATTTTTACTAATTGTTTTGCATTCATCAAATAAATCATGAAAAGTATTTAATAATTCATCAAATGATAAATTTGCATCAATTGAACTTGATCTCCAATGGCCATTAGCATATAGTAAGCAACTTGATCAGTGTTGGTTGGCTCCTCTTCTTCGGACTCACTTGAGTCGTCCCATGTTGCTTTGAGTGCCTTCTTCTTCGTTGTCCTCTTCTTGACTTGGGGACATTCACTCTTGTAGTATCCCGGTTTCTTGCATTCGTAGCAAATTACTTGATCTTTCTTGAGTTTAAATTTATTTTTAGTTTCATTTTTAAATTTGTTTCTTTTAATGAATTTTTTTGAATTTTCTTGTTAAAAGTGCCAAGTCATCATCAAAGTCCTCATCACTTGAGTTTTCTCTCAAGTGGTCTTCTTGTGTTCTCAATGCCATGTCCTTCTTGTTCTTTGGAAGGGTGTCCTCAAGCTCTTCATGAGCTTTGCATATCATTTTATAGGTCATTAGTGACCCAATTAGTTCTTCAAGAGGAAAGTTATTTAAATCTTTGGCCTCTTGAATGGTCGTGACTTTAGGGTCCCAACTCTTTGGAAGGGATCTTAAAACTTTATTAACGAGCTCAAAATTTGAAAAACCTTTACCAAGTCCTTTTATACCATTAACGACATCCGTAAAATGGGTGTACATGTCTCCAATGGTCTCACTCGGTTTCATTCGAAATAATTCATAAGAATGTACTAAAAGGTTGATTTTTGACTCTTTCACTCTACTAGTGCCTTCATGAGTCACTTCGAGTGTGTGCCAAATATCAAAAGTCATTTCATAAATCGACACTCGATTGAACTCGTTTTTATCTAGTGCACAAAATAATGCATTCATAGCCTTGGCATTTAAAGTGAAAGTCTGCTTCTCCAACTTATTCCAATCGTTCATTGGAAAAAAAGACTTTTGAAAACCATTTTCGGCAACGTTCCAAAGCTCAAAATCCATCGAAATTAGGAAGATCCTCATTCTAGTCTTCCAATAAGTATAATCCATCCCATTGAACATGGGCGGACAAGTAATTGAATGACCCTCTTGGTTGTCGGCAAATGTCATCTCTCTTGGGTTTTAAACCAAATGAGAGTGAACCTTGCCCTGATACCAATTGTTAGGATCAAGAGCGCACTAAGAGGGGGGGGGTGAATTAGTGCAGCGGAAAACTTTCACTATTTAAAAAAAAACTTATTTTAGTTAAAGTCGATTCAACGAGAATGGTTTCAACTCAATCCATTTCGAAAGGAATCTGAACTTAAAACCTTTCATGAAAGTGCAAGAGAAGACTAAGGTGATTTGCAGTAATGTAAGTTGCACAAATGAAAAGCATCAGTTTCATAAAGTCTTCGTACAATTAAACTTGACCTCGGAAGATGTTTACGTCAAAGCATATGTAGACGTAGTTAAAACACAGTAAGGAGGAGAGGCAATTTGCTATAAAAGAAAATTGCTCAAAATAGATGCAAACTGAGTTTTAGAGTAGTTCGGTCAACGTGACCTACATCCACTTTCGGCTTCCTCCTCCGATGAGGTCACTAGCGTCCACTAGAGACCTTCCTTCAATAGGTGAAGGCCAACCACCTTTTACAGCTTTTCTCCTTTTGCCAGGCTTAGGAGACAACCCTTACAAGTTTCACTCCTCTCTTGAATGATCTCAACACTTAGAAAGGAAGGAGGAGAACTCTAGCACTTTTTCAACTCTTTACACTTCAAAGACTTAGGAATATATCAAGATTTCATTCCCTTTTATGCAGAAAAGGGTGAGGTATTTATAGACCCCAATGGCGTTCAAAAATGGAGCTAAGAAGTGTCTCATCTTGGATTTCTGGGGTCCTGGTGGTACCACCGCTATTACTAGATGATACCACTGCCTAGCACCTGACACTAAGCGGTACCACTGCCTGATAGGGGCGGTACCACCGCAGGCAGCAATAACTGCCAGCGGTACCACCACCCAGTCTGGGCGGTACCACCGCCCAGAATTCCTAGGAAGGCACTACTTTTCAGGCGGTGCCACCGCCAGCTAGGAATTCAGGGGCCGAATGGGCTTCTCCATTCGACCCAATTAAGGCTTGTTAAGGGTCTAATTAGCCCCTAATTAAGTTAGTGGGATTACCTTCCAATCCTAACTTAATCTACACTCTAACTATGATAATTAAGACATAATTATTGCACTTCATGTTCATGTGCGTCAATCGCTCTTCCGGCGTACTTCCGGCGAACATCCGACGAACTCTCGGCGATACTCTAACGAACTCCCGGTAAGCTACTAGATTTTGTGATGATCTTCTTGGCGAGTTCCAATGAGCTTCTATGGTAAGCTCCTGGACTTCTTGGTTGGTTCCCGTAGAACTTCCGACGAACGTCTAAACTTCCGATGAACTCTCGAACTCCCAACGTGATCTTGATTTTGACTCTGGCACAACACCTGCTTTATGTCTTACTACTATCGTAATTAATCCTCACACTTTTCTCAACATAAAGATTAGATCAAACAAATTACAATTGACTTCATTATGAAAATCCGAGATTCAATAATAGGTTACTCGAGAGAGACATCAAGATAATTGGACAGACTGGTTTATTGTATACTCATCCATATGATATATGTAGCTGGTCTGATAGATACTCATGTGGGGACACTAGGGATACAATACAAATCCTCATTAGAGATTGAGTTCACTGATTGATTCACTTATGTAATACTGGATGGTTGATGATGACTTATTGTCAGACAGTGATTCTATAGTCCCAATTGTGTATCTGGTCCTTAGACTTGAGATACCAAGGATGTCCTATATGAGTACTCCACTCTTTGATACTAGACTTACAGGTTTGGATGTCCCAGATCTAGTATAATCGGTCATCGAGAGTGGCAATCAACCTTACGAGGGCTATTGAGTGTCGATAGAGGATCATCCACTCTCGGTGTCATGAGAGAAATATCTCATGTGTTCTTGCTCAGACAAATCTCTAGCTAGGGTCATTCGGATTGAGAGAGAAAGAGTTCTCCGGGAGAATCCAATTATAGCAAGACTCGAGTAGAAACCATATGGGTCTTACAGCACCATGCCTGGTATACGGTCTCTGGAATATTAGATGGATAAGGGACTATAGATATATGGTAATTGAGGATAGACAAGTCCAATGGATTGGATTCCCTTGTATTGTGTGAGGACTAAGACGTAGTGGCCTAGTACGTCCGCAATCGATGAGTCAAGTGAATTATTATGGAGATAATAATTCACTGTGCTAGAAGGAGTTTTGATAGGTATGACTCATGGCCAGCTCAATATTGGGCCTAAAGGGTTACACACATATGACATGCATTGCGATGAGCAGAGGTTCGGATATGAGATATCTGTCAGAGCCCCTATCTTATTAGATATCCAATAAGCCCATAAATTGTTGGATCCTATGGATGAGATCCAATAAGTATCCATTGTTGAATCTTGAATTTTGATTATGAAACCAATTGATAGTGTTTATGACTTGATCTGCGTTTTGAGTGATGCAGGAAGCTTCGATCAGGGAGAGACAATTAAAACAAGAAGAATCATATTGGGCTAGAGAAAAGCATGTCAGAAGATTAGACGTCGAGCCAAAGGATCGATTGACGTATCGGTAGAAGGCTTCGGGCTATGGGTTCAAGCATCGAGCCAAGAAGAGTATAAATTGCGCTAAGGAAATTGGAGTTATAGAGGTTAACTGACTGATTGGGCAATAGGCCGTAAGAGAGGATGATGCATCAAAGAATTGGACGAAGTGTCGATAAACCAATGACATGCGAACAATACTTGATCAAGCTTTGTAATAATTATCTAGATCAAAGAAGGTTTTAAATGTGTAGGATTAACTACGATAGCGATCACATAAAGTAAAATGAAGTCCCAAAGTCAAGAACGAGATTTCGTTGGGAGTTCAAGAGTTCATCGAAAGTTAGGACGTTCATCAAAAGTTTTGCTGAAATTGACCAAGAAATCCAAGAGCTTGCGAAAGAAGCCTGTTGGAACTCGCCAAGAAGAGCATTGTGAAGTCCAAGAGCTTGTTGGGAGTTTGCTAGAACATTACCGAGAGATCGTCGGAAGTTCGTCGGAAGATCACCAGAAGCTCACCGGAAGAAACCTAGACTTACCGAACTTATTTAGCTTAATGTATGTCATAAAATTCATAATTAGCACATAATTAGGTTAGAATTGGGCCAACTCAATTAGAGGTCAATTGGGCCTAAGTTTGGGCTATGTTGGGCCAAGTGCAAGACCCAAACAATGACTCAACAAGTGGCACCGTCGTGGCACAGTCTCCGAGATTATGTTAGGTAGTGGTATCACCAGACTGGGTAATGGTACCACCCAGTGGCAGTGTCAAGCAGTGGTACCGCCCAGACACAATCTTCCAAGTAGTGGTACCACCAGATTGGGCGGTGGTATCACCTAGTGTTATTGCTGTAGGTGGTGGTACCACTAGGACTCGAGAAACCCGAGATGAGACTCTTTTAGGCTCTAGGTTTGAATCCACTTAAGGCCTATAAATAACCCTCTTATCCTTGGATAACAAAAAAAAAAAGAATTGAGAGCAAAAAAGTATAAAAATGCTATTGTAATTTTATGAGAACTTCTCTCAAAAGCTCTAAGTGTTAGTGTAGTTTAAGAGAGGAGTAGGTCGGGGTGTAAAGGTTCTCTCTCGAGCCTATAAAAGGAGAATAGAGTTATAAAGACCGATAGTAGATGCTGGTGGCCTCAACGGAGGAGAAATCGGGAGTGGATGTAGGTCACGATGACTAAACCACTATAAACTCAGTTTGCATTTTTTTTTTGCTCTTTACTTTAATTGCAAATTGCCATACTTCCTCATTACTTTAGCTACACGCTCTTACGAACGTGTTTCATGTTAACATCTTTCCAAGATCGGTTTTTATCATACGAAATGAAGAATTTTTTTGAACCGACATAATTTTATCTACTGCACTAATTCACCTCCCCCTCTTAGTGCCAACTTATTCCTAATAGTTGGTATCAGAGCCATGTTATTTCTCATTTAGTTTAACACCTAAGAGAAATGGCTCTTTTTGGCTTTCAAGAGGGCTTTTCTATCGTTCGTCCTCCTATGTTCAATGAGACGGACTACACTTATTGGAAAACTCGGATGAGAGTTTTCTTGCTTTCCTTGAACCTTGATTTATGGAATATTATTGAAAACGGTTTTCAAAAGTCTTGAAATTTTTTTTTAAAATGCTAGAGCTATGAATGCTTTATTTTGTGCTTTGAGTAAAAAAGAGTTTAATTGGGTTTCTACTTACGAAACGATTTTCGATATTTGGCATACTCTTGAAATCACACACAAAGGCACTAATAGAGTCAATGATTCAAAGATTAATCTTTTGATGCATGATTTTGAGTTATTTCGAATGAAGCCAAGCGAAACTATTATTGACCTGTACACCCATTTTATGGATGTTGTCAATAGTTTAAAAGCACTTGGCAAATGTTTTTTGAATTTTGAACTTGTTAATAAAGTTTTACAATCACTTTCTAAAAATTGGGATTAAAAAATAACAGCAAATCAAGAATCAAAGAACTTAAACCATTTTTCACTCGAAGAACTTATTGGATCTTTAATGACCTATGAAATAAGTTTTCTAGTGCAAAACGAATATGAGAACAACCTTCCAAAGAACGGGAAGGATTTGGCACTTAGAACAAATAAAGACTACTTGAGCAAAAGCTCAAGTGATGATGACTTTGAACTTCTCACAATAAAGCTTAAAAAATTCTTAAAACAAGAATCAAAGAACAAAAATAAACTTAAAAAGAATGTAATTACTTGCTATGAATGCAAGAAGAAGGAAGCACTCTTGGATGAATCGAGCTCATCTTAAGACGAGGAGCAAACCAACAAAGGTGAGGTGGCGAACTATGCTTTGACGGCTTTTGTCAATAAGGTAAGTGACTCAATCGAATATCTTTTTCCTTACCATGAAATTACTTAGTATATTTCATGATTAGTTATATATATATATATATATATTATCATAACAATTGCATGTTTTATGATAAAGGAACAAAATGTTAAAATTAAATATTTTATGTTTAATGAAATGATTTAATTATGCATGATGATTTTGTATTGCTTTTCTATTTTAAACATTATGCATGGTTTTGACATTAGAACAAAAATTTGGGCATGCTAATATAAAGTCAATCATCAAAATTGAAAATAAAAAAGTTTAGATATCTTTAAGAATCATTCAACATTATGTTCAATGAAACCATGCTTGATATTTTAATGAAAATGTTAAGAGACTTGATATCATGATTAATGAGTTTATAATTTAAAATTATGTATGTTATACCTTAAAAACTTGAAACCATGTTTTGGTATCATGCCAAAAGTAATGATGCATAATGATCATGCTTAATGAGTTTATATTTTGAAATTATGCATGATGATTCTTATGATTTATGAATTATCGATCTTTACAGTAATGAAAGTTCTTTTTCAGTTTTAAACATTGATGCTTGTTTTTATTTGGTATAAAAATTTGAGGCATGCTTGTATGAAACAAACAACTTTAAATGAAACATATAAAAAAAAGGGAATACATTTTCCATCTCTATTTAATTGATTTTTTGATAAAAGATTAATGAATCCGTGTATATTATGCTTTTGTGAATCTCTTGGATTATGAAAATGATTTGATGAATTTGAATGAGTTTTATTCAAATCGTAATTTCTCGAGACTTATAACATGAAATCTTTTTTGTGAATCAAGATATTGTATTCGATCTCCTATGCTTCTTCTTGCCATTTACTAAAGAGGAGAATTTTGTAGATGAATCATTAATTCTTTAGAATTATAACTTCTTTTTGAATTGAGACATTATGCATGAATCAAGTTCTCATGTGAATCTATCTACGTTGCCTTCATTGAATTATCTGAAAAGTGATTTTAATGATGATATGCTTGATATTTTAATGAAAATGTTAAGAGACTTGATATCATGATTAATGAGTTTATAATTTAAAATTATGTATGTTATACCTTAAAAACTTGAAACCATGTTTTGGTATCATGCCAAAAGTAATGATGCATAATGATCATGCTTAATGAGTTTATATTTTGAAATTATGCATGATGATTCTTATGATTTATGAATTATCGATCTTTACAGTAATGAAAGTTCTTTTTCAGTTTTAAACATTGATGCTTGTTTTTATTTGGTATAAAAATTTGAGGCATGCTTGTATGAAACAAACAACTTTAAATGAAACATATAAAAAAAGGGAATACATTTTCCATCTCTATTTAATTGATTTTTTGATAAAAGATTAATGAATCCGTGTATATTATGCTTTTGTGAATCTCTTGGATTATGAAAATGATTTGATGAATTTGAATGAGTTTTATTCAAATCGTAATTTCTCGAGACTTATAACATGAAATCTTTTTTGTGAATCAATTTGGATCTATGACTAATAAGATGATATATCTAGCTAAATCATTTATTATATTTACGACTTAAGATATATTCAATACGAAACATCTTTCTTGATGTATGTATGATTTACTCTTTTAAAAGAATATTTATCAAATCGTGATAAGATGAGATTCTCTTTATGTGAATCAAGATTTTTCATTATTCTCCTATAATTCTTCTTGCTATATATTAAAGAGAAGCATTATTGAAATTATTATCTTGATTTCTCATAATTATAATTTGAATTCTCTATTGAATGAATCAAAATCGTTTTCTATTTAAAAGGAGATTTGTTGAAATGATTCATGGCACTTTGGATTCATGACTTGATTTTTCATTTATAAGATGGTTGAAATATTTGTACCTTTGAATTCTTCCCTTCTCCTTTCATTTTTTTTCCTTTTTGTGACAAAAGGGGAAGAGAAAATTTGCTAGCATTGGTATTCATAACTTTGTATTATTCTCCTCTTTTTGCCAATGACAAAGGGGGAGAAAGAATTGTTAGTGTGTACATCACGAAAAGAGGCAAATTTGCTAGCTTGCTCATCTCAAAAGAGAAGCAAGAAGTGCTATCTTGCAAATCTCAATAGAAGCAATGTTTGCTAAGTTATACATTTCAAGAAGATGTAAAAATGGTCTATCTTGCAAATCTCAAAAGATGTAAAATTTTGCTAACTTTCATATGTATAAAATTTGATACCTTGCATACTATAAAATAATATAAATTTGCTAGTTTGCATGTTCTAATATGATGTAGAACTTGCTATCTTGAACATCACCAAGAATTGCTAGCTTACAATCTCAAGAGAAGCAGAAGTGCTATCTTGCCTATCTCAAGAAGGGAAACATGCTAATCTAGCAAAATTTACAAACTTGCAAAACTCAAAATTATTGCTAGCTTGCATGTAAAATGATGTAAAATTTTGTTAGCTTGCGTTTTGCCAAGGAAGCAAAAATTACACTTCTCAAAAGAGAAGAAAGAAGATTACTAGCATGCATGATGATAAAACTTGAGATTATATTTATAATGCAATGATTTAAAACTTGCTAAATGCACTTCTCCTTTTTGTTGATGACAAAGGGGGAGAAGTTATGTTGATGATCATACATGGAATAATGTATTGAAAATTTGATTATGCATGATTTTATGTTGCTTGGACTCATAATGATTTTATGATTAAATTTGCTTTAACTTGAATTCAAGGTTCTATCAATATGGTACATTGATAGGGGGAGTTAAGATTAACTCCGTCATCAATTGGTTGTCATCATCAAGAAGGGGGAGATTGTTGAATCTCAAATTTTGATGATGAAACCAATTAATAGTGTTTATGATTTAATCTGTGTTTTGAGTGACGCAAGAAGCTTCGATTAGGGAGAGATAATTAAAGTAGGAAGAATCATGTTGGGCTAGAGAAAAACATGTCAGAAGATTGGACGTCGAGCCAAAGGATCGGTCGACATATCGATAGAAGGCTTCAGGCCATGGGTTCAGGCATCGGACCAAGAAGAGCGAAAATTGCACCAAGGAAATCAAAGTTGTGAAAGTCAACTGACCGATTGGGCAATAGACGCAAGAGAGGACGATGCGTTGAAGAATTGGACGAAGCGTCGATAAACCAATGACATGTCGGACAACACTTGATTCAAGCTTTGTAATAATTGTCTAGATCGAAGTGGGTTTTAAGTGTGTAGAATTAACTACAATAGCGATCAAGGCATAAAGCAAAATGAAGTTCTGGAGTCAAGAACGAGATTTCGTTGGGAGTTCGAGAGTTCGTCAGATGTCCGAAAGTTCTACCAAAATTGATCGAGAAGTCCAAGAGCTTGCCAAAGAAGCTCATCGGAACTTGCCAAGAAGATCGTCATGAAGTCTAGGAGCTTATTGGGAGTCCACTAGAATATTGTCGAGAGATTATCGGAAGTTCGCTGGAAGATCGTCGGAAGCTTGTCGGAAGAAACTTAGACTTACCAGACTTATTTAGCTTAATGTATGTTTTAAAATTCGTAGTTAGCACATAATTGAGAGTGGATGTAGGTCATGATGACCGGATGTAGGTCACGACGACCGAACCACTATAAACTCAGTTTGCATTTCTATTTTGCTCTTTACTTTAATTGCAAATTGCCATACTTCCTCATTACTTTAGCTACACACTCTTATGAACATGTTTCAAGTTAATATCTTTTCGAGATCGATTTTTATCGTATGAAACAAAGAATTTTTTTGAACTGACGTAATTTTATCCACTACACTAATTCACCCCTCCCTCTTAGTGCCAACTCGTTCCTAACACTCGTAAGAGATTATTGGATAGAGATCCACTAATCTAAGAGGCTTGGGTAGTTGGATGGAGATCCAATACCCAATAGGGTAAGATCTATTAGGGTTAAGTTGATAGGGGACCTCTATAAATAGGAGAGAATCAGTGGTTCATAGGCTAGAGTCTTTTGCTTGCCTCTCCTATTCTCCTCCCTCTCTCCACCTTAAAGCAGGCTTGGAGTTGTGAGGAGCATCGTCGCAACCCTGCTGTGTGGCTCACCGCTAAAGAGGAGGGCACTTGAACTCCTTCACCCTCTCCAAGAGATCTACAAGGATTCAGAGATATACGATCTCTCTAAGTAACACAATTTATCTCATATGTGATTTTCTGTTTTGCGAATTTTTGCAAACCAATTTTCGCATGACGACGAACATATCTTTGGGAATTGGGGATTTTGTTTTTTGTTCTTCCACTGCGCATGTGATGTCGCCCCCCCAAGATTTCCCAACATGAAGACCACTTGAAAGGAAGTTCAAGTGATGAGGACTATGATGATGACTTGGCACTCTTGACAAGAAAGTATAAAAAATTCATAAAAAGAAATAAATCTAAAAATGACACTAAAAATAAAATTCAACCCAATAAAAAATAAGTTATATGCTATGAATGCAAGAAGTCGGGACATTTCAAAAGCAAATTTCCCCAAATGAAGTAGAAATAACCAAAGAAGAAGAAGATGCTCAAAGCAACGTGCGATGATTCAAGCGATTCCGAAGACGAAAAACAAATCAATAAGGAAATCACCAACTACGCACTAATGGCTATTGAAGATGAGGTAAGTGGTTCATTAGATGTAAATTTATCTTTCAATGAGCATTTAAGTGCTTTTCATAATTTGTTCGATGAATATACATAATAAACAAAAAGTATAATTCTTTGAAAATGGAGCATGCCCTTTTAAATAATGAATTTAAAAAACTTAAGAATGATAATCCTTCTTTGCCTCTATGCAATACATGTGAACACTTAGAGGCACTTGAGAAGGAAAACTTGCTACTTAAAGAAACTCTAAAAAAGTTTAAAGTTGGTAACAAGTCCTTGAACATGATTCTTACCAATAAGGATCATGTTCATAGAAGAGGCAAAATTGTATTTGTAAGTAGCTCTCACCAAAATCCAACCACCTTTGTTAAAGGTCCTACCTTGCATGTATCACCCCATACCAAATATAACTTTTGTTGCAAACTTGGACATGTTACTCATAAATATCCATTTAAGAGATATAGCTCACATAAATTGATTTGAGTTCCTAAAGGAACCGTAAAGAACTTCATGTAAAATAATAAGTTGAGTAGATCGATTTTTGAGGTACTCGAGGTCAAATGGTTACCTAAGAATCATCATTTCTTGTTGATACGTCTACAATCACAAGCTAAGAGTAAGAGATTGTACCTTAATAGTGGATGCTCAAGGCATATGATTAGAGATCCATCTAAATTCTCTATGCTCACTAGCCTAGACGAAGGGTATGTCACTTTCGGAGACAACAACAATGATAAAATCATTGGCAAAAGAACCATAGGTAATAAATCCAACTTTTTGATTGAAGATGTGTTGTTGGTTGATGGCTTAAAGCATAATCTTTTGAGCATTAGTCAATTATGTGATAAAGGATACATCATTAGATTTGAATCCAATGCTTGCATTATTGAAAAACCACACAAAATACATCTATGATTGTTCTAAAACAAAATAATATATACATTATTAACATTGATGATCTTTGTAATGAAATATGTTTTTTGGTTTTGAATGACGATGCTTGGCTATGGCATAGGAGATTAGGTCATGCTAACATGAAACTAATCTATCAAATCTCATCTAGAGAACTTGTAAGAGGTATTCCAAATATTAAGTTTATTAAAGATAATGTGTGTGATGCATATCAATTAGGAAAACAAATAAAAGGTAGTTTCAAATTAAAGAATCAAATAAGCACTTCTAGATCATTGCAAATGATCCATATGGATTTATTTAGATCAATTGATATAGCAAGCCTAAGAGGTAGCAAATACGCCTTTGTAATTGTAGACGATTATAGTAGATACACTTTGACATACTTCTTCGCACACAAAAGTGATTGCTTTAAGTGTTTTTCTAAGTTTTGTATTCTTGTTCAAAATGAAAAAGGCTTTATAATTTCATCAATTCGGAATGATCATAGTGGTGAATTTCAAAACCATGATTTCCAAAACTTTCGTGAATCTAGTGGATACAACCATAATTTCTCTACTTCGAGAAATCCTCAACAAAATGGAGTAGTAGATGTTGAATCTCGGATTTTGATGATGAAACTAATTGATTGTGTTTAGATGTTTAACTACATTTTGAGTAATGTAGGTCTACTCGATCAGGATTAGACAGTTGACGCAGGAGGAATTGACGTTGCGCCGGAGGAGATCACGTCAGGATATTGGATGGTAGAACACTTTGGATGTCGGGCATTGGGCCAAGGAGAGTGGAACTGCACCAAGGATATCAAGGTTGCGGAGGTCAACCGCCAATTGGGCAACAAGCCATAAGAGAGGACGATGCGCTGAAGAATCGGACGAAGCGCCAACCAATGACGTGTCGGGCAACAGAATGTCAATTCGCGTTGTTATAATTGTCTAGATCGGAGTAGAGTTTTGGCTTGTGTGTGCAGGATTAACTATGATAACGATGAAGACATAAAGCG
The DNA here is from genome assembly GCA_004837865.1 of Musa balbisiana. Lineage (NCBI taxonomy): Eukaryota > Viridiplantae > Streptophyta > Magnoliopsida > Zingiberales > Musaceae > Musa > Musa balbisiana. Next base: position 35,848,806 of record CM017188.1, read on the forward strand.
AAACAAAGTACCAAAGTCGAGCGCAAAGGATTCGTTCGGAGTTCGAGAGTCCGACGGAAGTCCGAAGGTTCGTTGGGATTGCTGCCGGAACTAGCCGAGAATGAGTAGGGAGATTGCCGAAGGGTTTTTGGAAACTTACCGAAAGGTACATCAGAAGTTTGCGGAGCTCACTAAGAAAGATCATAGCTTGCTGAAGAAGCTCATCGGAACTCGCCAAGATCAAATCATGAAGTCTAGGAGCTTGCTAGGAGTCCGCAGAATGGTTTCCGAGAGTTTATCGGAAGACCGCCGGAAGAAGTCTTGACTTATAGACTTTATAATAGCTTAGGAAATGTCTTTAAATTCATAGTTAGTATGTTAATTTGGGTTAGGAATAGGTGTTAATCTTATAACTCGGTTAGGGGCCAATTGGGCCCGAGTTCGGACTAGTTTGGGCCAAGTTTGGAGCCTAACCAGTGAGCTGAAATAGTGTAGGCGGTGGCACCGCCAGACTAGGTGGTGGCACCGCCTAAAGCCTGAAGTATCAGGCGGTGGTACCGCCGGACTAGGCGGTGGCACTGCCCAGCACCCAAGAGTTCAGGTGGTGGCATCGCCCAAAACCTGAGAATTCCGACGGTGGCACTGCTAGAACGTTGTCAATGTAAAAATTGACAAGTGGTAGCACCGCCACTGATAGGCGGTTGCATTGCTAGTCACTAGTCAATATGACATTGATAGGCGGTGGCACCGCCACCGACAGGCGATGGCACCGCCAGCCTCGGAAACCCAAGAGAATTCAAAATTCGGAGCCCAAATTTGAATCCTCTTGGGGCCTATAAATACCTCTCAATTCTCAGCAGAGAATACAACTTTTGAGAAGCAATAGATTGAGATAAAAGCCTTAGCAAAGTTTTTAGCAAGTCTTGTTTTCAATTGCTTGAGTGTTCACCTCCTTCTTTCTCGTTGAAAATTTGTAAGAGTGTGAACCACTTGTAAAAGGTTGTAAGAGGTGTATTTGTCCTTCCCTTTCAAAGTGATTTGCTAGTGGAAGTTGGGAGCCTCATCGAAGAAGGCTTTGCAAGTGGATGTAGGTCATTTGACCGAACCACTATAAAATTGGTGTGTTCTCTAGTTTGCATTTACTTATTACTATTTACCTTACTTCAAACCTTCATACATGCTTTACTTTCTTATTACTTTTGCTGCACACCTTTACGAACACGCTTTCAAGTTAAGCACTTCCGAGTTCGGTTTTTATCGTATGAAAGATTTTCCGAAACTGACGTTTTAATCCGCTGCACTAATTCACCCCCCCCCCCCCCTCTTAGTGCCACTCCGATCTTAACAGTAGAAAGAAAAAATAGGAGTTTACAAGAAATGGCAAGAGCCATATTAAACGAACATAACCTACCCATATATTTTTGGGCCAAAGCCGTTAATATGACATACTATGTTATGAATATGATTCTAGTAAGACCATTACTTTCCAAAACTCCTTATGAGTTGTGGAATAACAAAAAACCCAACGTTTCATATTTTAAAGTTTTCGATTGTAAATGTTTTATATTGAATGAAAAAGATGCCTTAGGAAAGTTTGATGCAAAATCTGATGAAGGCATTTTTCTTGATTATTCTTCTATTTCTAAAGCCTTTTGTGTCTTTAATAAAAGAGCTTTGGTTATAGAAGAGTCTATTCATATTGTCTTTAATGAAGTTTCAGAATTTAAGAAAAATGATTTTGATTATGATCTCAATTTTGATGCTTTGAATTTGAATGAAACCTCTCATCTAACTAGCAATTTGGATACATCTTCTTCTGAAATATCCTTACCTAAGGAATGAAAGTATATAGATACTCAAACTAAGGAGCTAATCATAGGAGACACATCATAGGGTGTTCAAACTCATTCTTCTCTTAAAAATTTTTGTGCCAACACTGCTTTTCTTTCTCAAATTAAACCAAAATATATTGACGAAACCTTGAAAGATGATTCATGGGTTATCACAATGCAAGAAGAGTTGAACCAATTTGAGAGAAATGAGGTGTGGAAACTTGTTCCAAGACCTAATTTCCATTTAGTTATTGGTATTAAATGAGTCTTTAGAAATAAGCAAGATGAATTTGGTATCATGGTTACAAACAAGGATAGATTGGTAGCCAAGGGTTTCAACTTAGAAGTAGATATCGATTATGAAGTAATCTTCGCTTCCATAACAATATTAGAAGCCATAAGGATACTTCTTGCCTATGCTAGTAGTAATAATTTCAAGTTATTTCAAATGGATGTCAAGAATGCTTTTCCTAAATAGCTTTATTTCGGAAGAAGTGCATGTTGAACAACCACGCAGACTTAAGAACTCTCTTTCTCCTAATCATGTGTTTAAGTTAACTAAAGCTCTCTATGGACTAAAACAAGCCTCGAGGGCTTGGTATGAGAGACTTAGCTTCTTTCTTATCCAAAATAATTTCTCTAAAGGCATGGTCGATACTACATTGTTTATTAAAAATTTTGAAAATGACTTTCTTATTGTTCAAATTTATGTTGATTATATTATTTTTGGTTCTACAAATGAATCCTTATTCGAATCGTTTACCAAAAGTATGAGCCAAGAGTTTGAAAGGAGTTTAATGGGTGAACTAACCTTCTTTTTAGGCTTACAAATCAAACAATTTAGTGATGATATATTTCTTTGTCAAACCAAATATGCATTAGAATTGCTAAAATAGTTTAATATAGATGGTTCAAAAGCTATCAATACTCCTATGAGTACTTCCACTAAGTTAGATATGGATGAAAGTGGAGAAAGCCTTGATCAAAAAACTTATAGGGGTATGATAGATAGTTTACTATACCTTACCACAACTAGACCGAATATCATATTTAATATAGGACTTTATGCTAGATTTCAATCTAATCCTAAGCTATCTCATCTTAAAGCCGTTAAAAGAATTCTTAGATATCTTAAATAAACCCCTAATCTAGGATTATGGTTTCTAAAATCCAAAAAATTTAAATTAATTACTTATGCTGATACAAATTTTGCTAGATATAGAGAAGATAGAAAAAGCACATCCAAAACATGTCAATTCTTACGTCATGCACTTGTCTCTTAGTCTTTTAAGAAACAAAACTCGATTGCATTATCTATAATCGAATCTGAGTACATAGCCGCTAGTGCATGTTGTATACAAATTGTATAGATGAAAAATATATTAGAAGATTATAGAATTCACCTTAAGAATATTATCATAAAATATGATAAACAAGTGTAATATGTTTAATAAAAAATCCTATTCAACACTCTAGAACTAAACGAATTGACATTAGGCATCATTTTATAAGAGACCATATTAATAACCATGATATATCTTTAGAGTTTATTGATATCAAACATTAATTAGCCAATATCTTTTCAAAACCTTTAAATGAAGAACAATTTGATTTCATTAGAAGAGAGTTAGGGATGTTAAACTGTCCGAATGCATGAGTTTGTTGTAAATATTTTCCGAACTTTCTTGATTTTTTGTAAATAAAGCTTTCATGAATTTATTTTGTTTCATAAATAAAGCCTTCATGAAATCTAGAATTTCAATTTACTTGGTATCAAATTTACTTCATACCCTTGCTGCATCACTTGATGATTTTTGATACACTTAGTCCTTTCACTCATGGATTTCAATAACAAATATATCTCTCATAGATTTCACCCTTGTGAATTTTTAATGAGAAACAAATTTTATTGATGGATATTCATGAACTTTCAATATTTTGATTCTTCTTGATAAATGCACTATTAATGAATATTTCATTCTCTTTTCATTTGAAGAAGAATTCTATCTCAATAAGTCAAATTTTGCTTGAGACGATTGCCCATTTCCTTTTTGTTGATGATAAAGGGGAGAAATGTGGCAAATTGATGATAACTTGACATTATGGATGTTTGAAATAATGTGTAAAATGTATATATCGTAGATACTTGAAATGTATTATGAATGCTTAAAATGTATCATAATGTGGCATGGATACTTGAAAATGTTTCATTCTTAAAATCATGCTTGATTTCGTAACGTACGTTATGATTAGGTATCGAACTTATCATGCTTAATTTCATATTTACAATTGGTATCATGCCTCGGATTGATGAATTGTCATCTTTGATCAAACTTGAAATTTGAATTTTGCTAAATTTCATATTTGAAATTGGTATCATACTTGAAAATGATGATTGTCTATCATCATTCGATATTGGACTTGACAATGGATGTCATGCCTTGACATTATTTTTATTATGATAAATACATGGTATCGTAATTTAAAATGGTAAATCATGATTAGTATTATGATGTGCATGTTAATAAGTTTAAATGCATATAACTTATCGATTTGAGGCTTGAATTCAAAAGGCCTTGAATTCAAGCGTGCCTTTTCTCAAGTATGGCATACAGATAGGGGGAGTTAAAGTTAACTCCGTCATTAATTAATTGTCATCATCAAAGAGGGGGAGACTGTTGAATCTCAGATTTTGATGATTAAATCAATTGGTAAATTGTTTGATCCAATCTATATATTGAGAAAAGTGTGCAGGATTAACTACGATAGCGATTAAGGCATAAAGTAAAACGAAGTGCCAGAGTCAAGATCGAGAATTCTTTGGGAGTTCGAGAGTTCGTCAGGAGTTTGGAGGTTTGTTGGAAGTACCATCGGAATTGGCCAAGAAGTAGCTCGTCGGAACTCGCCACAAAGATCATTGTAAAGTTCAAGAGATTACCGGGTGTTTGCTAGAAGATTGTTGAGAGTGTTGAATCTTAGATTTTGTTGATGAAACCAATTAATAGTATTTATGATTTGTTCTGTGTTTTGAGTGATGCAGGAATATTCGATCAGGGAGAGACAATTAAAGCAGGAAGAATCATGTTGGGCTAGAGAAAAACATGTTAGAAGATTTGACGTCGAGCCAAAGGATCGGTCGACGTATCGACCGAAGGCTTCGGGCCATGAGTTCGGGTATTGGGCCAAGAAGAGTAAAAATTGTGCCAAGGAAATCAGAGTTGCGGACGTCAACTGACCGATTGGGTAATAAGCTGCAAGAGGGGACGATGCTCCGAATAATCGGACAAAGTATCAATAAACCAATGACATGCCAAACAACACTTGATTCAAGCTTTGTAATAATTGCCCAGATCGAAATAGGTTTTAAGTGTGCAAGATTAGCTATGATAGTAAGGCATAGAGCAAAATGAAGTCCCAAAGTCAAGAACAAGATTTTGTTGGGAGTTCGAGAGTTCGTCGGAAGTCCAAACGTTAGTCAAAAGGTCTATCAGAACTGACCGAGAAGTTCAGGAGCTTGCCATAGAAGCTCATCGGAACTCGCCAAGAAGATCGTCGTGAAGTCTAGAAGCTTGCTAGGAGTCTACTGGAACATTGCCGAGAGATCGTTGGAAGTTCACTAGAAGATTGACGGAAGCTCACCGAAAGAAATATAGACTTTTATGGATTTATTTAGCTTAGTAAATGTCTTAAATTTTATAGTTAGCACATAATTGGGTTGGAATTAGGCCAACTCAATTAGGGGTCAATTGGGCCCAAGTTTGGGCTATGTTGGGCCATGTGCAAGGCCCAAACAGTGACCCAATAGGTGGCACCATCGTGGCATAGTCTCTGAGACTATATCAGGCGATGGTACCGCCAGTCTGGGTAGTGGTACCACCTAGACATAGTCTCCGAGAGACTGTCAGGTGGTGATACCGCCAGACTGGGTGGTGGTACTGCTCATTGGCAAGGTGTCAAGTAGGTAGTGGTACCACTATACTGGGCGGTGGTACCGCCCAGTGTCAGTGTTAGTATCAGTGCTGTAGGCGGTGGTACCGTTAATACTTGGAGGACCCAAGATGAGACATTTTTAGGCTCTAAGTTTGAATCCACTTAAATCCTATAAATGCCCCTCTCATCCCTAGTTAACATACACAAGCATAGAGAACTTAAAAGTGAGAAAATACTATTGCAATTACTTAAGAGATCCCCTCCTCTAGCTTAAGTTTAGAATTCTGTTTAGAGAGGAGTGAGTGCTTATAAAAGGTTGTCTCCTAAACCTGTGAAAAAGTGAAGAGGGGTGTAAATGGGTAGTTGGTCTTCGCCCATGGAAGGAAGACTGATAGTGGATGCTGGTGGCCTCAACGGAGGAGGAATCGGGAGTGGATGTAAGTCATGATGACTGAACCACTATAAACTCGGTTTTCATTTATGTTTTTCTCTTTACTTTAACTGCAAATTGCTATACTTCCTCATTACTTTAGTGGCACACTTTTACGAACATGTTTCAAGTTAACATCTTTCCAAGATTAGTTTTCAACGAATGAATATTTTTTGAAATTGTTATTTTATCCGCTGCACTAAGTAAACCCCCTCTTAGCACCAACTCATTCCTAACAGAGAGATCGTCAGAAGTCCGTCGGAAGCTCGCTGGAAGAAACCTAGACTTATTAGATTTATTTTGTTTAGTATTTGCCTTAAAAATCATAGTTAGCAATGGTACCACTAGAGACTAGTCTCCGAGGCTCTATTAGGTGGTAGTATCGCTAGGCTCTATTAAGTGTTGTAAAAGTGTAAAGAGTCCTCCTCTCTCTCTTTAGTTTTGCAATCATCTAAGAAGATGTGTGAGGCTTATAAAGGTTGCCTCCTAAACCCATAAAAAGGAGAAAGAACTGCAAAGAGGTGATTGGTTTTCACCTATTGGAGGAAGACCATTAGTGAATGTCAATGACATTGACGGAGGAGGAATCGGGAGTGGATGTAGGTTAGACAATCGAACCACTATAAAATTGGCGTGTTCTTTTCTTGGTGCATACTTTACTTTTGCTGCATTCCACTTTACTTCATTGTAAACTATCCAATCCCCTCTTCTCTACTCACTTACAAACTTATTCAAGTCAAATGATATTTTAATGTAATTTTTGTCAAACTAAGAGTTTCATCATACGTAGTTTTCTAAAATCGATTAAATTTATTGTTTTTATCCACTGTACTAAAATAATTAGGCTTAGGTTTGGGAGGTAATCCCATTAAACCTGTTAAGGGCCAACTAGGCCCGTAATTGGATTGGTTTGAGCTAGATTCAAGGCCCAACCAGGTTGTTAAACCCTATCTGGTGGTGGCATCGCTAGACTAGGGTAGTGGAACCGCCCAGGGCTCAGTCACCAAGAAGCTTGGGCGATGGTACCGCCAAGACTAGGCGGTGGTACAACTGACCGTTATTATTGCCAATTGGTGGTACCGCCCTATCAAGCGATGGTACCACTAGAGACTAGTCTCCGAGGCTCTATTAGGTGGTAGTATCGCTAGGCTCTATTAAGTGTTGTAAAAGTGTAAAGAGTCCTCCTCTCTCTCTTTAGTTTTGCAATCATCTAAGAAGATGTGTGAGGCTTATAAAGGTTGCCTCCTAAACCCATAAAAAGGAGAAAGAACTGCAAAGAGGTGATTGGTTTTCACCTATTGGAGGAAGACCATTAGTGAATGTCAATGACATTGACGGAGGAGGAATCGGGAGTGGATGTAGGTTAGACAATCGAACCACTATAAAATTGGCGTGTTCTTTTCTTGGTGCATACTTTACTTTTGCTGCATTCCACTTTACTTCATTGTAAACTATCCAATCCCCTCTTCTCTACTCACTTACAAACTTATTCAAGTCAAATGATATTTTAATGTAATTTTTGTCAAACTAAGAGTTTCATCATACGTAGTTTTCTAAAATCGATTAAATTTATTGTTTTTATCCACTGTACTAATTCATCCCCCCCTCTTAGTACCATTCTTGATCCTAACAGAATATTCATAAGAATATTCTCGGAAGCCTAAAAGTTAGTTCGGGTTGATTACAAACTACCTTCCCAATAGGATCTTTAGGAGATATTATTCCTCCTCAAGATTACTACAAAAATATGTCCTTAGCTTTAGATTAGGAGGGAAAAAAGTGGAACTAATATTGACTTAAGTGTCGGAGGGACTAACATTGGAGACCCTCCCTCTCAACCTCAGTCTTTGTATAAAAAACGAGTTTGGAGAAATTATACTCTATCCCGAATGACTCCTCGCATATGAATCAGGGCCACATCATGTTGACATAAATGTCAAAGATATTTTCCTCTAATATTTTGGCACCAGAAGGAGGACCTAATGTTGTAGGTGTTCGGACTGAAATCATATCTAAGAAGCAAGGGTGAATTAGTGCTTTCGTAAAATTATGTCGATTTAAAAAACTTCATTCTTTAAAGCCTGTATCGAGAATATGTTAACTTGAAAACATGTTCAAAGCATAGTGAGAGTAAGAAATTAGTTTGCAATGTAAATAAAAAGTATAAAATAAATACAAACCAGATTTATAGTGGTTCGATTGTCCTGACCTATGTCCACTCCCAATTCTTCTTCACTCGAGGCCACTGGCTTCCACTACCAATCTTCTTGCCAACGGACGAAGATCAACTACCCTTATAACTCTTTCTCCTTTTCATAAGCTCAGGAGAAAACATTTTCACCTCTCTTTTAGACCTCATTCCTCCCTTAGAAACCTTCTAACTCTAGGAGGAAAAGACTCACTAATCTAGAGAGATTACAATTTTTTACTTATGGATTCTTTCCCCCTTGCTAATCATAGGTGCCTTGCAAGCCAATCACATGAGTGATGTCACATGTGATATGATACACATTCTTTTTGTTTATTATATTATTTAATATTTTATCACTTTATATTACTTATTGTATATATATATATATATATATATATATATTATGATATCCATGGATCTGTGCAATGGGAATCAGATCATGATAAGATCACGATAATGAGACTGATTCACCTTTAAACACAGATCCTAAATAATCCTGGTAAATAATCCTGGTCATAGGTTACTCGAGAGGGACATCAAGATAACCAAACAGACTAGTGTGCTGTATATCCATCCATATGAAAGAGGCAACTGGTCTCAGAGCTACTCATGTGGGGCCACTAGGGATATAGTGCAGGTGCTCATTGGAGAATGAGTTCACTAATTGATCTGCTCACGGAATGCTAGATGATTGATGATGCCTTATTATTAGACAACGATTTCATAATCCCAATTGTGTTCTGTTAAATCTTGGATTTTGATGATAAAACTAATTGATAGAGTTAATAATCTAATCTATGTTTTGAGTGACGCAAGAGTAACTTCGATTAGAAAAGATAAATTAATTAAAGTAGAAGGAATCGAACATTTGGCATGAGTGGAATATGTCAGAAGATTGGGTGTCGGCTCGAAGAATTGATTGACGTATTGGCAGAAGCCTTCATGCCATGAGTTCAGGCATCGAGCCGAAGGATCGGACATTGCGCTAAGGAGATCGTAAGTTGTAGGAAGATGACATGTTGAAGGATCGAACGAAGCGTCAGATGAACCAATGACATGCCAAACAACATAGGATTCATGCTTGTAATTGTATGTCTATATCGAGTTAGTCTAGGACTAATTGAGTTAGTTTTGGGATGAAACCATGCCAACTTAATTAGGGCCTAATTGGGCCTGAATCAGGGCTAAATTGGGCCTATTGTTTGGCCCATTTAGTATCTTGTAGCAAGGTTTAGTGATGGTACCACCTAGACTAGGTGATGGTACCACCCAGACATAGTCTCCAGAACTATGTCAGGTGGTAGTACCGCCCAATGTTAGAGAATACTAGCGATGGTACTGTTAGATTGGGTGATGATACCGCCCAGTGTTAGTGCTACAAGCGGTACGCCCAGCACAGGCAATGGTACCATTAGGACCTGGGAAACCCAAGATGAGACCTTTTTGGTTCCTTTTTTGAAGTCATTTGGGGTCTATAAAAACCCCAGCTATTTTTGCATGGATAAGCATGAATTTGAGCAAAAGAGGGGGAAAGAATACTGAGTAAAAATTATACTCTCTCTAGATTAGTGAGTCTCTTCCTCCTATAGTTAGAAGGTTTCTAAGGGAGGAGTGAGATCTAAAAGAGATGTGTAAAGGTTCTCTCCTGAGCTTGTGAAAAGGAGAAAAGAATTGTAAGAGTAGTTGATCTTCGCCCATTGAAAGAAGATCAGTAGTGGATGTTGGTAGCCTCGAGTGAAAAGGAATCGAGAGTGGATATAGGTCACGATAATTAAACTACTATAAAACTTGGTTTGCATTTACTTTAATCTCTTTACTTTTATTGCAAACTACCTTACTACTTTCACTATGCTTACGAACATGCACTCTAAGTCAAGCTTATTTTCGATATTGGCTTTTATCGAACGAGATTTTGAATCGACGTAATTTTGCGATAACACTAATTCACCCCCCTTCTTGGAGCTAATTCAATCCTAACAGTGGGAATCAGAGCCACATTTTTTCTATTAAATCTCAGATTTTGATGATGAAATCAATTGATAAATTAATGATCTAATCCATGGGTTTAGATAAGTGTTGTAGGATTAACTACAATAATGGATAACGCATAAAGCAGATATTAGGCCGGAGTTAAAGATCGGATGATATGACGAAGATTCAAATGATATTCCAGAAGCTCATCGAGAGTTCGTCAAGAGTGCGTCAGGAGCTGCCGAGAGTTTATTGGGAGCTCGCCGAGAGTTTGTATGGAGTTCACCGAGAGTTCATTGGGAGTTTACCAAAAGTATGCTAAGAGTTCACCAGAAGTTTGTCGAGACTTCATTGGGAGAACGATTGACATACCAGACAAAGATTACTTAGTTAATGCCTTAATTGTCATGGTTAGAACTAAGATTGAGTTAGGATTGGGGGATAATCCCACTAACTCAATTAGGGGACAACTGAGCCTAAATTAAGACTGAATTGGGCTAAGAGAAAGGTCAATTTAGTGACCCAAGCCAAGGCCAACGGTGGCACCGCTTGAGACTCGATCTCTCAAGTTGTTTGGGTGGTGGTACTACCGACGGTTAATGCTACCAAGCGGTGGTACTGCCTTGTCAGGCGATGATAACGCTAGAGCCCAATCTCCGAGAATCTAAGGGGTGGTAGTACCACCTCGCCAGATCGGGCAGTGGTACCACCCAATGTTAGAGTGTCAAGCTGTAGTACTGCCCAGTACTGGTAGTGGTATCACCAGTACCCCAAAAATCAGGGATGAGACATTTTTTGGCTTCAATTTTAAAGCCATTAGGGTCTATAAATATCCTATTCCTTTTTGCATGAAAGGGTATCAAATTGTGAACAAAATCTTGAAGTGTTGGGATGTGAAAGAATTGTAAAAGTGCTAAGTATCCTCCTCTCTTTCTTCAGCTTTGTTATCATTAAAGAAGAGGTGTGAGAGTTGTAAGGATTGTCTCCTAAACCCATGAAAAGGAAAAAGCTTTGTAAGAAGGTGGTTGGTCTTCGCTTATTGAAGGAAGAGTGGATGCCAATGACCTCAATGAAGGAGGAATCAGAAGTGGATGTAGGTCACAATGACCGAACTACTATAAATCCGGTGTGTTCTTTCCTTACTACTTTCTTTCACTACTTAGTTGTATTCTGCACTTTGCATTTACTCTAATTCATTATTTTCTTTACTTTCTGATGTGAGCTTTGTCGAAACGATTGTATCGAAAGAAATTTTCTGAATCAACAAAATTTTTATTGTTGCACTAATTTACCCCCTCCTCTTAGTGCTGTATTGATTCTAAAATTTAGTATTAGAGCAGGTCACTCTCATTTTGGTTTGAAACCCAAGAAAGATGGTGTTTACCGGTAACCAAGAGGGTCACTCAATCACAAGTCCACCCACGTTCAATGGGACAAATTATACTTATTGGAAAACTAGAATGAGGATTTTTCTAATTTCTATGGATTTTAAGTTATGGAAAATTGTGAAAAATGACTTGTAAAAGTCTTCTCTTCTAATAAACGATTGGAATAAGTTGTAGAAGAAGACTTTCTCTTCAAATGCCAAGGCTATAAATGCCTTGTTTTGTGCTTTAGATAAAAATGAGTTCAATCGAGTATCTATTTATGAAATGACTTTTGATATTTGGCACACACTTGAAATCACTTACGAAGGCACTAGTAGAGTAAAGGAGTCTAAAATAAATCTTTTAGTTCAAACTTATGAATTATTTTAGATGAAACCAAGTAAGACCATTGGAGATATATATACTTAGTTTACGGATGTCGTTAATGGTGTAAAAATAATTGGTAAAAGTTTTTCTAACTTTGAACTTGTTAATAAAATATTGAGATCACTTTCAAAGAGTTAGGATCCTAAAGTAATGACCATTCAAGAGGCCAATGATTTGAATAATTTTCCTCTAAAAGAACTTATCAGGTCGTTAATGACCTATGAGATTACTTGCAATGCTCATGAAGAGCTTGAGAATAACCTTCCAAAGAATAGGAAGGATATGGTACTAGGAACTCATAAAGACCACTTGAAAGGAAGTTCAAGTGATGAGGACTATGATGATGACTTGGGACTCTTGATAAAAAAATTCAAGAAATTCATAAAAAAATAAATTTAAAAATGGCACTAAAAATAAAATTGAACCCAAGAAAGAATAAGTTATATGCAATGAATGTAAGAAGCCGGGACATTTCAATAGTGAATGCCCCCAAGTGAAAAAGAAACAAACAAAGAAGAAGAAGACGCTCAAAGCAACGTGGGATGATTCGAGCAATTTCGAAGATGAAGAACAAAGCAACTAAGAAACCGCCAACTACGTACTAATGGCTATCAAAGATGAGGTAAGTGGTTCTTTAGATGCAAATTTATCTTTCAATGAGCTTTTAAGTGCTTTTCATGATTTGTTCGATGAATATATAATAATGAACAAAAAGTATAATTCTTTGAAAAAGGAGCATGCCCTTTTAAATAATGAATTTGAAAAACTTAAGCATGATAATCCTTTGTTACCTCCATGCACTAAGTTTGAATACTTAGAGGCACTTGAGAAGGAAAACTTGCTACTCAATGAAACTTTAGAAAAGTTGAAGGTTGGTAGCAAGTTCTTGAACATGATCCTTGCCAATAAGGGTCACGTTCATAGAAGAGGCGAAATCAGATTTGTGAGTAATTCCCACCAAAATCCAACCACCTTTGTTTAAGGCCTTACCTTGCATGTATCAACCTGCACTAAATATAACTTTTGTTGTAAAATTGGACATGTTGCTTATAAATATCCGTTTAAGAGATATAGTGCACACAAATTAATTTGGGTCCCTAAAGAAACTTTAAATGATACAATACAAAATGAAAAGTTAGGTAGATCTATTTATGAGGAACCCAAGGTAAAATGGGTACCTAAACAAAAATCCCCCTTCTTATAGATATGTCTACAATCACAATCTAGAAGCAAAAATAATATTTTGATAGTAGATGCTTAAGGCTTATGACCAGAGATCCAAAATACCTCTTAAAACTCTCTAGCCAAAACAATAAAGGAAAGATCATATCAATTATAACTATCGGTAACAAAATAATTTTAAATGAAGATGCTTTATATTCAATGAAATCATGCTCGATGATTTAATGATGTAATGATTATTTGAAATCCTATGTTTTGAAATTATGTGCTACACATTTGATCTTGAAGATTTTTTTGTTGGTTTTCGGTTTTAAATGATGATGCATATTTTTATTTGGTATAAAAGACAAAAGCATGCTTGTATAAAATAAATCACATAAATTAAAATACATGAAAAAGGGGGAATGCATTATTCTTGAAAATGTCTCTATCCCTAGAATCTTATCAAGTTTTCAATAAGAAATTAATGAATCTATTTATCTCTTGAAAGTGATTTTGATGATTTAATGATTTGAATTAAAAAAAGTTTTATCTTAATCATGATCTTGATTTTTTGATATTTGAGACTTGAGTCTTTGATAAACTCTTCAATTAAAGATGGTTTATATAGTGTCTTTTGGTTTTAAATAATGATGCAAGATTTTTTTTGTGAAATACTAGAGCATACTTAGCTATCCTTAATCTTATAGGAAACTATCTACTGGGTTTCTCAAAAAGTGATGATAACTTTAGATTTGTTGAGATGATATGTTGCTATTTACAACTTAAGATATACCATACATGAAATAATCTTCTTATTTCTCGAAGATATTCTTCAATACAAATCTTATTCTTTCACCTCAGTTCTTTTTAAGCTCTTCACTAAACTCTTCTCCCATGACTATACCCTACATTAACTAAGTGATAGAATTTTCATTAGTCAAACCAAGTGTGCTTTAGATCTATTGAAACGTTTTAACGTGGATAGTGCTAAAGCTATTAATATACCAATGAGCACTTCTTCAAAATTAGATATGGACATAAATAAATGGAGAATGTTTGGATCAAAAGATTTATAGGGGTATGATAGGTAGTTTATTATACCTCACAGCAACTAGACCTAATATCATGTTTAGTTTTGGACTATGCGCTAAATTTCAATCTAAATCTATGCAATCTCACCTAAGAGTTGTTAAGAGAATTTTAAGATATTTAAAAGAAACTCCTAATCTAGGATTATGGTATCCAAAATCGAAAAATTTTGAATTAATGGCTTGTGCCGATGCCAACTTTGGTGGATGTAGAATAGATAGAAAATCTACATCAGGTACATATCAACTCTTAGGTCATGCACTTGCTTCTTAGTCTTCCAAAAAACATAACTCGGTTATATTATCTACAACCAAAGTAGAGTATATAGTAGCAGGTGCATGTGGTGCACAAGTTATTTGGATGAAAAATACTTTAGAAAATTATGAAATTTATTTAAAAAATATTCATATAAAATGTGATAGCACTAGTGTAATATGTTTAACCAAGAATCCCATACAACAATCTAGAACTAAACATATTGACATTAGGCATCATTTTATTAGATATCTTGTAAATAATCATGACATATCTTTAGAATTTATTGATACAAAGTATCAATTAGCAGATATTTTTTTAAAACCATTGAACGAGGAATAATTTGATTTCATTGGAAGAGAATTAGGCATGTTAAATCTTCCAAATGCATAAATTTCTTGATACATTTTTCAAACTTCTCAGTTTTTGGTAACTTGAGTTTTATTTTTAAATCAAGATTGCTTTTTCTTTCTCGTGATATGTACAAAAGAAAAGATTCAACTCATGGACTTTTGGTATTTACAACTTGATGTCTTATTTTTCATGTAATGATTATAAGTCCTTCCTCCTTCTATTTATAAGAAAAGGGATTTGATTTATGAAGTTTTATCTATGGATTTTTGATCATTCATTTGATGATCCTTTCTTATGAATTCTTCCTCACTCTACTCACAAAAGAAGAATTTATATTTATAGACTTTTAGTATGTGATGATCATTTGCAAGAATAGGGATTTGATTTTGATCCTTTATAATGAATCCTTTCTTCTTGTGATAGTAGAAGCTTGATTCAATAAAATTCATTTATTATTGATTTGATTTGGTTCAAATCTTTTCATGAATTTGGTTCTTGATTTTTTTTTCCTCCCTTACTCTTCGTCCTCTTCTTATCTTTGTGACAAAGGAAAAAAGAAACTTGCATATCTCAAGAATAGTCAAAAAGCTCTTGAACTTCTGAAGAAAAAAAGCTAGCTTGCCCATTTCAAATAGCAAAAGTAGTTATCATGTAAAGTTTTTGCTTTTTTTTTGCTAGCTTGGATAAATTGGTGTAAAACTTGACAAGCTTTTAAACACTTGCATTGTTGAATGATTCTCCTTTTTGTTGATGACAAAGGGGGAGAAATGATGAATGTTTGGTATCATAATCTAAATGTTAATTTAATGTTTGGGACCATGAATGCTTTAGTAGCATGCATGGGAGAAATGATGAATGTTTGGTATCATGATCAAATGATCAAAATATTGATTAATATGAAGTGATAAATGCTTAAAAATATTGATTTAATGTTTGGTATCATGAATGCTTTAGTATCATGCATGGGAGAAATGATGAATGTTTGGTGTCATGATCAAAATGTTTATTTAATGCATGAAGTGATAAATGTTTAAAAATTTTAATATCATAGCATCATGAATGTTATGCCCAAAATGATGTATCATAAATACTTGAGTATCATGTATGATATGCCCATAGTGATGATTGATTTATTTTTGGTATCATGTATAAAGTAGGGATGAAATGAAGGTTTTGAAATTGTGCATGTTTTAATTAGAAACTATAATGATGCATAAATATATTAAAATTTTGATATGATATTTTCTATTTGATCACTATGATCGAAAATGTTTAACTTGAATTCAAAGGTTGTGATTCCTTGTGAATTCAAGTTTGCCTTATCTCAATATGGCATATAGATACGGGGAGTTAGGTTAACTCCATCATCAATTAGTTGTCATCATAAAAAGGGTGAGATTGTTTAATCTCAAATTTTGATTATGAAATCAATTGACAAATTAATGATCTAATCCATGTGTTGAGATAAGTGTTGTAGGATTAACTACGTTAATGGATAAGGCATAAAACAGATATTGGGTCGAAGTCAAAGATTGGACGATATGACGAAGATTCAGACAATGTGCCAGAAGCTCACCGAGAGTTTGTCGGGAGCTTGCCAAGAGTTCATCGAGAGCTTGTAGAGAGTTCATTGGGAGTTCGCCAAAAGCGTGCCAAGAGTTCGAGAGTTCATTGGGAGTTCGCCAAAAGCGTGCCAAGAGTTCATCGAGAGCTTGTAGAGAGTTCATTGGGAGTTCGCCAAAAGCGTGCCAAGAGTTCATCGAGAGCTTGTAGAGAGTTCATTGGGAGTTCGCCAAAAGCGTGCCAAGAGTTCATCGAGAGCTTGTAGAGAGTTCATTGGGAGTTCGCCAAAAGCGTGCCAAGAGTTCATCGAGAGCTTGTAGAGAGTTCATTGGGAGTTCGCCAAAAGCGTGCCAAGAGTTCATCGAGAGCTTGTAGAGAGTTCATTGGGAGTTCGCCAAAAGCGTGCCAAGAGTTCATCGAGAGCTTGTAGAGAGTTCATTGGGAGTTCGCCAAAAGCGTGCCAAGAGTTCATCGAGAGCTTGTAGAGAGTTCATTGGGAGTTCGCCAAAAGCGTGCCAAGAGTTCATCGAGAGCTTGTAGAGAGTTCATTGGGAGTTCGCCAAAAGCGTGCCAAGAGTTCATCGAGAGCTTGTAGAGAGTTCATTGGGAGTTCGCCAAAAGCGTGCCAAGAGTTCATCGAGAGCTTGTAGAGAGTTCATTGGGAGTTCGCCAAAAGCGTGCCAAGAGTTCATCGAGAGCTTGTAGAGAGTTCATTGGGAGTTCGCCAAAAGCGTGCCAAGAGTTCATCGAGAGCTTGTAGAGAGTTCATTGGGAGTTCGCCAAAAGCGTGCCAAGAGTTCATCGAGAGCTTGTAGAGAGTTCATTGGGAGTTCGCCAAAAGCGTGCCAAGAGTTCATCGAGAGCTTGTAGAGAGTTCATTGGGAGTTCGCCAAAAGCGTGCCAAGAGTTCATCGAGAGCTTGTAGAGAGTTCATTGGGAGTTCGCCAAAAGCGTGCCAAGAGTTCATCGAGAGCTTGTAGAGAGTTCATTGGGAGTTCGCCAAAAGCGTGCCAAGAGTTCATCGAGAGCTTGTAGAGAGTTCATTGGGAGTTCGCCAAAAGCGTGCCAAGAGTTCATCGAGAGCTTGTAGAGAGTTCATTGGGAGTTCGCCAAAAGCGTGCCAAGAGTTCATCGAGAGCTTGTAGAGAGTTCATTGGGAGTTCGCCAAAAGCGTGCCAAGAGTTCATCGAGAGCTTGTAGAGAGTTCATTGGGAGTTCGCCAAAAGCGTGCCAAGAGTTCATCGAGAGCTTGTAGAGAGTTCATTGGGAGTTCGCCAAAAGCGTGCCAAGAGTTCATCGAGAGCTTGTAGAGAGTTCATTGGGAGTTCGCCAAAAGCGTGCCAAGAGTTCATCGAGAGCTTGTAGAGAGTTCATTGGGAGTTCGCCAAAAGCGTGCCAAGAGTTCATCGAGAGCTTGTAGAGAGTTCATTGGGAGTTCGCCAAAAGCGTGCCAAGAGTTCATCGAGAGCTTGTAGAGAGTTCATTGGGAGTTCGCCAAAAGCGTGCCAAGAGTTCATCGAGAGCTTGTAGAGAGTTCATTGGGAGTTCGCCAAAAGCGTGCCAAGAGTTCATCGAGAGCTTGTAGAGAGTTCATTGGGAGTTCGCCAAAAGCGTGCCAAGAGTTCATCGAGAGCTTGTAGAGAGTTCATTGGGAGTTCGCCAAAAGCGTGCCAAGAGTTCATCGAGAGCTTGTAGAGAGTTCATTGGGAGTTCGCCAAAAGCGTGCCAAGAGTTCATCGAGAGCTTGTAGAGAGTTCATTGGGAGTTCGCCAAAAGCGTGCCAAGAGTTCATCGAGAGCTTGTAGAGAGTTCATTGGGAGTTCGCCAAAAGCGTGCCAAGAGTTCATCGAGAGCTTGTAGAGAGTTCATTGGGAGTTCGCCAAAAGCGTGCCAAGAGTTCATCGAGAGCTTGTAGAGAGTTCATTGGGAGTTCGCCAAAAGCGTGCCAAGAGTTCATCGAGAGCTTGTAGAGAGTTCATTGGGAGTTCGCCAAAAGCGTGCCAAGAGTTCATCGAGAGCTTGTAGAGAGTTCATTGGGAGTTCGCCAAAAGCGTGCCAAGAGTTCATCGAGAGCTTGTAGAGAGTTCATTGGGAGTTCGACCGGAAGTTAGTCGAGACTTCGCCGGAAGAACGATTGACATATCGAACAAAGATTGCTTAGTTAATGCCTTAATTGTTATGGTTAGAACTTAGATTGAGTTAGGATTGGGAGGTAATCCCATTAACTCAGTTAGGGGCCAATTGAGCCCAAATTAGGAATAAATTGGGCCAAGAGAAAGGCACATTCAGTGACCAAAGCTAGGGCCGGTGGTGGCACCGCTTGAGACTCGGTCTCCTAGGTTGTTTGGGCGGTAGCACCACCAGCAGTTAATATTGCTAGGAGGTGGTACTGCCCTATCAGGAGATGGTACTACTAGAGCTTAGTCTTCGAGGCTTTGTTAAGTGGTAGTACCACCAGATTGGGCAGTGGTACCGCCTAGTGTTAGAGTGTCAAGCGATAGTACTACCACCACTAGTATCCCAAAAACTCAAGATGAGATATTTTTTTGCTCTAATTTTGAAGCCATTGGGGCCTATAAATACTACATTCCTTTCTAAATGAAAGAGTATCAAACTGTAAATAGAATCTTGAAGTGTTGGGGTGTGAAAGAATTGTAAAAATGCTAAGTGTCCTCCTCTCTTTCTTTAGCTTTGTTATCATTAGAGAAGAGGTGTGAGGGTTGTCTCCTAAACCTGTGAAAAGGAGAAAGCTTTGTAAAAAGGTAGTTGGTCTTTGCCTATTGAAGAAAGACCATTAGTGGATGTCAGTAACCTTAACGAGGAATCAGAAGTGGATGTAGGTTGCAATGACCAAACCACTATAAATCTAGTGTGTTCTTTTCTTACTGCTTTCTTTCACTAGTTAGGTGTATTCTACACTTTGCATTTACTCTAAGTCATTATTTTTATTACTTTTCTATACATGCTTTGTCGAAACGATTGTATTGAAAGAAATTTTTTGAATCAATAAAATTTTTATCGTTGCACTAATTTACGCCCCCCCCCCCCCCCCTCTTAGTGTTGTATTATTGATCCTAACATTTAGTTTTATCGTTGCACTAAATTTTTATCGTTGCACTAAATTTTTGTCATTTAGTTTAACACCCAAGATAAATGACTCTTTTCGGCTTTCAAGAGGGTCACTCTATCATTTATCCTCCTATGTTCAATGGGATTGACTATACTTATTGAAAACTCAGATGAGAGTTTAAATGCTTTCATTGAACTTCGATTTGTAGAATATCATTGAAAATGGTTTTCAAAAGTCTTCTAATCCAATGAATAAATGGAATGATTTGGAGAAGAATTTTTTTTTTTTTAAATGTGAAAGCTATGAATGCTTTATTTTATGTCTTAGATAAAACTGAATTTAATTGTGTTTCTATCTGCGAAACTATGCATAAAATTTGGCACACTCTTGAAATCACACACAAAGGCACTAGTAGAGTTAAAGATTCAAAAATTAATCTTTTGATGCATGATTTTGAATTATTTTGTATGAAGCCAAGCGAAACTATTATTGATATATACACACTTTTTATAGATATCGTCAATAGTTTAAAAGCTCTTGGCAGATAGTTTTTGAATCTTGAACTTGTTAATAAAGTTTTACGATCTCTTTTTAAAAAATGAGATTCAAAAGTAATTGCAATACAAGAGCAAAAGACTTAAACAAGTTTCCACTTGAAGAACTTATTAGGTCTTTAATGACCTATGAAATGAGTTGTATGACACAAAATGAACATGATAACTACCTTCCAAATAATAGGAAAGATTTGACACTTCAAACAATAGAATACCACTTGAGTAATAACTCAAGTGATGATGATGATGACTTTGAACTTCTCACTATAAAATTTAAAAAGTTTATGTAACAACAATTAAAGAATAAAAACAAACTTAAAAAGGACAAAACAACTTGCTATTAATGCAATTGGTTGGGGCACTTCAAAAGTGAATGTCCATAACTAAAGAAGGCACTCAAAGTGATAGTAGAGGATGAAACAAGTGCATCCGAAGATGAGGTTGCGAACCACGCTTTGGTGGCTTTTGACAATGAGGTAAGTGACTCAACCAAAACTCTTTTACCTTATTTTGAAATTACTTGATGCATTTCATGAGTTATTTTTAAACTAGTTTAAAAAAGTTATATATAAATTATTAAAAAATATTGATCATGAAAATTGCATGTCTTATGATAAAGGAACAAAATGTTAGATTTAAATATAATGCTTGTACACCTAATAAGATTAATTCTATGTATGTTTTAAGAATAATGTGTATCTTGATAATTTTTATATTGGTTTTCAATTATAAATGATAATGCATGGCCTTTGTATGAAAGATTAGAGCATGAAATCAATCTCAAAATTTGGAACTAAAAGCACTTGAGTTATTTTTAATCTTATAGGAATTTATCTATGTTGCTTTCATTGAATTATCCGAAAAGTGATTTTGATGATGATTTTGGATTTCTTTTTGTATGATTCATTTTAATAATGAGATGATATATCCAATCAAATCATTTATCGATTTTGCGACTTGAGATGTATTTTATATAAAACATTTTTCTTGATTCTCATATGATTCACTCTTTTAATAGAGCATTCATTCTAATAAATCATGATTATTCTTTTGATTATAACTTGAAAGTTTTATTATATAAATCAAGATTTTTCATAAATTATCCTCCTATGATTCTTCTTGGTATTCACTAAAAAGGGAGGATGTATTCAAATTAACCACGATATATCACTATGCTTCTTGATGTTTATAATTTAAAGTTTATTCTATACAATATCCTTGTATTTATGATTTGTATATCTCATGATATGATTGAATCATTGTTGTAAAAGAAGAAGGAAATTGTTAGCTTGCACATTGCAAAAGAGAACAAAAAAGTGTTAGGTTGAATGATAAACTTAAATATCCCAAATGCATAAATCATTCTTATATATTTTTTATCATTATCTTGATTACTCATTTTTTTTATGAGTTGAATTTTTTTTAATCAAGATAATTTCCTATTATTCTTTCTATTTACAAAAGAAGAGATTTGTCAAAAATAATATATAGTCTTTTGGGATTCATGAATTAATCTTTCATTTTTGATGATTGATATATTGATACAAATTTATCTTTATTGTTTATCTTTGTCATGAAGTGAAAATTGATATAAAGGGAAAAGAATTATAAAATTGTATCCTTCCCTTCTTTTTGACAATGATAAAGGGGGAGATAAAGTTTGCTAGCTTGAATATTGCAAAGGAAGCAAAAATTGCTAGCTTGCACTTCTCAAAAGAGAAGAAAGAACTTACTAGCTTGCATGTCCCAAAGTGATGAAAAGTTTACTAAATCGTTAAGCTTGCATATCTCTAAATCTTGAAAGTAGCATTTCTCCTTTTTGTTGATGACAAAGTGGGAGAAGGTATGATGATAATCATTCATGGGATGATGTACTTGGATATTTTGATTATGCATGATTTTATGTTGTATGCAATAATATAATTAATTAGTTCTTTCTATATTTATGATGTATGCAATTGTGAAATATTTATAATTCAAGTTTCTATCAATATGGCATATTGATAGGGGGAGTTTGGTTTAAACTCCATCATCAATTGGATGTCATCATCAAAAAGGGGGAGATTGTTGAATCTCGGATTTTGATGATGAAACTAATTGATAGAGTTAATAATCTAATATGTGTTTTGAGTGACGCTAGACTAACTTCGATTAGAAAAGGCAAATCAATTAAAGCAGGAGGAATCAAACGTTGGGTCGGAGGATCGATCAACGTATCAGCAGAAGACTTCGTGCCATGAGTTCGGGCATCGGGCCAAAGGATCGGACATTATGCCAGGGAGATCGGAAGTTGCGGAAGTCAACATGTCGATTGGGCAACACGCCGAAGTAGAGGACAATGCATCAAAAGATTGGATGAAGCACCGGATGAACCAATGATATGCCGGATAATATAGGATTCATGCTTGTAATTGTGTGTCCAAATCAAGTTAATTTAGGACTAATTAAGTTACTTTTAGGATGAAACAATGCCAACACAAATAGGAACTAATTGGGCCTAAATCAAGGCTAAAATGGGCATGTTGTTTGGCCCATTTAGTGTCCTATAGCAAGGGCTAGTGATGGTACCGCCTAGATGCTGAATCTCGGATTTTGATGATGAAGTCAATTGTAATTTGTTTGATCTAATCTATATGTTGAGAAAAGTGTATAGGATTAACTACGATAGTAGTAACATAAAGAAGGTGTTGTGCTGGAGTTAAGATCGAGATCACATTGGGAGTTCGAGAGTTCGTCGGAAGTCCAGACGTTCGTCAAAAGTTCTGCCAGAACCAACCGAGAAGTCTAGGAGCTTGCCAAAGGAACTCATCGGAGCTCACCAAGAAGATCGTCATAAAGTCTGGGAGCTTGTTAGGAGTCCGCCAGAGCATTGTTGAGAGTTTGTTGGATGTTCATCGGAAGTACGTCGGAAGCTCATTGGAAGAGCAATTGATGCACCGGAACAAGAAGTGCTATGATCATGTCTCAATTGTCATAGTTAGAGCGTAAATTAAGTTAGGATTAGGAGGTAATCCAACTAACTTAATTAGGGGCCAACTGGGCCCTTAATAGGGCTGAATTGGGACAGATTGAGCAACTCATTCAGCCCTTGAAAACATGACCGATGGTGGCACCGCCCAGAATACCTAGTCTCCCAAGTGGTCTGGGCTATGGTACCACCGATAGTTATTGCTGCTAGTGGTGGTACCACCCCTATCAGGCGGTGGTACTACCAAAACTCGATCTTTGAGCTTTGTCAGGCGGTGGTACCGCCTAGTGTCAGACTGTAGGCGGTAGTATCGCCCAGTAATGGTAGTGGTACCGCCATTACCCCGAAAATCCAGGATGAGACACTTTTTTGCTCCTTATTTGAAGTCACTGGGGCCTATAAAACCCACCCTTTTTTGCATGAAAGGGCACGAAAGTGAGTGATATAATCTTGAGTTCTTGAGTTTTAAAGTGTTGTAAAAGTGAAGAGTTTTCCTCCTTCATCTCTTAGCCTTGTAACCATCCCAGAAAGAGGAGTGAGACTTGTAAGGGTTGTCTCTTAAACCCGACAAACGGAGGTAGAGCTATAAAAGGTAGTTGGCCTTCGCCTATTGAAGGAAGGCCTCTAGTGGAATCAAAATCATTTTTGTCAGAATCGGTTTTAATCGAAATGAACATTTTTCTAAAATCAGGAATGTTTTCCGCTACACTAATTCACCCCCCCCTCTTAGTGTCGCTCTTAATCATAACAATTGGTATCAAAGCAAGGTTCACTCTTATCTGATTTTAAACCCAAGAGAGATGACATTTGTCGACAACCTAGAGGGTCATTCAATGACACGTCCACCCATGTTCAATGGGACGAATTACACATTATAGAAGACTAGAATGAGAATCTTCCTAATTTCAATGGATTTCGAATTATGAAATATTATAGAAAATAACTCTCAAAAGTCTTCTCTTGCTATGAACGATTGGAATGAGTTGGAGAAGAAGACTTTAGGCTATGAATGCATTGTTTTGTGCCTTGGATAAAAATGAGTTTAATCGTGTGTCCATTTGTGAAACTGCTTTTGATATTTGACACACACTCAAAGTGACTCATGAAGGCACTAATAGAGTGAAGGAGTCAAAAATTAATCTTTTAGTGTATTTTTATAAGTTATTTCGAATGAAACCGAGTGAGACCATTAGAGACATGTACACCCGATTTACAAATATCGTTAATGGTCTAAAAGGCCTTGGTAAAGGTTTCTTGGATTTTGAACTTATTAATAAGATTTTAAGATCCCTTCTAAAAAATTGAGACCCTAAAGTAATAGCCATTCAAGAGGTCAAAGATCTAAATAATTTTCCTTTTGAAGAACTAATTGGGTCACTAATGACCTATAAAATGACATATAAAGCTCATGAAGAGCTTGAGGACACCCTTCCAAAGAACAAGAAGGATATATCACTGAGAACACAAGAAGACCACTTAAAAGAAAACTCAAGTGATGAGGACTTTGATGATGACTTGGCACTCTTAGCAAAGAAGTTCAAAAGATTCATAACAAGAAATAAATTCAAAAAATGATACTAAAAATAAATTTAAACCTAAGAAAGAACAAGTGATATGTTATGAATGCAAGAAGCTAGAACACTTCAATAGTGAATGTCCCCAAGTAAAGAGAAGGCAACCAAAGAAGAATGCCCTCAAAGCTACATGGGATGACTCAAGTGCTTCCAAAGAAGAGGAGCCAACTAACACTGAGCAAGTTATTCACTATACGCTAATGGCTATTGAAGATGAGATAACAAGTTCATTAGATGCAAATTTAACTTTCGATGAGCTTTTAAGTGCTTTTCATGAATTATTTGATGAATATAGAATTTTGAGTAAATAGTACAATTCTTTAAAAAAGGGATATGCTTCTCTTATTAGTGATTTTAATGGAGTAAAGATTGAGCATGAAAATAGCTTAGCTCCCTGTACAAAATGCCATGATTTAGAAATACTTCAAAAGGAAAATTTGCTACTCAAAGATACCTTCAAGAAATTTTAGGTTAGTAGTAAGTCATTGAACATGATCCTTACCAACGAGGGTCACATTCATATGAAAGGCGAAATCAGATTTTTGAGTAGCTCTCATCAAAATCTAACCAACTTTATTAAAAGCCCTACCTTGTATGTATCACCTCACACCAAATGTAACTTTTGTTACAAACTTGGACAGGTTGCATACAAATGTCCATTCAAGAAATATAGTCCACATAAATTGATTTGGGTTCCTAAAAGAACATCAAATGACTTGATGCAATATGATAAGCTATGTAGATTGATTTTTGAGGCAGCCAAGGTCAAATGGGTACCTAAAAATCACCCTTTTCTTTAGAAAAATATACCATCACAAGCTAAGAGCAAGAGATGGTACCTTGATAGTGGATGCTCAAGGCATATGACTAGAGATCCATCCCATTTCTCTAATCTCACTAGCCTAGATGAAGGATATGTCACATTCGGAGACAACAACAAGGGTAAAATCATTAGCAAAAGAACCATAGGTACCAAATCCAACCTTCTTATTGAAGATGTATTATTAGTTGATGTATCGTTAGATTTGAAACTAATGCTTACATTATTGATGAACCATACAAAACCACATCTATGATTACACTAAAATAAAATAACATATACACTATTGACATTAATGACCTTTGCAATGAAATGTGTTTTTCGGTTTTGAATGACGATGACGATGCTTGGCTTTGGCATAGGAGATTAGGTCATACTAGCATGAAACTAATCTCTCAAATCTCATCTAAAGAACTTGTGAGAGGAATTCGTCACATTAAGTTCATTAAAGATAATGTGTGTGATATATATCAACTAGGAAAACAAATAAAATGCAGTTTCAAACCAAAGAACCAAATAAGTACCTCTAGACCATTGTAATTGATCCATATAGATTTGTTTGGACCAATTGCTACATCAAGCCTAGGAGTTAGCAAATATGCCTTTGTTATTGTTGACAATTATAGTAGATATACTTGGACTTACTTCCTAGCACATAAAAATAATTGCTTTAGGTATTTCTCTAAGTTTTGTAAACTTGTTCAAAATAAAAAAGATTTTATGATTTTATCAATTCAAAGTGATCACGGTGGTGAATTCCAAAACCGTGATTTCCAAGAATTTTGTGAATCTAATGGATACAACCACAAATTCTCTACTCTAAGAAATCCTCAACAAAATGGAGTAGTAGAAAGAAAGAACAGAAACTTACAAGAAATGACTAGAACCATATTAAACGAACATAGTCTACCCAAATATTTTTGGGCCAAAGCCATAAATATGATATGCTATGTCATGAATAGGGTTCTAATAAGACCATTACTTTCCAAAATTCCTTATGAGTTGTGGAATAACAAAAAACCCAATATTTCATATTTTAAAGTTTTCGGGTGCAAATGTTTTATTTTGAATGAAAAAGATACCTAAGGAAAGTTTGATGCAAAATCTGACGAAGGAATTTTTCTTAGTTATTTTTCTATTTCAAAGACTTTTCGCATCTTTAATAAAAGAACTTTAGTTATAGAAGAATCTATTCATGTTGTTTTTAATGAAATTTCCAAAATTAAGAAAAATGATTTTGATGATGATATTAATTTTGATACTTTAAATTTAAATGAATCCCTTACTCCATCTAGCAACTTGGATGTATCTTCTGTTGAACATTCTTTACCGAAAGAATGAAAGTATGTAGATGCTCATCCTAAGGAGCTAATTATAGGAGACACATCGAAAGGGGTTCAAACTTGTTCTTCTCTTAAGAATTTTTGTACAAACGCCACTTTTTTCTCCCAAATTTAACCTAAATCTATTGACGAGGCCTTGAAAGATAATGCATGGGTCATCGTAATGCAAGAAGAGTTAAATCAATTTGAGAGAAATGAGGTGTTGAAACTTGTTCCAAGGCCAAATGATCATTTAGTTATTAGTACTAAATGGGTCTTCAAAAACAAGAAAGATGAGCTTGGTATCATGGTTAGAAACAAAGCTAGATTAGTGGCCAAAGGTTTCAACTAAGAAGAAGGTATCGATTATGAAGAAACTTTTGTGGCATGATTAAAAGCCATAAGGATGCTCCTTGCCTATGCTAGTAGTAATAATTTTAAGTTATTTCAAATAGATGTTAAAAGTACTTTTCTTAATGGCTTTATTTCCGAAGAAGTTTATGTTGAACAACCTCCCAGATTAGAGAATGATAATCTCCCTAATTATGTATTTAAATTGACTAAAGCTCTCTATGGATTGAAACAAGCCCCAAGGGCTTGGTATGAGAGACTTAGCTCATTTCTTATCGAAAATAATTTCTCTAAAGGCAAGGTTTGATACTACATTGTTTATCAAAAATTTTAAAAATAATTTTCTTATCATTCAAATTTATGTTGATGACATTATTTTCGGTTCCACAAATGAATTTCTATGTGAATCATTTGCTAAAAGTACGAGTCTTGAATTTGAAATGAGTTTGATGGGGGAATTAACTTTCTTTTTAGGCTTACAAATCAAACAACTAAGTAATGACATTTTTCTTAGTTAAACAAAATATGCTTTAGATTTGCTAAAAAGGTTTAATATGAATAGCTCAAAGGCTATCAATACTGCCATGAGTACCTCCACTAAGTTAGATATTAATGAAAGTAGAGAAAGCTTTGATCAAAAAGCTTATAGGGGTATGATAGGAAGTTTACTATACCTCACTGCAACTAGACCAGATATCATATTTAGTGTAGATCTTTATACAAGTTTTCAATCTAATCCTAAGATATCTCATCTTAAAGCAGTTAAGAGAATTCTTAGATATCTTAGAGGTATCACTAATCTAGGATTATGGTATCCAAAATCTGAAAACTTTGAATTAATTACATATGCTAATGCTCATTTTGCTGGATGTAGATTAGATAGAAAAAGCACATCTGTAATATGTCAATTCTTAGGACACACACTTGTTTCTTGGTCTTCCAAGAAACAAAACTCGATTGCACTATCTACAGTCGAAGCTGAGTATATTACAATTAGTGCATATTGTGCACAAGTTGTGTGGATGAAAAACACTTTAGAGGATTATAAGATTCATCTTAAAAATATTCCCATAAAATGTGATAACACAAATGCAATATGTTTAACAAAAAATCTCATTCAACACTCTAGAACAAAACATATTGATATTAGACATCACTTTATACAAAATCATGTCTCTATATGAAACATCAATTAGCTGATATCTTTACAAAACCTTTAAGTGAAGAACAATATGATTTTATTAGAAGAGAATTAGGAATGTTAATTTGTCCAAATGCATGAATTTAATGTATATTTTTTTGAACTATCTTTATGAATTTCTTGAATAGAACTTTTATGAGTTTATGCCATATCAAGTTTATTCCATATCCTTGCTCCATCACTTAAAGATTTTGCATGAAAGGACACGAAAGTGATTGACATAATCTTGATTTTTTGAGTCTTAAAGTATTGTAAAAGTGAAGAGTTCTCCTCCTTCATCTCTTAGCCTTGTAACCATCCAAGAAAGAGGAGTGAGACATGTAAGGGTTGTCTCTTAAACCCGACAAAAGGAGATAGAACTACAAAAGGTGGTTGGCCTTCACCTATTGAAGGAAGGCCTCTAGTGGACATCGGAAACCTCATCAAAGGAGGAATCTGAAAGTGGATGTAGGTCACATTGATCGAACCACTCTAAATTCTGGTTTGCTTTTCATTTGTGCAATTTACATTTCTGTAAATCTCCTTAATCCTCTCTTGCACTTTTACGAAAGCTTTCAAGTTTATAATCTCTTCGAAATGGATTAAATCAAAATCATTTTCATCAGAATCAGTTTTAATCGAAACGAACATTTTTCTAAAATTGGGAAAGTTTTTCGCCGCACTAATTCACCCCCCTCTTAGTTCCTCTCTTGATCCTAACACCTGACACAGTCTTTAAGATTATGTTTGGTGGTGATACCACCCAAACACAGTCTTTGAGACTATGTCAGGCAATGGTATCGCCCAAACACAGTCTCTCAGATTGTGTCAGGCAATAATACCGTCAGATTGGGCTGTGGTACTGCTCAATGTTAGAGAGTACTAGTAGTGGTAAAGTTAGGACCCAGGAAACCCGAGAGAGACCTTTTTTGGCTCTATTTTTAATGTCATTTAGGGTCTATAAACACCCAAGCTATTCCTGCATGGATAAGCACAAATTTGAGCAAAAGAGAGGGAAAGAATACTTTAGTAAAAATTGTAATATCTTTATATTAGTGAGTCTCTTCCTCCTAAAGTTAGAAGGTTTATAAGGGATGAGTGAGGTCTAAAAAAGAGGTGTAAAGGTTCTCTCCTGAACTTGAAAGGAAGAAAAGAGTTGTAAGGGTAGTTGATCTTCGTCCGTGGAAAGAAGATTGGTAGTAGAAGCCGGTGGCCTCGAGTGAAGAGGAATCGAGAGTGGATGTAGGTCACGATGACCGAACCACTATAAAACTCGGTTTGCATTTACTTTAAGCTCTTTACTTTCATTGCAAATAGCCTTACTTACTACTTTCACTATATTTATGAACGTGCACTCTAAGTCAAGCTTATTTTTGATATCGACTTTTATCAAACGAGATTTTTGAATCGACGTAATTTTATGATAGCACTAATTCACCCTCTTAGTGCTGACTCAATCCTAATAGTATTTAATCCATAGACTTGACACACCAAGGATGTCCAGACGTATAAGCTAGGAAGTTCCAAATCTAGTATAGCTAGTCATCAGGAGTGGTGATAGAGGATCATCTACTTTCGGTATTATGAAAGGAATATCCCATATATTCTTGCTTAGACAAATCCCTGACTAGGGTCATTTGGATTGAGAGAAAAAGAGTTCTCCAAGAGAATCCGATTAGAGTGAGACTCAATTAGAAACTGTATGGGTCTAACAACACCATGCCCGGTATACAGCCTCTGGGGTATTAGACAGATGAGAGACTATAAGCATATAGCAATTGAGGATAGATAGGTTCAAAGGATTGGATTCCCCTATATCGCATGGGGGTTGTAGCGTAATAGCCTAGTACGTCCGAAGTCGATGAGTCGAGCGAATTATTATGAAGATAATAATTCACTGAGCTAGAAGGAGTTCTGATAGGTATGACTCATGACCAACTTGATATTGGGCCTAGAGGGTCACACACATATGATAGACATTACGATGAGTAGAGGTTCGAATATGAGATATTCGTTGGAGCCCATATCTTATTGGATATTCAATAAGCCCTTGAATTATTGTATCTTATGGATGAGATCTAATAAGAGCCAATGAGAGAATATTGGATAGAGATCCACTAATCTAAGAGGCTTGGGTAGTTGGATAGAGATTCAATACCCAATAGGGTAAGATCGATTATGGTTAAGTTGATAGAGGGCCACCAAAGGCTTATAGGTTAAAGGCTGTTAGGATCAAGAGCGGCATTAAGAGGGGGGGGGGGTGAATTAGTGTAGTGGAAAGTTCTTCGATTTTGTATAAATTTTATCTCGATTCAAATCATTTCGGAAAGATGTTGAATTTAAAACTTTCGTAAGAATGTAAGGAGAAGCTCAAGGAGGTTTGCAGTGAAGTAAATTGCATAAAAGGAAAAGCAAACCAGAATTTAGAGTGGTTCGATCAATGAGACCTATATCCACTTCGAATTCCTCCTCCGTTGAGGTTACCGACATCCACTAAAGGCCTTCCTTCAATAGGCGAAGACCAACCACCTTTTACAGCTCTTTCTCCTTTTGTTGGGTTTAGGAGATAACCCTTACAAGACTCACACCTCTTTCTTTGATGGTTACAAGGATAAGAGAGGGAGGAGAACTCTTCTCACTTTTATAACACTTTTCACATCCTAAACACTTAGAATTTTTCACACATAAAACAACACTTTGTTACCCTTTTATGCAGAAAAGGGTGGGATATTTATAGGCCCCAATGGCTTCAAAAATAGAGCAAAAAAGTGTCTCATCTCAGATTTTTGGGGTATTGTCGGTACCACCGCCATTACTGGCCGGTACTATTGCCTGCAATCTAACACTGGGTGGTACAACCGCTTAGTCTGGGCGGTACTATCAGCTAATAGAGCTCGGAGATCGAGCTCTGGTGGTACCATTGCCTGATAGTGGCGGTACCATTGTTGGCTGCATTAACTGCCAATGGTACCACGGCTCGGACCACCTCGGGGACTGGGTCACCTGTTGGCCATGATTTTAGGTGCTGAATGGGCTTTTAAATCTGGCCCAATTCAGCCCTATTTAGGGCCCAGTTGGCCCCTAATTAAGTTATTGGGATCACCTCCCAATCCTAACTTAATTTATGATATCTAACTATGATTAAGGTAAGCAATTAGTCTGGTATGTCAATTTCTCTTTCGATGATCCTTCGGTGAACTTCTTAACGAGTCTTCCGGTGTGCTTCTAGCGGACTCCCGACAAACTCTCAGCGAGTCTTCTAGCGTGCTTCCGACGATCTCCCGATGAGCTTTCGACGAGTCTTCCAGCATGCTTCTAGTGATCTCACGACGAACTCTCGGCGAGCTCCTGGTATATTGTTTGAATTTTCGACTCCGGCCCATCATCTGCTTTTATGCCTTACTGCTATCACATTTAATCTTGCACACTTATCTCAATACATGGATTAGATCAAATAATTTACCAATTGATTTCATTATCAAAATCTGAGATTCAACAGAGGCTTTTTGGTTGCCACCTCTAATTCTCCTCTCCCCTTCTTCGCCTCAGATAGTAGGTGTGGAGATTTGGGCAGTGATTTGAGGAGCGTCGTCGTAGCCTTGCTGTGTGGATCACCGTTAGTGAGGAGGGCACTTGACCTCCTTCATCCTCTCCTATAGATCTGTAGGAATTCAGGGATATATGATCTCCCTAGGTAACATAACTATCTTACACATGGATTTAACTTTTGTGGATTTTGCGCACCAATATTCGCACGACGATGAACACCTTTTTGAGAAATTTGGGGTTTTTATTTTCTGTTCTTTCACTACACATATGATGTGTCCCTTAGATTTCCCTATAGTGGTATCAAAGCTAGGTTGTTCATGCGAAAGATTAGTTTTAAACTACGTGTGTTATGTTTTAGGAAGACTTTTGATGTCAAAATTGTTTACACAAAAGGCAAGAAAGGGCAGCAACTATTATTGCTCTCGAAGTGGCCAAATGCTGCTTATAGCCTTGGTCGTCTACGTACAGGCAGTTGGCTGTCGATGGCTTGTTGTAGGCATGCCGCCTGTAGTGGTGCCTACAAGGGTGGGTGATGCCTATAGGCCACCTGCCTGCAAGGGTGGGCGGCGCCTACGGGCGGCCTGCCTGCAAGTGTGGGCGGCACCTGCGGGCAACCTGCCTGCAAGTGTGGGTGGCGCCAGTAGGAGCACCCACAGTAGCGCTTGCCCACAAAAGGGCCATCGCTCGTGGGCGCGCATGTGGAGGGGGAGGGGTGCGGGGCTCGCCCACGGTGGTCGTCCATGGGCAGAAAAACCCATGGGGAAATGCCACCCACGAGCGAGTCGTCTGTGGGTAGAGGCAGTGCCCTCGCTAGTGGGGTCATGGCGGCCACTACAATGCAACAAGGGAGGAGAACAGAATTAGGGTTTTTGGCCAAATTATCAAAATACCCATCATAATTTGAAAAATTCCTAACATGTCCCAAATTTCAAAAAATATTAGTTAATTAAATAATTTAATTAATTATTATTATTTTCTAGTAGTTGCTAGTCATAGGTGCCTTGCATGCCAATCACGTGAGTAATGACACATGTGACATGATACACACTCTTTTTGCTTATTATATATTGATATTTTATCATTTTATATTGCTTATTGCATGAATATATTGTGATGTTCATAGATCTGTGCAATGAGAATCAGATCGTGATGAGATCATGATAATAAGACTGATTCACCTCTAAATACATACCTTAAAAAATTCCGATCATAGGTTACTCAAGAGGAACATCGAGATAACTAAACAGACTAGTGTACTATATACCCATACACATAATGGAGGTGACTGATCTCATAGCTACTTGTGTGGGGACACTAGAGCTATAGTGTAGATGCTCATTGGAGAATGAGTTTACTGATTGATCTACTCACGGAATGCTGGAATGTTGATGATGTCTTATTGTCAGACAGCGATTTCATAGTCCTAGTGGTGTATCCGATCCTTAGACTTGAGATAACAAAGATGTCATGTATGAGTACTCCTTTCTTTGATGATGGACTTACAAGTTTGGAGGTTTCAAATCTAGCACAACTAGTCATCGAGAGTGGCAACCAACCTTACGAGGACTATTGAGTGTCGATAGAGAATCATCCACTCTCGGTGTCATGAGAGGAATATCTCATGTGTTCTTTCTTACACAAATCCCTAGCTAGGGTTATTTGGATTGAGAGAGAAAGAGTTGTCCAAGAGAATCCGATTAGAGCGAGACTCAAGTAGAAACTATATGGGCTTGACAGTACCATGCCCAATATATGGTCTCTGGGGTATTAGATTAATGAGGAACTATAGATACATGATAACTAAGGACAGACAAGTCCAATGGATTGGATTCCTCTATATCATATAAGGATCGTGACGTAATGGCCTAGTACGTCCATAGTCGATGAGTCGAGTGAATTATTATGGAGATAATAATTCACCAAGCCAATAGGAGTTTTGACAGGTATGACTCATGGCCTGGTCGATATTGGGCTTAGAGGGTCACACTAATATGGTAGGTATTACGATAAGTAGAGATTCGAATATGAGATATCCGTCGGAGCCCCTATCTTATTGGATATCCAATAAGCCCTTGAATTATTGAATCCTAAGGGTGAGATCCAATAAGAGCCAATGATAGATTATTGGATAGAGTTCCACTAATCTAAGAGGCTTGGGTAGTTGGATGGAGATCCAATACTCAATAGGGCAAGATCCATTAGTGTTAAGTTAATAAGGGGCCTCTATAAATAGGAGGGAACTAGTGGTTCATAGGCTAGAGCTTCTCTTAGTTGTCATCTCTTATTCTCCTCTTCCCTTCTTCTCCTCAGATAGCAGGACTGGAGATTTGAGGAGCATCATCACTGCCCTGCTATGTGGATCACTACTAGGGAGGAGGACACTTGACCTCCTTCACCCTCTCATCTAGATCTGTAGGAATTTAGGGATATATGATCTCCCTTGGTTACATAGTCTTTCACATACGTAGTTTTCAGTTTTACGAATTTTGTGCACCAATCTTCGCACAATGATGAACATAACTTTTGAAAATTTGGGGATTTTGTTTTTTGCTCTTCCGCTATGCATATGATGTCACTCCTAGATTTTCCTATAGTGGTATCAAAGCCAGGTTGGTCGTGCGAAAGATTGGTTTTGAACTGCATGTGTTGTGTTTTAGGAAGACTTTTGTTGTCAAAATCATTGACACAAAAGGTGAGAGAGGGTAGCAATTGTTGTTGCCCTTGCAAGTTGGCCAATGGCTACTTGTATCCTTGGCCGAGGCCTGGCCACTTGAGTGCAGGTGGCCGATCGGCAACAACCGGCCACTTGTGGCCAACAGCATGTAGGCCACAAAAGCAAGCAACCACGGGGGCAACGATGCCTGCAAGCGGTACGCCCACGGGCAAAGGTGCCCGTGGGGCAGCGACGCCTACGAGTGCTGTGCCCATGATCAGAGCCACTTGCGGAGGTAGCGGTGCCCATAGGGGCACCCACCTATAGGGACGACATCGCTAGTGGCCACACCGCTCGCGGGTAAGGACAGCACCCCCTCCCCTTAGCGTCGTGGCTGCCGTCGGCAAGGTGGCGGCAGCCACAACATAGCAGCAAGGATGGGGTTAGGGCATTTTGGGTAAAATGATAATTTTATCCCTTAGAATTTGAGAAATTCTAAGTTATGTCCTTTTGTCCAAATTATGAAAATACCCCTTATAATTCAAAAATTCCTTATATGTCCCTAGTTTCAAAAAATATTAGTTAATTAAATAATTTAATTAATTATTATTATTATCTACTAGTCCTACATGATGATGATGTGTATATGTGATTATGATGTGGACGGATGATCATCGACCATATGATGTGTGTACATATGATGTGATTATTATTATTATTGGGGCTTACGAGCCACCACTTTATTTCTCATTTATTATCGGGCCTACATGTCTGTGATTAAGTTGTAATCACATGAGGAGGCACAATGGAAGCGATAGCGGGACCCACGAGATTGAGACGGATGATCGCGATGCATGGAGATGCACCGAGATGCTGACAGAACTGAAGAGGACGAGATTGATGATCATAGGGTATAGAGATGCACTACTGTACACATAGATCTTAATGTGAGTAATTAGGCCTATTGGCTCAGGCCTGATCATATTAGGTTGTGGTCCATAATCATATAGTGTGATTGCTCATGTGATGTGTGTTTGCTTCCACACCTACTAGATATGTATATATTTGCATATGATGTAGATATATATATTAAATATGGATATGTGTGACATGTCATATTAAGAGACCAAATCAAAATCCCCTCTCTCGATAAAATTAAATTGATAAAAATGAGGCAATTAGATTGACCCACGTGGCCTTCCATCGTTATAGGTAGGGACTGATTCTCAACGTAGGTTGAGTTGGTCGAGTCCCTCGAGGCTCACCTATATCATGAATCGTTATCTTGCTTATGATATATAGATATCACCAGTGACCTGAGGACATGGTATGCTTGGATGAGTCCCTCGAGGATATATCATCGAATCAGACTCATCTTGTAATGATGGTGTTAACATAACCAAACATCATGGTATTCGAGTCCCTCAAGCCCATGGTGGTTTAGAGGTCGAAAAGGATGAGAATCATAAGGAATTATGATCGGTAAGAGTTGCCTACCTTTTGGGCTTAGTGTGATTGGTCGAGTCCCTCGAGGTTACACTAAGATGCTGATTGGATCTCGATCCCCACTAGATGTCTGCCGGAGACTTCCGTTTCATGTGTCGATGGTGTCGCATGACTCGCTAGAAATATGGTGGGAGTAGATTAAGATAGAAGTCCATATCTTATTTATTTATCTATGAAATCTGCATGTTATTTATTTCTATTGCATCTTTATTTTTAAAAAATGTCACTTTCAAATCCCTTACATGACATGCTTGATGTCAACTGCCTCCCTGGTCTAAATTATACGGATTGGCTCCACAACTTGAGAAAATTGCATACATCCTTGATATAGTGATGCCTATGCTTGAGGAAGGGGCAAGTGAGGATGAGATCACTCGCTATGTGAAGTACATAGATGACTCTACTCTTGCTTAGTGTTATATGTTTGGCTCCATGACTCTTAAGTTACAAAGATAGCATAAAGAGATGGATGCCAGATCCATTCTCCTACATGTCCATATATTGTTTAAGGAATAGGGAAGGACTCAATGATATGAGATATCCAAGAGCCTCTTCCGTGCTAGGATGACTGAGGGGACACAGGTTCAGAACCATGTCCTAAAGATGATTGAGTGAATAGAGAAACTCACAGGTCTAGGAACGGTCCTAGAGGAAAACCTATGTGTAGATCTTCTGCTTTAGTCCCTACCAAATTCATTTTCACAATTCATAATGGATTTTAATACGAACAAGCTTGAGGTGAATCTCTCTGAGCTCCTCAATATGTTAAGGGAGGTAGAGAGCACTATCAAGAAAGAGAAGTCAGTTCTCTATACTAGTGAGAATAGAAAGAAAAGGAAAGTAGAAAAGTCCCTTTAGAAGGGCAAGGGTAAGGGCAAGGGCAGACCGGGTAAAGCAAAAGTTGCTTAAAAGGACCCGGCAAAGGACAAAGGCTAGTGCTTCCACTGCGGCAAAGATAGGCATTGGAAGAGGAACTATAAAGATTACCTTACAGAAAGGGTGAAATAGAAGCTTGAAGAAGCTTTAGGTATATTTATGATCAGTCTCCATTTGTCAAAATCTTCTGATAACACATGGGTATTGGATACCGTTAGTGTTTATCATATTTGTAACTCATTGAAGGTTCATGCAAGACCTAAGAAATTAGCGAGAGGCGATATGGACATCAAGATAGGCAATGGAGCAAAAGTTATTGCAGTAACTATTGGCGAGGCCACCCTACATCTGCTTAGTAGAGCTATTATTGTATTGGATGCATATTATTTTATTCCTTCTATTATCAAAATATTATTTCCATTTCATGTTTGACAGTTAGTGGATATAAATTTATTTTTAATAATAATAGTTGTTCAATACTATTAGCTGATGAGATCATCACGATAGGAACATTGCATAATGGTTTATTTATGCTAGACACTACTCCACATATCATGAATATCAGTGTGTCCAAGAGGAAACGAGATAAGATGAATAGTATATACATGTGGTATTGTAGGTTAGGTTACATCCATGAGGGAAGGATTCAAAAGTTGCTAAATGATGGATATCTAGATCCATTCGACTATTAGTCAATTTACGAGCCTTATCTTCGTGGAAAATTGACCAACTCTCCTTTTAGTGGAACTAGAGAGAGAGCCACTGAGCTGTTGGAACTTATATATAGTAATGTATGTGGACCCATGTCAACTCATACCATAGGTAGTTACTTATATTTTATTACATTTACTAATGATTTCTCAATGTATGAACATGTGTACTTGATGAAGTATAAGTTTGAGGCTTTTGAGAAATTCAAAGAGTATAAGAATGAAGTAGACAACTAGACTAGAAAGAATATTAAAACTCTTTGATCAAATGAAGGAGGTGAGTACTTGAGTACAGAGTTCACCCAATTCCTCAAGGACTATAGGATTCTATTCCAATGGATACCTCCTTATATACCTCAGCTCAATGGTGTATCTGAAAGGAAGAATCATACACTGTTAGACATGGTGTAGTCTATGATGAGCTTTATTGACCTACCCATCTCATTTTAGGGATATATGTTAGGATCGAGTTGGCACTAAGAGGAGGGGGGGGGGTGAATTAGTACTTACGATAAAAATCACGTCGGTTCTGAAATCTTTGTTTTGATAAAAATTGATATAAGAAAGATTAGTTTAACTTGAAAGCTAGTTCGTAAGTGTAGTGAAAACAATAAGCAAGTAAGGTAGTTTGCAGTAAAGGTAAATAGCAAGAATAGAAATGTAAACCAAGTTTTATAGTGGTTCGGTCGTCGTGACCTACATCCACTCCCGATTCCTCTTCCCTCGAG
Source organism: Musa balbisiana (assembly GCA_004837865.1). NCBI lineage: Eukaryota > Viridiplantae > Streptophyta > Magnoliopsida > Zingiberales > Musaceae > Musa > Musa balbisiana. The sequence goes on from CM017188.1 coordinate 35,887,179, forward strand.
ACCACTAGCTTCTACTACCGATCTTCTTTTGATGGGAAAAGATCAAGATTAACTACCCTTACAACTCGATTCTCCTTTTGACAGGTTTAGGAGAGAACCTTTACACCCCCACTATCTCCTCTCTTAAACTTTACCAATACTTAGAGCTTGAGAGGAGTTCTTGCAAGATTATAATAGCATTTCTTTTTCTTTTTGCTCTCAGTTTTTATGTTATTTGAGCAGGGATGAGAGGGGTATTTATAGGTCCCAAATAAATTCAAACTTGGAGCTAAAAGTGTCTCATCCCGATTTTTTGGGGTACTGGAAGTACCACCGCTTGTGCTGGGTGATACTACCACTTGCAGCACTAACACTAGGTGGTACCACCGCCTAGTTTGACAGTACCACCACCTAACATAGTCTAGGAGACTTTGTCTAGGTAGTACCACCACTAGATTGGTGGTACCATTGCCTAGTCTGGTGGTACTACAGCCTGACACAATCTTGGAGACTATGTCTCAAAGACTGAGCCACTAGTAGTGCCACCACCTGGACCGGTGGTGCCATTGCTTGTCCCAACTTTTGGATCATTAAACGGGCCTTTCTCTAGGCCCAAAACAGCCCCACTTTAGGCCTAGTTGGCCCCTTATTGAGTTGGCCTAATTACATTCTAATCCAACCCAATTACAAATTAAACTAACTTGACCTAGATAAATTATTACAAAGCATGAATCATCTGTTGTCTAGCATGTCATTGGTTCTTCCAGTGCTTCGTCTGATCCTTTGGTGCATCGTCCTCTCCTTCGGCATATTGCCCAATCGACATGTTGACACCCGCAACTTCCGATCTCCTTGGTGCAAAATCCGATCTTCTTGGCATGATACTCGAATTCATGACACAAAGCCTTATATCGACATGTCGACCAATACTCCGGCCCGACATCCAATCTTCTGACATGTTCAACTCCAGCCCAACATTCGATTCCTCCTGCTTTAATCAATTTGCCTCTCCTTGATTGAAGCTAGTCTTGCATCACTCAAAACATAGTTTAGATCATAACATTATCAATTGGTTTCATCATCAAAATCCAAGATTTAACAATCTCTCCCTTTTTTATGATGACAACCAATTGATGATAGAGTTAAACCTTAGCTCCTGCAATCAATATGTCATATTGATAGAAACTTTGAATTTAGAGAATTATAAGTATTTCACCATTGCATGCATTATGAATATTGAAAGAACTAATTAATCATATCATTGCATGCAACATAAAATCATGCATAATCAAAATATCCAAGTACATCATCCCATGCATGAACGTCATCATAATTCCTTGCCTTTGTCATCAACAAAAAAGAGAAGTGCAACTAGCAAGTTTTTGAGGTATAATTTCAAATCATTTCATTATAAACATAATCTTAAGTTTTTGAAACATTATCATGTAAGCTAGTGATTTCTTTCTTTTCTTCTCTCTTGAGAAGTTCTTTGAGAATGTGAAGTTTAGCAAAGTTTTTGCTTCTCTTGAGATAGCAACTTTTTGCTTCTCTTTACAATGTGCAAGTTTGAAATTTTTGCTTGTCTTTTGATATATCCATACTAGCAATTCTTTCTCCCCCTCTATCATTGGTAAAAGGAGGAAGTGCAACTAGCAAGTTTTTGGATATGTAAGCTAGTAAGATAGTAAGTTTTGAACATGCAAGCTAGCAAATTTTACATATATGAAAGTTAGCAAAATTTTACATATTTTGAGATGTGCAAGTGTTAGGACTCTAGCTAAGAGAGTCCTAATTGAGTTTCATTGAAAGGGACATTTATGTAAAACCAACCTAGCTGACCCCTATTAAAGAGATGAAGAGACCGGCTAAGGATAGGATTAGTTTGGAGGTTGCTTATTAGAGAAGCATTATGAGTTGGTTAAAAGTAGGAGTCTTGAATATGAGTCCTATTAGGAGTCTTGAGTAGGAGTCCTAATTGAGTAGGAGTCCTATTAGGAGTTGGAGTTTAGAAGCCCTATAAATAGTTGGCAGCCTTGAGCAGCAACTTGAAGGAAGGAACCCCTATAGAGTTCCAAGGAGGTCGATCCCCTAAAGAGATCAACCCTAAGCTTAGAATCCACAAGGGTTCTATCACTAGGTATCAGAGCAATGTTCTTGGTGTCTCGCTGCCCTTCCACAGCCATCCATCAGCCCTCCACAGCCACCCAAAGCAATACCCACAATTGCTTAAAAGATCATCGTCAAATTCCACCGTCATCTCTACCATAGTGGATCATCCTTTGATCTCCTCGTGAATTACAATAGGTTCTGGTTTCCTACCTTACTACTGCTGTAATTTAGTTATCCTTATTCAAAAATTTGTTCCTATATTGCTGCATAAACTTTTCGTTGTAAAGATTTCATCTCTAAGATGAAAGATGCACTATAGAATTCCAACCGCATAGCACAGTTTGTTTGATCTTGCTACTGTATTTTTTCTATCTAAATCTCTACAAATTTTTACGATAACTTTGACACTTCCTAATAGCAAATTTTCTTTTGGTTTCATCAAAAATTTCTCAATATAAACCACTAGCCTTTTACATCGAAACTGCTACACTTTAGATGTAAAAACCCGCTGCAATACCTTTCCGTGATTCTCAATTTTTCCGAACCTTCCACCACCCCATGCCATTAACCCATCAACAAAAAAAAGATAGGGACATCTCTAATCTACATGCATATGCTATGGCTTCTTAAGATCCAATTGATGCCAAATTTGAAGCATTGAAATCTCAGATTGAATCGCAGCTTGAATCACGCTTGGAGGACAAATTGTGCACTTTGTTTGCAGAATTCAGAATTGGACAACCGCCGAGTCCAACCAAATTTTAGTGAGAAGAGAGTTCAGAGAGACCTCCAAATAAGGAGGGACAGCCCTCGGACATGCTTCAGTAATGCATGAGGGTGGACTTCCCACGATGGGAAGAAGGAGACTCGGTGGGGTGGATTTTGCATGCCGAACGTTACGTTCGCTACTACCGAGCATCGAATGATACTATGGTAGAAATTACTATCATCCATCTTGAAGGAGATGCTATTCAATGGTACAATTGGCTAGAATACAATCATGGGACTCTAACGTGGAATCAATTTAAGAATGCACAATTGAATCGTTTTGAACCTACGGAGTATGAAAATATTGATGGCCAACTCGCAAAGATTTGACAAACCTCTACGATTCAAGAGTACCAAACTAGGTTTGTGAAGCTATTCTACTTTGCTCATGATTGGACTAACTATTAATTATTAGGAACATTCATCAAAGGACTCAAGCCAAAGATAAAAGGAGAGGTTAAGGCGCGGCAGCCCTATACCATAATAGCTGTGATTTCTTTCGCTCGAATACAAGAAAAATGGCTCAACCAAGATGCTCGGAGGATAAGAATGTTAGAACCCTTGCAGATTCTAAGCTTGGGATTGATCTCTTTAGGGGATCGGCCTCCTGGAACTCTATAGGGGTTCCTTCCTCCAAGTTGCTGCTCAAAGGCTACAAAAAGGATTTATCTATTGCTTATCAAAAGAGGATGAATACATGACTATTTATAGGGTTTCTAAACCCTAACTCCTAATAGGACTCCTACTCAAGACTTTTACTCAAGTAAGACTTCTACTCAAGACTCCTAATAGGACTCCTACTCAAGACTCCTATTCCTTTACAACTCCTAATTCTTCTTTAAGAAATAACCTCCAAACCTAGCCGGCCTCTTCACCTCTTTAATAAGGGTTGGCTTAGGTGGGATTTACATAAATACCCCTATCAATTAGGACTCTCCTAGCTAGAGTCCTAATAGACCCGCTCTCTTCAAATCAGCCTTGTCCTCAAGGCTGACAATCCATGAATTTTGGGAATTTGATCTTTAAGTCGTCGTAGTTCTCCCAAGTGGCACCTTCTACTGGTAAGTTCGCCCATTGTATTAGCACTTCAGTAATGGGTCGTCGTCGTTAAGTCACGATCCGTCAATCAATAATGGCACTCAACTAGGTCTGAAGTTCTCCTTAGGTAGTCATATTTGGTGGGTGGCTTTGGGCTGTCTCTAAGCATCTATTTACCACTTTCGTTTGGCCATTGGTTTGTGGGTGATATATCGTACTCCATTTCAATTTAACACCCTGCATGTGGAATAACTCTGTCTAAGATCTTTTCGTGAAGTTGCAAGTAGAATTTGGCACAAGCACAATGCGTCCCTTATAACATAATTCTTCTAAGTCCCAATTGTAATGAGCCATGAAGTTTGGTGCTTTCTCCAATTTTTTATAATCTTACTAGTCTTCAGATTTCCAGCCATTCCATCTTAATATCCTTAAGGAAGTTGCTAGTCAGAAGTGAAACAGTCGAAAATTCAGCTTGCTCGGGTAGTTGTGAAAGCGAATCTGCAACAACATTCTCTTTCCCCTTTTTGTAAGTTATTTCATAATCAAATCTAAGAAGTTTTGTTACCCATTTTTGCTGCTCAGGGGATGATATCTTTTGCTCCAAAAAGTACTTGAGGCTTTTATGGTCAGTTTTAATTTGAAATCGTCGACCGATCGAGTAGGATCTCCACCTCGTTGTTGCGTGCACAATGGCGAGCATCTCCTTATCATATGTTGACATATTTTGATGGGAGGGAGACAATGTCTTGCTAGTGTATGCGAGTGGTCGACCATCTTGCATGAGAATGGCTCCAATTCCGATTCGAGATGCGTCGGCCTCAATAATGAAGGGTCGGCTGAAATCTAGTAGTGCTAGCACCGGCGATGTCGTCATGGCTGCCTTAAGTTTGTCGAAGGCAGTGAAGGCTTTGTCCAACCATTGGAAGACATCTTTTTTTAGTAAGGAAGTAAGTGGTGTACTGATCTTTCCATAGTTTTTCACGAACTTGCGGTAGTAGCCTGTTAAACCCAGAAAGCCATGTAGCAATTTTATGTTCCTCGAGGTCAACCGGTTCTGCATTGCTTTTATTTTGGAGGGGTCCACTACCACATCTTCCTCTGACATGATATGCCCAAGATATTCTACCTTTTGGCAAAAATTTATAGTGGCCGTTGTGTGTTCGAAAGGCGATTTTCTGTATGTCTTTTTTGCACACTCATATTTGATGATACCCGGATCGAAGGTCCAGCTTTGTGAAGATTTGTGCTCCCTTTCATCTAGCAATTCATCTGCTATTGGAATAGGGTATTTGTCCTTGACGGTTATGCCATTGAGGGTTCGGTAATCAATGCACAGTCGCCATGTTTCGTCCTTCTTTCGTACGAAGAGCACCGGTGAAAAGTAGGGGCTGCAACTTAGCTGAATAACTCCTATTTCTGGCATCTCTTTTACAATCCTTTCTATTTTATCCTTCTACAGATATAAATATTGATATAGCCAAGTATTTGCAGGAGGTTTGCCCAGAAGAATCGATATACAATGATCATGCCGATGGGCAAGAGGTAGGTTGCGTGATTCATCAAATATATCTGAAAATTCAGCAAGCAAAGAAAGTAGGTTTGGATCTTCAAATTCTATTGGCTCTCCCTTAGTTTGCTGCTCAAGTTGTACCAAAAAGCCGCTGCATGCTTTATGCAAAACCTTCTCCATTTGTTGTCTACAAATCGTCATTACGTCGCCCCCATGTTTCCCGTGTAGAATCACCTGTTTCCCTTTACTGTAAAATCTCAAAATTAGTTTCATAAAATTCTAGGACACATTATCTAATGTTATCAACCATTCAATTTTAAGCATAGCCTCATGATCATCAAGAGGAAGGAGGAAGAAATATGCAATTATCTCTTGTTCCTGCAGTAATAGTTTCTCCCGCGGGCTACGATCACACTTCAAAATCCGTCCGTCGGTGAACTTGACTTCAAACCTGCTATAATACTCGATAGGTAAGGCCATCTAGATAGCAACTTTACTATCTAGGAAGTTATTAGTGATGCCCATGTCGATGAGAACAGTGATCGATTGTTGTTTGAGAATGCCTTCAACTTTCATCGTTTGCGGGTTTGAGTAGCCAGCTAGTGCATGCACCATAACTTCGGTCGATTATGGCTCTTCTTCTACATCTTCCTTATTATCAAGGCTCTCTTCTTGATTTTCAATGACCTCTTCTTCTACTAGTTTAATCATAAGAAGTCTCTCTTTTCTACAGTAATGCATGTGGCTCCACGGCTCGTCGCAGTGCCAACATAACTCCTCCGTAGATCGCTCCTGAACCTCCTCTCTTGTCATCATTTTTGGTGCAGGGACTCGATTGATAGTAGGGGGGGCTGAGGGCTTCTGCATTGTGGGTTGAGAAGCAATCCTAGTCCTCTGAGCTTCATGGTTCAATCGCTCCTCTTGATATCATGCAAAAGAGATGGCTGCCATAAGCGTGTACGGTTGTCGTGCTTTAACTTCTCCCCGGATCTCAGGCTTCAAGCCCTCAATGAAGGTCCCCAATAGCTATTTTTGAGACCAATCACAAGTTTGATTAGATAATCTTTCAAACCTAGTTTGGTACTCCTGAATGGTAGAGGTTTGTCAGATCTTTGCTAGTTGTTCGTCAATGCTCTCGTAATCAGTTGGTCCGAAGCGGATTAATAGTCCTTCTTTGAATTGTCACCATGAGAGGACTCCATGAGTATATTTAAACTAGTCAAACTACTATATGGCATCCCCTTCAAGATGTATAGTTGTAATTTCTACCATAGATACATTCGTAGTTTTATGATACCAAAAATATCGCTCCGCACGCGAGATCCAACCAATCGAGTCTCCTTCTTCCCATCTAGGGAATTCCACCCTCATGCGTGGATAGTTGGGGTTGGTCATAAAGCCTCCCCTCTCTTGGAAGTAATCTCTTCGGGCTTAGTGCGATTGGTTAGAGCTGTCTCCTTGATGTGATTTCTTCATGCTTGGTGGTCGGCCCAAACTGAGTTCGGTAAAGAGAATCCAAATCTTATCCTCCATTTGCGCCTCCAAGGCTTCGAGTTTAGCATTGATTGCCTCCTTAGATGCCATAGTATATGCCTCTAAATCTGTGATATTAAGATCACTCTTTTGTTGTCAGGTTAAAGGCAAGTATAGGTTGAGAGAAGTGATGGTCGAAAGGGTTGGTGGATTGGTGCATGTAGGCTGCGGTTTAGGCTTGTTTTGTGGCCGTTTTAGGTGAAGTTTGAGGGTGTGGTTTGGTAGAGTTTTAGGGCTATGGATGAAAGTTTTAGATCTGTGGTAGATGGTAGCAATGGTTTGATAGAAATCAGTGGAAGTTTGCTGCAAGATTGTGTTGTCTTGTAAGAGTAGAATTATCGTCGAAGAAACAGCAATTTCTCGATAAAATTTTCACCAAAATCTTGAGAGATTTGAGGAGGGAATTGACAGCAAAATCTCAACTTATATGACAGCAAAGATGTCCAATTTAATCAAGAAAATTTTGGCAGTATAATAGCAAGGAAATTGGTACAAGTTGCGATAGCAGAATTCTCGTCGAAAAATTTCAGCAGTTTGTGACTAAAATTTGCAGCAACACAAAATCATTTTTAGAGATGAATTCCTCAATTAATAAATCTTAGATGGAAGCTAAGATGATTTATGAAGTGTATAAGAAATTTTGTTCAAAAAATATTGCAAATAGATCGGTTAAGGCAATAATATGCGATTGAAATTTTCTACAGCATAGATTTTCAATTGTAGCAGATTGGACATAAAAGATCAATGGTTTATATTGAAAGAAGTGTCAAAGCTATCATAAAAATTTCATAGAGATTTGGGTAGAAAAAACATAGTAGCAAGATCAAACAAACTGTGCTATGCGGTTGAAATTTTACAGTGCAGAATTTCAAGTATAGTAGATTAGAAATAAAAGATCAATGGTTTATATTGAGAATTTTTTGACAAATCCAAAGGGAAATCTGCTGTTAGGAAGTTTCAAAGTTGTCATAAAAATTTCGTAGAGATTTGGATAGAAAAAATATAGTAGCAAGATCAAACAGACTGTGCTATGCGGTTGCAATGTATCTTTCGTCATAGAGATGAAAACTTTGCGACGAAAAGTTTATGTAGCAATATAGGAACAAGTTTCTTTTTTTGGACTTTTGAATAAGGATAACTAAATTGCAGCAGTAGTAAGGTATGAAACCAAAACCTGTTGCAATTCACTGGGAGATCAATGAATGATCCGCGGTGGTGGAGATGACGGTGGAATTTGGCGACGATCTTTTAAGCAATTGTGGGAATTGCTTTGGGCGGCTGTGGAGAGATGATAGATGGCTGTGGAAGGGCAGCGAAATGCCAAGAACGCTGCTCTAATACCAAGTGTTAGAACCCTTGTAGATTCTAAGCTTGGGGTTGATCTTTTTCGGGGATCGGCCTCCTGGAACTCTATACTATAGGGTTCCTTCCTCCAAGTTGCTACTCAAGGCTATAAAAAAGATTCATCTATTGCTTATCAAAAGAGGATGAATACATGACTAGTTATAGGGTTTCTAAACCCTAACTCCTAATAGGACTCCTACTCAAGACCTGAGTACTCCTACTCAAGACTCTTACTCAAGTAAGACTTCTACTCAAGACTCCTAATAGGACTCCTACTCAAGACTCATATTCCTTTACAACTCCTAATTCTTCTTTAAGAAATAACCTCCAAACCGTAGCCGGCCTCTTCACCTCTTTAATAAGGGTCGGCTTAGCTAGGATTTATATGAATGCCCCTATCAATTAGGACTCTCCTAGCTAGAGTCCTAACAAAGAACCTCTCCTAGGCCCATGGCATATAAACCTCCTACACCCAGCTATCCTTTGTTGCCATAAAAATTGACAAGAGGAAAACTACGTGACTAATTAGCAAAGGGTCTTTGTTGGCATTGCGACGAGCCGTGAAACAACGATCATCGTTGCAAAAGGGGCCACCTCCTATTGATTGAACCTCTTAAAGACATGGAGGAGGAGGTCTAGGAGTATAAGGAAGAGGTCATGGATGAAGAATAGCAGCTGGTTGATATTACGATGCATGCCCTTGCCGATTATGCGAACCTGCAAAAGATAAAAGTGGGAGGACTTCTGAAGCAACAACCTATCACCATTCTTATTGACACTAGGAGCACAAATAATTTTATGAACAGTAAGGTTGCTATCCAGATGGCCTTACCTATTGATAATTGCAGCAAGTTTGATATTAAGGTCGCCGATGGACGAATTTCGAAGTGTAATCATAGATGCCCACGGGTGAAACTATTGCTGCAGGACCAAGAGATAATTGCAGACTTCTTCCTCCCTCTTGATGATTTTGAGGCCATGCTTAGCATCGAATGATTGACAACATTAGATGATATTTCCTAAAACTTTGTGAAACTAATTATGAAATTTTATACTAAGGGGAAACAGGTGATACTACATGGGAAACGTGGGGGCGACGTAACGATGATTTGCATACAATGAATGAAGAAGGTTTTGCATAAAACATGCAGCGGATTTTTGGTACAACTTGAGCAATAAACTAAGGGAGAGCCAACAAAATTTGAAGACCCAAATAAACTTCCTTTGTTTGCTGAATTTTCAGATATATTTGACGAACCATGTAACCTACCTCCTACCTATCAACATGATCATTGTATACCGATTCTTCCAGGCAAACCTCCGGCAAATGCTCGACTATATTAGTATCCACATCTCCTGAAGGATGAAATAGAAAGGATTATAAAAGAGATACTTGAAATAGGAGTTATTCAGCCAAGTTGCAGCCCCTAGTCTTCACTGGTGCTCCTCGTACAAAAGAAAGATGGAGCATGGCGAATGTGCATTGATTACCGAGTTCTCAATGGCATAACCATCAACAAAAAAATATGCTATTCTAGTAGTAGATGAGTTGCTAGATGAATTAAAGGGAGCACAAGTCTTCACAAAGCTGGACCTTCGATCTGGGTATCATCAAATACGAGTGTGTGAAGAAGAAATATCGAAAACTGCCTTTCGAACACACAATGGCCACTACGAATTTTTGGTAATACCCTTTAGTCTCACCAATGCTCCCTCCATCTTCCAAAGCCTTATGAATGATATTCTCTAGAATTATCTTCATAACTTTGTGAGGTTTTCTTCGACAATATCCTTATTTACAGCCCTTCTGTTGAAAGCATTTTCAACACTTGCGACTTGTTTTGACGATTTTGCGAGAACATGTTCTTTTTGTCAAAAAATCAAAGTGTAGTTTTCTTCAATAGAAGGTGAAATATCTTAGGCATATTATATCAGAGGAAGGCGTGGTGGTAGACCCTCCAAAATTGAAGCAATACAAAATTGACCGACCCCAAGAAACATGAAATCGCTATGTGGCTTTTTCGATTTAATAGGCTACTACCGTAAATTCATGAAAAATTATGGAAAGATCAGTGCATCCTTACTTCCTTGCTGAAAAAGGATGCTTTTCAATAATCGGACAAAGTCACCACTGCCTTCGACGAACTTAAAGCCGCAATGACATGACTTTTGTTATTGAAGTTGATATTTTCGGAGTCAGAATTGGTGCTATACTAATGCAAGATGGCTGCCCCCTTGCTTATACTAGTAAGGCATTATCTCCTTCCCATCTAAGGATGACTATTTACAATAAGGAGATGCTTGCGATTATTTATGCGATGACTAAATGGAGATCGTACTTGATCGGGCAATGCTTTCAAATCAAGACCAACTATAAAAACCTAAAATATTTCTTGGAGTAGGAGATATCTTCCCTTGAGTAGCAAAAATGGGTAACAAAGCTTCTTGGATATGATTATGAAATAACTTACAAAAAAGGGAAAGAAAATGTTGTTACAGATGCGCTTTCGCGGCTACTCGAGCAAGCTGAATTTTTGGTCGTTTCACTTCTGACCAGCAACTTCCTTGAGGATATTAAGAGGGAATGGCAGGAAGATTTGGAGACTAGTAAGATCATAAAAAAATTGGAGGAAACACTAAGCTCTGTGGCTCATTATAGTTGGGACTCAAAAGAATTACGTTATAAGGGACACATTGTGCTTGTGCCAAATTCTACTTGCATAAAGACCATCCTTCAAGAGATGCATTCCACACCGGCAACCAGGTACTCCAAGTTCCTTAGGACCTATAAGAGAATTAAGCAAAATTTTTTTTGGGTAGGGATGAAAAATATTATTGCTAAATTTGTGGCACAATGTGATGTATGTCAACGACATAAAGGCGAGACAGTGGCAAGTCCTGGAAAGCTGCAATCTTTACCTATCTTGGACATAATATGGACTGATATATCAATAGACTTCATCGAAGGGCTTCCCTTATCACAAGGAAAAAGCATAATTTTTGTCGTGGTGGATCGCCTTACAAAGTATGCTCACTTTTGTGCTATTCGTAATCCCTACACTGCTTCTAGTATTGCACGAATCTTTATGGAGAATATTATAAAATTGCATGGGATGCTGAGATCTATTGTAAGTGATCGTGATAGAGTCTTCACAAGTAGATTTTGGACAGAGTTATTTCAGATGCAGGGCACTAAATTGAAAATGAGTACAGCATATCACCCACAAATCGATGGCCAAACTGAAGTAGTGAACAAGTGCTTGGAGACATACCTCAGATGCTTCACCAATGACCAGCCAAAAGAGTGGACAAAGTGGCTTCCCTAGGCTGAGTGGTGGTATAATACAACTTAACATTCATCCATAAAATGTACTCCTTGTGAGGCTATGTATGGCCGACCTCCCCCTATGATCCAAAAATATGTGTTGGGCACCTCTAAAGTAGAATAAGTAGAAAGGAAACTACAGGACAGAGACAAAATACTGATATTGGTAAAAGATAATCTCACTATAGCTCAAACAAGGATAAAACAATAATATGATCAACACAAAGGTGAAAGAGAATTTTCAATAGAAGATTGGTGTTGAATCTCGGATTTGGATGTTGAAATCAATTATAAATTGTTTGATCTAATCTATATGTTGAGAAAAATATGCAGGATTAACTATGATAATAGTAAGACATAAAGCAAGTGTTGTGTCGGAGTCAAGATCGAGATCTCATTGGGAGTTCAAGAGTTCGCCGGAAGTCCAAACGTTCGTCGGAAGTTCTGCCCGAACCAACCAAGAAGTCTAGAAGCTTGCCAAAGAAGCTCGTCGGAACTCACCAAGAAGATCATCGTAAAGTCTGGGAGCTTGCCGAGAGTCCACCGGAACATTGCCGGGAGTTCGTCGGAAGTTCATCAAAAGATCACCAGAAGCTCGTTGGAAGAGCAATTGATGTACCGAAATAAGAGTGCTTTGATTATGTCTTAGTTATTGTAGTTAGATGAAAAATTAAGTTAGGATTGGGAGGTAATCCCACTAACTTAGTTAGGGGCTAACTGGGCCCTTAACAGGGCTGAATTGGGCCAAATTAAACAGCCCATTCAACACCTAAAATCATGGCCGACGGTGGCATCGCCTGGAAGACCCAATCTCCCAAGTGGTCTGGGTGGTAGTACCACCAGCAATTATTGCTGTCAAGCAGTGGTACCACCCCTATCAAGCGGTGGTACCACCAGAGCTCGGTCTCTGAGCTCTGTTAGGAGGTGGTACCGCCCAGTGTCAAGTGTTAGGCTATGGTACCACCCAATAATGGTGGTGGTACCACCAATACCTTGGAAATCCGGGATGAGACACTCTTTGGCTCCATTTTTGAACCCATTGGGGCCTATAAATACCCCACCCTTTTCTACATGAAAGGGTAACAAAGTGCTATTATATGAGTGAAAAATTCTAAGTGTTTGGGGTGTGAAAAGTATTATAAAAGTAAGAAGAGTTCTCCTCCTCCCTCTCTTAGCCTTGTAACCATCCAAGAAAGAGGAGTGAGATTTGTAAGGGTTGTCTCCTAAACTCGAAAAAAGGAGAAAGAGCTATAAAAGGTGATTAGTCTTCGCCTATTGAAGGAAGGCCTTTAGTGGATGCCGATAACCTCGATAGAGGAGGAATTCGAAATGGATGTTGGTCTCATTGACCGAACCACTCTAAATTCTAGTTTGTTTTCTTTTTGTGTAATTTACTTTACTATAAACCACCTTGAGCTTCTCCTTATATTCTTACAAAAGTTTTAAGTTCAACATCTTTCCAAAACGATTTGAATCGAGACGAACTTTAGACGAAATCGAAGAATTTTTCACTACACTAATTCATCCCCCCCTCTTAGTGCCACTCTTGATCCTAACAATTAGTATCAGAACAAGGTTCACTCTCATTTGGTTTCAAACCCAAGAGAGATGACATTTGCCGACAACCAAGAAGGTCATTCAATTACACGTCCGCCCATGTTCAATAGGACGAATTACACATATTGGAATACTAGAATGAGAATCTTCCTAATTTCAATAGATTTTGAATTATGAAATATTGTAGAAAATGGGTTTCAAAAGTCTTCTCTTCCAATGAATAATTGGAATGAGTTGGAGAAGAAGACTTTTGCCTTAAATGCCAAGGCTATGAATATCTTGTTTTGTGCTTTAGATAAAAACGAGTTCAATCGTATGTCTATTTATGAATTATCTTTTGATATTTGGCACACACTCAAAGTGACTCATGAAGGCACTAGTAGAGTGTGTAATATCCCTCACTTTTAAAATTTATTGATTTATTTGTAAATCGGAGGACATATAGGTAAATATAGAAATTTCAAGGACTAAATTGTTAAGTTACAAAAAAAGAAAAGAAAAGAAAAAGAAAAACTGAAAAGCTCGGTCTTATCCCACCGCCTCCCACGATCTCTATTTCCCATGGGAAACAGAGAGAGGAGCTGGGGGCGTTGGGGAAGAAGAAGAGAAGAAGTAGAGAAGGAGGGAAGAAGAAGAGAAAAGGAGGAGAAGAAGAAGAGGAGGAGAAGGGAAGAAGGAGAAAAGGAGAAGAAGAGAAGAAGAAGAGGAGAAGAAGAGAAGAAGAAGAGGAGGGAGGAGGTGGCTGCGGCACCTCTGTTTCCTGCAGGGGGAAACAGAGGAGAGGAGGCGTTGTTCATTGGGGAGGAGAAGGGAAGAAGAAGAAGAAGAGAAGAGGGAGAAGAGAGGGAAGAGGGAGGGGAGCGAGGTTGCTGCAGCAGCTAGGGTTGCAGCACCTCTGTTTCCTGCAGGAGGAAACAGAGGAGTGCTTGTGTGGGGCGTCGGGGAGGAGAAGGGAAGAAGTGGAGGAGAAGAAGAAGAAGAAGAAGAAGAAGAAGAAGAAGAAGAAGAAGAAGAAGAAGAAGAAGAAAAAGAAGAGAAGAGGGAGAAGAGAGGGAAGAGGGAGATGAGAGAGAGGCAGCTACAGCAGGTAGGGCTGCAGCACCTCTGTTTCCCGCAGGTGGAAACAGAGGAGAGGATGCATGGGGCGTCGGGGAGGAGAAGGGAAGAAGAAGAAGAAGAAGAAAAAGAGGAGAAGAGGGTGGCTGCTGCAAGGCTGCAGCGAGGAGGTGTGGGGCGTCGGGGAGGAGAAGGGAAGAAGAGGAGAAGAAGAGAAGGAGTAGAAGAGGGAAAAGAAAGGGAAGAAGGAGAGGAAGAGGAGCAGGGGAGGAAGAAGGGGCTGCAGCTGCGGCGGTGCAACTACAGCTAGAATAGAAGAAGGAGAGGAAGAAGTGCAAGGGAGGAAGAAGAGGCTGCGGCTGTGGCGGTGGCAGTTGCAGCTGGAAGAAAAGAAAGTGAGGAAGAAGAGAGGAAGGAGAGTTGTGGCTGCGGCTGTAGCAGTCATGGCTGGGAAAGAAGAAGAGGAAGGAAGAAGGGAAGAGGGAGAGGAGAGAGAGGTAGCTGTAGCAGATAGAGCTGTAGCATCTCTGTTTCCTATAGGAGGAAACAGAGGAAAGGAGGCACTGTGTGTTGGGGGAGGAGAGGAAGAAGAGAAGGGGGTTGCGGCTGCGGCGATGGCAGCTACAGCTAGAAGAGAAGAATGAGAGGAAGAAGAGGCTGCGGCTGTGGTGGCTATGGCCATGGCTGCGGCTGCGACTGCAGTGGTTGTAACTGGGAAAGAAGACAAGGAAAAGAAGAAGAAGAGGGAGAAAAGAGGGAAGAAGAGGAAGAGGGGAAGGTGGCTGCGGCTGCGGTTGCAACTGTGGCAATGGTAGCGACGGCGGCTACGGCTGCGATTGTGGCTACGGCAGCGTTAGTGGTGTGGTTGCGGCAGCAGCGTGGCTGCGGCAACTGCGGTAGTGGTGTGGCTGTGGCAACTACGGCAGCGGTGTGGCTACGGCAGCAACAACGACAATGGCTGTAGTAGTGGTGGTGGTTGCGGTAATTGTGTTTGGGAAGAAGAAGAGGGAGAAAAGAGGGAAGAAGAGGAGAAGAAGAGAAGAAGAAGAAGAAGAAGAAGAAGAGAAGAAGAAGAAGAGAAGAAGAAGAGGGAGAAAAGAGGGAAGAAGAGGAGAAGAAGAGAAGAAGAAGAAGAAGAGGAGAAGAAGAGAAGAAGAAGAAGAAGAGAAGAAGAAGAAGAAGAAGAGGAGAAGAAGAAGAAGAAGAGGAGAAGAAGAGAAGAAGAAGAAGAAGAAGAAGAAGAAGAGAAGAAGAAGAAGAAGAAGAAGAAGAGAAGAAGAAGAGAAGAAGAAGAAGAAGAAGAAGAAGAAGAAGAAGAGGGAGAAAAGAGGGAAGAAGAGGAGAAGAAGAGAAGAAGAAGAAGAAGAAGAGAAGAAGAAGAAGAAGAAGAAGAAGAAGAAGAAGAAGAAGAGAAGAAGAAGAGAAGAAGAAGAGAAGAAGAAGAGAAGAAGAAGAAGAGAAGAAGAAGAGAAGAAGAAGAGGAGAAGAAGAGAAGAAAGAAGAAAGAAAAGAAGGAATGAGAGAAGGGAGATAGGAAGTAGTGCAGTGAAATGGGCTACGGTGGTGGCAGCGGTTGCGACTACGACCGTGGCTGTAGCTGCAGTTGCGACTATGGCATGGCAATTGCGATTGGGAAAAAGAAGATAGCTGTAGAAAAAAAAACAAGGAGAGGACACGAAGGAAAAGTAGAACAAGGATTCTAGTGTACACCTTCGGATCTTTGGATCAAAATCTGCGAAAGGCAAGTGTTTCAATCTTTTCCATTGTATCGATCTTTTCTATTGCAAGTGTTCCGATCTTTCCTATTGCAAGCTTTCAAATCTTTCCTATTACAAGTGTCCTAATCTTTGCCTTATTGTAATTTTATCTTTGCATTTGCCTTGAATATAAAAACTTTGAAATGTTCTAGCCTTACATTTGATATATCTCCTGTTTAGACATAATGATTTGAATTTGTGAAACTTCCAAGATATAACCTTTCTACCTTGTCATGATTATAACTTTATGCACTGACCTCTGATTTAGACAAAACTTGTTTGATCTGAACACAGACTCATATAGCTTTCTTTTGATAGCTTATTTTAAGAATTCAGAGTAAGTTTGCCTGCTTAGTTATCTATTGAATCCGACCCTATGGATTCTACAAAATAATGATTTTATTTTTCTGACCTTCGGTTACTAAATCAATTGTAACTCTTTGTTGAAAACTGTGATTCATACGAGACTTGTTTTATCTGAAAATAGATTGAAATATCTTTCTACAATAGCCTTCTTGAGTATGTTGGAGCATAATTGATAGTTTAAAATCATTTGTTCAATGTGCCTCTCGAATTCTGCTAGAAATCGAGCTATGATCGATTTCGCACATTCTGGTTTCATTCTTTTAGAAATTGATTTCATTTAGCTTTCTTGTTCAATTGAGCTTTTTATTATTGCTTTGAATTCTTGTATGCTCTTGTTCTTAAAATTAATTGCATTCTTGAAAACTATTGTGTAACATTTATGCTATATTGTATTGACTCATATAGACACATGTATATCCCATTGTTCTGCATTTACTTTCAATGGGTGCCTATTCCAGTTTCATTCCTTTGGACACTAAATTCATCTAACATTCTTATTTGAATTGAGCTATATATGATTGTTTGTGATCCGTGTGTACTCTTGCTTTCATATCCTTTCAAATCTGAATACACTTGTGAAAGATTATTTGCTTGCATCGTATTGACTCGTAAAGGCACATGTACGTTTTGTTGTTCTGCGTGTGCTTCTGATATGTGCTATTTATTGTTCATACTGCCCTTTTATACTATGGTGTTTGTGGGATAATGTGAACCTTTGCTAGAAATGGTAAAGGGAGTTATGCATAGAGCTTGCGATGCTCTGCCGGCCCCCTTTGACTTCACCTAGACGTGGGTGGATGGAGCTCCTAGACGTGGGAGACTTCTGTCTGGTAGTCATTCAGAAATGGATGAATCACATTCTATTTGTGGTCCTACTACACCTTCTGTATGTTTGATATGATATCCAGAGCTTTGGTTATGTATTTCTGTATACGCTTTGGATACGAAAGATATGTATGCAACGTCAAATACGACGTTTTAGCTTCTGTTTTGTATCAGTCTTTGATATGTTCCGAAATGTTCATACACTATTAATATACTTAGAAATCTCTCATACTTCATTGATAAGCTCCAAAACATTTCATTTGTTATTAATATGCTCCAATTACTCTATGCTCCATTTATTATGAACCAAATGAGTTTTGAATGATCTGACATTTGCAACTCTATATCTAAAAATATGGTACCCTGAGAGTTCTTGTATTCTGCCTTTGCATTATGATACCTTATTTGTTTGAAATTGTCCCTTTTCATACTGTATATATTTTGTCGCTTGCTGAGCTGTTTTTAGCTCACTCCGTTGTTATATAATTCTTTCAAGTCAGCTTATTACTCTTTGAGATGTTTGAATTGGGCTGAGGTAGTGGAGAGCTATTCAGAATTGTGGGCAAATCATATTGGTGGATATATTGTGGTCATTATTGTATAAGTGCATTTTGTATGTAATGAAATGTTGTCGAGGAATCTGAATTGATATGTTGTGTAAAAGTGTTAAAAGATCTCTTATTTGGAATTTCGGAATGTTGAGTTTAAGTTACAATGATATGAATTGGTGGTAAATGGTTGGAACTCTGATTGTATAAATTATTTAGCTTGTGGATTTATAAGTGTTGTTAATGTTTTGCTAAGTTGGTTTAGGTTTCATAAATGTGAATTATCGAGTGATGTGATATATGATTATAAACTGCATAGGTTTTATATATGTGAATTTGATTGAATGTTTTTCAGTGTCCTCAAATGTTAGTTTGGATCATGGATAGTTTTGTGATGAAAAATCATAAATATTATCGATATTTTTGAGGGGCGTGATAGAGGTGGTATCAGAGCATGGTTTGAGGATCACTAAAATAATTGACATGTTAACTAAAATATTTGATATGTTGACTTGCAAAATATATTGAAGTTTAATGAACTATAATGATTGGTGAAAATTTTCCTTGATGTCATTTAGGAATCTAGGAGTTTGAGGACATTTGGTTCTCCTACATCATCTAGTTTTGATTAATTAAGTGGGATGAACGGGGTTATCAGGGATATTGAATTAGAGTGGCACAACAAAAGCATGGTGCACCTAATCCATTGGTGGCAGAAAAATAGATGATGTGAATGGAAAAGATATTTGATGTATGAAATTGTTCCGATAATCAAAAGATTTCTTTTGTCACCTTATATTGGAAGTAGAGGCTGATCATTAATGGGAACAATGAAAAGAATTTTTGAAGATCAGTACAAGAATGATAAGGATAGGTTTACCAATAAAAATATGATTAGAAATAAATCAGAAAGTGATAACAAGAAGGTTAAGACATTTGGATTTGATAAGAGAAGTCACCACAAAAGACTCAATCCTATGTAAGATGCGGGTTAGATTATGAAATAAGTTTGTGTTTTCAAGTGACTAGAGCCTATTTTGCTTGTGGAAAAGTTGGATCATAAAATAAAAGACTGTCCTTGGAACAAGAAGAAAGAGTCACTGCCTCCTAAGTCACCAGCCCATGTCAGAGTGTTTGCTATTACTGAATATGATTCTAAAACTTCTGAATTAGTGGTCGAAGGTATTATTCATGTTTATGAAAAAATGTAAATATTTGTTTGACCATGGGTCCCATCTACGATTTGATTCGTAATATTTTGCTTATCACTTGGGTATTCAACCTAGACCATTGCATTATGTGCTATATGTAAATATAATCATTGGAGATTCTTTGATAACGAACTTGAATCTGGTCCTCCTGTCTGATTTTTATTGGAGAACATGAACTTTGTACTGATTTGATTCTCTTAGAGATTTGGAGTTTTGATATTATACTTGGCATGGATTGGCTATCTTCTTATCATACCAATATAGATTGTTATACAATAAATGATCACTTTTTGCATATTAGATCAACCCATCTTTTATTTTGAGAGTATTGGACATGATTTACCTCCTTGCCTAATGTATCCTTTGATGACTTGCTCGGATTACCTCCAGACATGACTTTGCTTTTGATTTGGTCTTTGGGACAATCCCAATATCTAAGCCTCTCTACATATTGACATTATTCGAGTAAGTAGAATTGGAAAAGCAAATAAAAGGACTATTAAATAGGATTTTATTTGGCTTAATATTTCATTATGGAATACTCCAGTATTAGCTAAAAAGGTGGATGGAACATTGAGGCTTTATATTAATTGTAGACAATTAAATCAGGTGACCATCAAAAAAATGAGTATCCTCTTAAGTAACGACTTGTTTAATCAATTGAACAGTGCATAAGTACTTTCCAAGATTGATCGGAGATCGGGTTACCATTTATTGAATATCAAGGAGGAGGAATTTTTAATCACTTTTGGATGAGGGTGGTAATTGAATTGTATTCTATTGATGAAACTATTTGGGGGATGAAGAAGGAATGAATAAAATATATCATTATCTTGTCATCGATTGAGGTATAACCATTAGAGGACGAAATTTGAAGAAAGAAGAAGAAGAAGAAGAAGAAGAGGAGAAGAAGAAGAGAAGAAGAGAAGAAGAAGAGAAGAAGAAGAGGAGAAGAAGAAGAAGACGAAGAAGAAGAAGAAGAGGAGAAGAAGAAGAAGAGGAGAAGAAGAGAAGAAGAAGAAGAAGAAGAAGAAGAAGACGAAGAAGAAGAAGACGAAGAAGAAGAAGAGAAGAAGAGAAGAAGAGAAGAAGAAGAGAAGAAGAAGAAGAGGAGAAGAAGAAGAGGAGAAGAAGAAGAAGAAGACGAAGAAGAAGAAGAAGAAGAAGAAGAAGACGAAGAAGAAGAAGAGAAGAAGAGAAGAAGAAGAAGAAGAAGAAGAGGAGAAGAAGAAGAAGAAGACGAAGAAGAAGAAGACGAAGAAGAAGAAGACGAAGAAGAAGAAGAGAAGAAGAAGAGAAGAAGAAGAAGAAGAAGACGAAGAAGAAGAAGACGAAGAAGAAGAAGAAGAAGAAGAAGAGGAGGAGAAGGGAAGAAGAAGAAGAAGAAGAAGACGAAGAAGAAGAAGAAGAAGAAGAAGAAGAAGAAGACGAAGAAGAAGAAGACGAAGAAGAAGAAGAGAAGAAGAAGAGGAGAAGAAGAAGAGGAGAAGAAGAAGAGAAGAAGAAGAAGAAGAGGAGAAGAAGAAGAAGAAGAAGAAGACGAAGAAGAAGAAGACGAAGAAGAAGAAGAGAAGAAGAAGAAGAAGAAGACGAAGAAGAAGAAGAGGAGAAGAAGAGAAGAAGAAGAAGAAGAAGAAGAGGAGAAGAAGAAGAATAAGAAGAAGAAGAGGAGAAGAAGAGAAGAAGAGAAGAAGAGAAGAAGAAGAAGAAGAGGAGAAGAAGGAAATGAATAAAATATATCATTATCTTGTCATCGATTGAGGTATAACCAATTTAGAGGACTAAATTTTCTTTTAAGGGGGGGAGAGTGTACTATCCCTCACGTTTGAAATTTATTGATTTATTTGTAAATCGAAGGACATATAGGTAAATATAGAAATTTCAAGGACTAAATGTTAAGTTGCAAAAAAAAGAAAAGAAAAGAAAAAGAAAACCGAAAGCTCGGTCTTATCCCACCGCCTCCCACGCTCTCTGTTTCCCATGGGAAACAGACGAGAGGAGCTGGGGTCGTGGGGAAGAAGAAGAGAAGAAGTAGAGAATGAGGGAAGAAGAGGAGAAAAGGAGGAGAAGAAGCAGAGGAGGAGAAGGGAAGAAGGAGCAAAGGAGAAGAAGAGAAGAAGAAGAGGAGAAGCAGAGAAGAAGAAGCGGAGGGAGGAGGTGGCTATGGCACCCTTGTTCCTGCAGGGGGAAACAGGGAGAGGAGGCAATATTCGTCGGGGAGGAGAAGGGAAGAAGAGGAGAAGAAGAAGAAGAAGAAGAAGAGGAGAAGAAGAAGAAGAAGAAGAGGAGAAGAAGAAGAGAAGAAGAAGAAGAGAAGAAGAAGAGGAGAAGAAGAGAAGAAGAAGAAGAAGAAGAGAAGAAGAAGAAGAAGAAGAAGAAGACGAAGAAGAAGAAGAAGAAGAAGAGGAGAAGAAGAAGAGAAGAAGAAGAGGAGAAGAAGAAGAGAAGAAGAAGAAGAAGAAGACGAAGAAGAAGAAGACGAAGAAGAAGAAGAAGAAGAGGAGAGGAGGCACTGTGCGTCGGGGAGGAGAAGGGAAGAAGAAGAAGGAAGAAGAAGAAGAGGAGAAGAAGAAGAAGAAGAAGAAGAAGAGGAGAGGAGGGTGGCTGCGGCAACTACGGCAGTGGTGTGGCTGTGGCAACTGTGGCAGCGGTGTGGCTACGGCAGCAACAGCGACAGTGGCTGTAGTAGTGGCGGTGGCTACGACAGTTGTGTTTGGGGAAGAAAAAAGAAGAAGAAGAGGAGAGGAGAGAGGGTAGCTACAGTAGATAGAGCTGCAACATCTCTGTTTCCTACAGGAGGAAACAGAGGAGAGGAGGCACTGTGCGTCGGGGAGGAGAGGAAGAAGAGAAGGGGGCTGCGACTGCGATGATGGCAGCTGCAGCTAGAAGAGAAGAATGAGAGGAAGAAGAGGCAGCGGCTGTGGTGGCTATGGCCGTGGCTGCAGCTGCGACTGCAGCGGTTGCAATTGGGAAAGAAGACAAGGAAAAGAAGAAGAAGAGGCAGAAAAGAGGGAAGAAGAGGAAGAGGGGAAGGTGGCTGCGGCTGTGGTTGCAACTGTGGCAATGGCAGCGACGGTAGCTACGGCTGTGATTGTGGCTGCGGCAGCGTTAGCGGTGTGGTTGCGGTAGCAGCGTGGCTGCGGCAACTACGGCAGTGGTGTGGCTG
Source organism: Musa balbisiana (assembly GCA_004837865.1). NCBI lineage: Eukaryota > Viridiplantae > Streptophyta > Magnoliopsida > Zingiberales > Musaceae > Musa > Musa balbisiana. The sequence goes on from CM017188.1 coordinate 35,909,271, forward strand.
TGGCAACTGTGGCAGCGGTGTGGCTACGGCAGCAACAGCGACAGTGGCTGTAGTAGTGGCGGTGGCTACGACAGTTGTGTTTGGGGAAGAAAAAAGAAGAAGAAGGAATGAGAGAAGGGAGATAGGAAGTAGCGCAGTGAAATGGGCAGCGGTGGTGGCAACGGCTGCGACTACGACCGTGGCTATAGCTGCAGTTGCAACTATGGCATGGCAACTACGGTTGGGAAAAAGAAGATAGTTGTAGAAAACAAAACAAGGAGAGGACATGAAGGAAAAGTAGAAGAAGGGTTCGGGCGTACACCTTCGGATCTTTGGATCAAAATCTGCGAAAGGCAAGTGTTTCAATCTTTTCCATTGTATCGATCTTTTCTATTGCAAGTGTTCCGATCCTTCCTATTGCAAGATTTCAAATCTTTCCTATTACAAGTGTCCTGATCTTTGCCTTATTGTAATTTTATCTTTGCATTTGCCTTGAATATAAAAATTTTGAAATGTTCTAGCCTTAGATTTGATATATCTCCTGTTTAGACATAATGATTTGAATTTGTGAAACTTCCAAGATATAACCTTTCTACCTTGTTATGATTATAACTTTATGCACTGACCTCTGATTTAGACAAAACTTGTTTGATCTGAACATAGACTCATATAGCTTTCTTTTGATAGCTTATTTTAAGAATTCAGAGTAAGTTTGTCTGCTCAGTTATCTATTGAATCCGACCCTACGGATTTTGCAAAACAATGATTTTGTTTTTCTGACCTTTGGTTACTAAATCAATTGTAACTCTTTGTTGAAAACATCGATTCATACGAGACTTATTTTATCTGAAAATAGATTGAAATATCTTTCTACAATAGCCTTCTTGAGTATGTTGGAGCATAATTGATAGTTTGAAATCATTTGTTCAATGTGCCTCTCGAATTCTGCCAGAAATCGAGCTTTGATCGATTTCGCGTATTCTGGTTTCATTCTTTTGGAAATTGATTTCATTTAGCTTTCTTATTCAATTGAGCTTTATATTATTGCTTTGAATTCTTGTATTCTCTTGTTCTTTAAATTATTTGCATTCTTGAAAACTATTGTGTAACATTTATGCTATATTGTATTGACTCATATAGACACATGTATATCCCATTGTTCCGCATTTGCTTTCAATGGGTGCCTATTCCAGTTTCATTCCTTTGGACACTGAATTCATCTAACATTCTTATTTGAATTGAGTTATATATGATTGTTTGGGATCCGTGTATACTCTTGCTTTCATATCCTTTCGAATCTGAATACACTTGTAAAAGATTATTTGCTTGCATCGTATTGACTCGTAAAGGCACATGTACGTTTTATTGTTCTACGTGTGCTTTCGATATGTGCTATTTATTGTTCATACTGCCCTTTTGTACTATGGTATTTGTGGGATAATGTGAACCTTTACTAGAAATGGTAAAGGGAGTTATGCATAGAGCCTGCGATGCTCTGCCGGCCCCCTCTGACTTCACCTAGACGTGGGTGGATGGAGCTCCCAAATGTGGGAGACTTCTGTTTGGTGGTCATTCAGAAATGGATGAATCACATTCTGTCTGTGGTCCCACTACACCTTCTGTATGTTTGATATAATATCCAGAGCTTTGGTTATGTATTTTTGTATGCGTTTTGGATAAGAAAGATATGTATGCAACGTCAAATACGACGTTTCAGCTTCTGTTTTGTATCAGTCTTTGATATGTTCTGAAATGTTCGTACACCATTGATATGCTCAGAAATCTCTCATACTTCATTGATAAGCTCCAAAACATTTCATTTGTTATTAATATGCTCCAATTACTCTATGCTCCATTTGTTATGAACCAAATGAGTTTTGAATGATATGACATTTGCAACTTTGTATCTAATGATATGGTACCCTAAGAGTTCTTGTATTATGCCTTTGCATTGTGATACCTTATTTGTTTGAAACTGTCCCTTTTCATATTGGATATATTTTGTCGCTTGCTGAGCTGTTTTTAGCTCACTCCATTATTATATAAATCTTTCAGATCAGCTTGTCACTCTTTGAGACGTTTGAATTGGACTGAGGTAGTGGAGAGCTATTCAGAATTATGGGCAAATCATATTGGTGGATATATTGTGGTCATTATTGTATAAGTGCATTTTGTATGTAATGAAATGTTGTCGAGGAATCTGAATTGATACGTTGTGTAAAAGTGTTAAAAGATCTCTTATTTGGAATTTCAGAATGTTGAGTTTAAGTTACAATGATATGAATTGGTGGTAAATGGTTGGAACTCTGATTGTATAAATTATTTAGCTTATGGATTTATAAGTGTTGTTAATGTTTTGCTAAGTTGGTTTAGGTTTCATAAATGTGAATTATCGAGTGATGTGATATATAATTATAAACTGCACAGGTTTTATATATGTGAATTTGATTGAATGTTTTTCAGTGTCCTCAAATGTTAGTTTAGATCCTGGATTGTTTTGTGATGGAAAATCTTAAATATTATCGATATTTTTGAGGGGCGTGATAGAGTGAAGGAGTCAAAAATTAATCTTTTAATACACACTTATGAGTTATTTCGAATGAAACTGAGTGAGACCATTGGAGATATATACACCCAATTTATGGATGTCATCAATGGTCTAAAAAGACTTGGTAAATGTTTCTCAAATTTTAAACTTGTTAACAAAATCTTAAGATCCCTTCCGAGGAGTTGGGGCCCTAAAGTAATGGCCATTTAATAGGCCAAAGATTTAAATAATTTTCTTCTCCAAGAACTAATTGAGTCACTAATGACCTATGAGATGACTTGTAAAGCTCATGAAGAGCTTGAGGACACCCTTCTAAAGAATAGGAAAGATATGACACTAAGAACTCAAGAAGACCACTTAAAAGAAAATTCAAGTAATATGGACTTTGATGATGACTTGGCAATCTTGACAAAAAAGTTCAAAAAATTCATAAAAAGGAATAAATTTAAAAATAACACTAAAAATAAATTTGAACCCAAGAAAGATCAAGTAATATACTACGAATGTAAGAAGCCGGGACATTACAAGAGCGAATATCCCCTAACAAAGAAGAGTCAACCAAAAAAGAAAAAGGCTTTTAAAGCAACGTGGGATGACTCAAGTGCATCCGAAGAAGAGGAGTCAATCAACACGGAGCAAGTTACTCACTACGCACTAATGGCTATTGGAGATGAGGTAACAAGTTCATTAGATGCAAATTTATCTTTCGATGAGCTTTTAAGTGCTTTTCATGAATTGTTTGATGAATGTAGAACCTTGAGTAAAAAGTATAATTCTTTGAAAAAGGAATATGCTTCTCTTATTAGCGATTTTGATAGACTAAAAATTGAGCATGATAATAGTCTAACTCCATGTACGAAATATAATGAACTAGAAATACTTCAAAAGGAAAACTTGCTACTCAAAGAAACCTTAGAAAAATTTGAGGTTAGTAGCAAGTCCTTGAACATGATCCTCGCCAAAATGATCATGTTCATAGGAGAGGCGGAATCGGATTTGTGAGTAGTTCTCACCAAAATCCGACCACCTTTGTTAAAGGTCCTACCTTGCATGTATCACCTCACACCAAATGCAACTTTTGTTGTAAACTTTGACATGTTGCGTACAAATATCCATTTAAGAAATATAGTCCATATAAATTGATTTAGGTTCCTAAGAGAACCTCAAATGACTCAATGCAATATAATAAGTTTTGTAGATTAATTTTTGAGGCACCCAAGGTCAAATGGGTACCTAAAAATCATCTCTTTTTGTAGAAAAATGTACCATCACAAGCTAGGAGCAAGAGATAGTACCTTGATAGTGGATACTCAAGGCATGTGACCAGAGATCCATCTCAATTCTCTAAGTTCACTAGCCTAGACGAAGGATATGTCACCTTCGGAGACAACAACAAGGGTAAAATCATTGGCAAAGGAACCATAGGTAACAAATCCAACCTTTTTATTGAAGATATATTGTTGGTCGATGGCTTAAAGCATAACATTTTAAGTATTAGTCAATTGTGTGATAAAAGGATATTATTAAATTTGAATCTAATGCTTGCACTATTAAAAAAACCATACAAAAACATATCTATGGTTGCCCTAAAACAAAATAATGTGTACACTATCAATATTAATGATCTTTGCAATGAAATATGTTTTTCGGTTTTGAGTGACAATGCTTGGATTTGGCATAGGAGATTAGGTCATACTAGCATGAAACTAATCTCTCAAATCTCATCTAAAGAACTTGTGAGAGGAATTCCTCACATTAAGTTCATTAAAGACAATGTATATGATGCATGTCAACTAGGAAAACACATAAAAAGTAGTTTCAAACCAAAGAACCAAATAAGCACCTCTAGACCATTGTAATTGATTTATATGGACTTGTTCAGACCAATTGCTAGATCAAGTCTAGGAGGTAGCAAATACGCCTTTGTTATCATGGATAACTATAGTATATACACATGGACTTACTTTTTGGCACACAAAAGTGATTGCTTTAGGTACTTCTCTAAGTTTTGTAAACTAGTTCAAAACAAAAAGGGTTTTATGATTTCATCAATTCGAAGTGATCATGGTGGTGAATTTTAAAACTATGATTTCTAAGACTTTTGTGAATCTAATGGATACAACCACAACTTCTCTACTCCAAGAAATCCTCAACAAAATGGAGTAGTAGAAAGAAAAAATAGAAACTTACAAGAAATGACAAGAACCATGCTAAGCGAATATAGCATGCCCAAATATTTTTGGGCCGAAGCCGCAAATATGACATGCTATGTTATGAATAGGGTTCTAATAAGACCATTACTTTCCAAAACTCCTTATGAGTTGTGGAACAACAAAAAACCCAACGTTTCATACTTTCAAGTTTTCGAGTGTAAATGTTTTATTTTGAATGAAAAAGATACCTTAGGAAAATTTGATGCAAAATACATTGAAGGAATTTTTCTTAGTTATTCTTCTATTTCAAAAGCTTTTCACATCTTTAATAAAAGAACTTTAGTTATAGAAGAATCTATTCATGTTGTTTTTAATGAAGTTTCCGAAGTTAAGAAAAAATGATTTTGATGATGATTTTAATTTTGATACTTTGAATTTAAATGAAACCCTTTCTCCATCAAGCAACATGGATGCATCTTCTTCTGAATCTTCTTTATCGAAGGAATGGAAGTATATAGATACTCATCCTAAGAAGCTAATCATAGGAGACACATCAAAAGGGGTTCAAACTTATTCTTCTCTTAAAATTTTTTATGCCAACGTCACTTTTCTCTCCCAAATTGAACCTAAATGTATTAACGAGGCTTTGAAAGATGATTCATGGGTTATGCAATGCAAGAAGAGTTAAATCAATTTGAGAGAAATGATGTGTGGAAGCTTGTTCCAAAGCCAAATGACTATTTAGTTATTGGTATTAAATGGGTCTTTAGAAATAAGCAAGATGAATTTGGTATCATGGTTAGAAACAAGGCTAGATTAGTGGCCAAAGGTTTCAACCAAGAAGAAGCTATCAATTATGAAAAAACCTTTGCTCCTATGGCATGATTAGAAGCCATAAGAATGCTCTTTGCCTATGCTAGTAGTAATAATTTTAAGTTGTTTCAAATAGATATTAAAAGTACTTTTCTTAATGGCTTTATTTACGAAGAAGTTTATGTTAAACAACCTCCCGGATTTGAGAATAATAAGTTTCCCAATCATGTGTGTAAATTGACCAAAGCTCTCTATGGTTTAAAACAAGCCCAAGGGCTTGGTATGAGAGACTTAGCTCTTTTCTTATTCTAAATAATTTCTCTAAAGGCAAGGTTGATAGTACATTATTTATCAAAAATTTTGAAAATAATTTTCTTATTGTTCAAATTTATGTTGATGAGATTATTTTTGGCTCAATAAATGAATCCTTATGTGAATCATTTACCAAAAGCATGAGTCTAGAGTTTGAAATGAGCCTAATGGGGGAACTAACCTTCTTTTTGGGCTTACAAATCAAACAGCTTAAGGATGGTATTTTTATTAGTCAAACAAAATATGCATTAGATTTGCTAAAATGGTTTAATATGGATAGTTCAAAGGCTATCAATACTCCTATGAGTACCTCCACTAAGTTAGACATTAACGAATGTGGAGAAAGCTTTGATCAAAATGCCTATAGGGGTATGATAGATAGTTTGCTATACCTCACCACAACTAGATCGGATATCATGTTTAGTGTAGGACTTTGTGCAACATTTCAATCAAACCCCAAGCAATCTCACTTAAAAGTTGTTAAAAGGATTTTTAGATACCTAAACGGAACTCCGAAATTAGGATTATGGTATCCAAAATATAAAAATTTTGAATTGCTTGGTTATGCCGATGCTGATTTTGCTGGGTGCCGAATAGATAAAAAGAGCACATCCAGAACATATCAATTTTCAGGACACGCACTTATCTCTTAGTCTTCCAAGAAACAAAACTCGGTTGCACTATCCACAATCACCGAATACATTGTGGCTAGTGTATGTTGTGCACAAGTTGTATAGATGAAAAATATATTAGAAGATTATAAAATTTATCTTTAGAATATTCCTATAAAATGTGACAATACAAGTGTAATATATTTAACAAAAAATCCTATTCAATACTCTAGAACTAAACATATTGACATTAGGCATCATTTTATATGAGATCTTATTAATAATCATGATATAATCTTAGAGTTTATTTATACAAAACATCAATTGGCCGATATCTTTACAAAACCTTTAAATGAAGAACAATTTGATTTCATTAGAAGGGAGTTAGGAATGTTAAACTATCCAAATGCATAAGTTTTGTTTTTTTTCCGGACTATCTTTCTCTTAATATATTTCATGAATGGAGCTTTCATGAATCTATTTCATTTTTATCTTCCTTGGTATCAAGTTTACTTCATACCCTTGCTTCATCACTTAATGATTTTATATATAGTTCATGGATTTCATTGACAAAATACATCTCTCACAGATTTATCTCTTGTGTATTTTTAATGAGAAATAGATTTGACTTATGAATATTTTTTTCATGAAAGATGAATTTTATAAATTCCAATGGATATCTTGATCCTTGCAAGATAAATTTTAGTATGTGATAATCACTTGCAAGAATGGCAATTTGATTGTGTAATGGATTTGATTTATGTTTGATACACTTGATCCTTTTCATTGTAAAAATTGAATCATGATTTAATGATACTCATCATTTCGAATTTGACTTGGTTCAAATTATTTCATGAATTTAGTTCTTGATGGATTCTCTCCTTGCTTTTCTTCCTTTTCTTATTCTTATGACAAAGGAAGAAAGAGACTTGCATAACTAAAAAAAAACCAAAACGAGTAAAAATGATTATCATTCTTATTTAAATTTCATGAATTGGTAAATGTTTGTTTGAATTTTTACCACAATTGCATTGATGAGTTATTCTCCTTTTTATTGATGACAAAGGGGGAGAAGTTGATAAAATCTATCACTTTAAATTTTGATGTTGAGAATTTATTAATATTACCATGCAATGATGCAATATCAATTGGATAAATTAGTTTGGTACTTGAATTTTTTTACCACACTTGCATTGCTAAATTGTTCTCCTTTTTATTGATGATAAAGGGGGAGAAATAATAACAAAATATGGTAAATTGATGACAAATTGGCATTATATATGTATAGATGTATGCAATGTATCTTATCATAAATGCTTATCATAAACAATTATATACTTTGTGGTATACTTGAAATATAATTGGAATCGTCATATGCTTGAAAAGATATCATGAGCTTAACTTGCTATTTTACAATTGATAACTTGCCATCTTGTCATGAAATGATGACTTGCTATCTTGCTAAACTTCATATTCAAAATTCGTATCAATGATGATTATCATTGGATTTGTAAATGGATGTCATGCCTTGACATCATTTTGACAAATACGTGGTATCGTATTTAGAATTGGTAAATCATGATAAGTATCATGATGTGTATATTTGATAAGTTTAATTTAACCTACCAGTTTGATACTTGAATTTAAAGGACTTAAATTCAAGAATGTCTTTTCTCAATTATGGCATATAGATAGGGGGAGTTAAGGTTAACTCCGTCATCAATTGATTGTCATCATCGAAAATTGGGAGATTGTTGAATCTTGAATTTTAATGATTAAATCAATTGTAAATTGTTTGATCTAATTTATATGTTGAGAAAAGTGTGCAGGATTAACTATGACAATAGTAAGACATAAAGTAGGTGTTGTGTTGGAGTCAAGATCGAGATCTCGTTAGGAGTTCAAGAGTTCACCGAAAGTCCGGACGTTCGTCGGAAGTTCTGCCCAAACTAACCGAGAAGTCCAGGAGCTTGCCAAAGAAGCTCATCGAAACTCGCCAAGAAGATTGTCATAAATTCTGAGAGTTCGTTGGAACATTGCCGGGAGTTCGTCGGAAGTTCGTTGGAAGATCACCGGAAGCTCGTTGGAAGAGCAATTAACGTACCGAAACAAGAGTACTTTGATTATGTCTTAGTTATTGTAGTTAGATCGAAAATTAAGTTAAGATTCGAAGGTAATCCCACTAACTTAGATAGGGGCCAACTAGGCCCTTAATAGGGCTAAATTAGGCCGAATTGGATAGCCCATTCAACACCTGAAATCTGGGCCGGCGGTGGCACCACTTGGAAGACCCAGTCTCCTAGGTGGTCTGGGCGGTGGTATCGCTTAGACTGGGTGATGGTACCGCTAGCAATTATTATTGTCAATGATGGTACTGCGAAAGCTCGGTCTTTGAGTTTTGTCAAGCGGTGGTACTGCTAGTACCCCGTAAATCCAAGATGAGACACTTTTTGGCTCTATTTTTGAAGCCATTGGGGCATATAAATACCCCACCATTTTCTACATGAAAGAGTAACAAAGTGCTATTATATGTGTGAAAAATTCTAAGTCTTTGGTGTGTGAAAAGTGTTGTAAAAGTAAGAAGAGTTCTCCTCCTCCCTATCTTAGCCTTGTAACCATCCAAGAAAGAGGAGTGAGACTTGTAAGGGTTGTCTCCTAAACCCAGAAAAAGGAGAAAGAGCTGCAAAAGGTGGTTGGTCTTCACTTATTGAAGGAAGGCCTTTAGTGGACGCCGGTGACCTCCACGGAGGAGGAATCCGAAGTGGATGTAGGTCTCATTGACCGAACCACTCTAAATTCTGGTTTGCTTTTATTTTTTCTCTAATTTACTTTACTGCAAACCTCTTTAAGCTTCTCTTTATATTCTTATGAAAGTTTTAAGTTTAACATCTTTATGAAATGATTTGAATCACGACAAACATTATACGAAATCGAAGAATTTTTCACTACACTAATTCACCCCCTCCTCTTAGTGCCGCTCTTAATCCTAACAATTGGGTCTTCTTATGACTTTAACCATACAAGCAAACATCAATCCAGACTAGAGCATCTATGAAGCTTTCACCTCGGTTCTATGGACCCTACCAAATTTTAGAGCACATCGAAGCAGTAGCATATAGATTGGACTTACCTGCCAGCTACCGAATCCATCCATTCTTCCATATGTCATGTTTAATTCTTAAGCTGGGATAAAATGAGATAGCCCAAAGCCATCTACCAAATATAACTACCCAAGGAGAACTTCAGACCCAATCGAGTGCCATTATTGATCGATAGATCGTGACTCGATGACGACAACCTACTACTAAAGTGCTAATATAGTGGGTGAACCTACTTGTAGAAGATGCCACTTGGGAGAAATATGATGACTTGAAGATCAAATTCCCAGTATTCATAAATCGTTGGCCTCAAAGACAAGGCTAATTTGAAGAGGACAGGTCTGTTAGGACTCTAGCTAGGAGAGTCATAATCGAGTTTCATTGAAATGGGCATTTATGTAAAACCTACCTAGCCAACCCCTATTAAAAAGATGAAGAGGCTGGCTAAGGATAGGATTAGTTTGGAGGATGCTTCTTAAAGAAGCATTAGGAGTTAGTTAAAAGTAGGAGTCTTGAGTAGGAGTCCTAATTGAATAGAAGTCTTAAGTAGGAGTCCTATTAAAAGTTGGGGTTTGGAAGCCCTATAAATAGTTATGTATTCATCCTCTTTTATGAAGTAATAGATGAATCTTTCTTAGCAACCTTGAGCAGCAACTTGGAGGAAGGAACCCCTATAGAGTTCCAAGGAGATCGATCCCCTAAAGAGATCAACCCCAAGCTTAAAATCCGCAAGGGTTCTAACAGTAAGATAGCCTATTTTTGCATCTTCTTAAAATGTGTAACTTAGCAAACATTGCTTCCCTTGAGATTTGCAAGATAGTACTTCTTGCTTCTCTTTTGAGATGAGCAAGGTAGTAAGTTTTGCTCCTCCTTTGTCATTGTCAAAAAGAAGGGATGGTTACAATAGTGCAAAACTTTTCCTATTATATCATTTTTCAAATCATCACATGAAATATATTAAGAAAAATTAACTTGGTGATGAGATATACAATTCACGAAATTAATTTTAAATTGTGAATATCAAGAGACAAATTATGATTTTTTTGGATAAATCAAATAGTGAAAAGAAGAATCATATTAAACAATCTTGATTCATAAGAATATCAACTTATAATTATCAAAGAATCAAGATCATAATTTAGATTAAAAAAATCTTCTCCTTAATGAATAGAAAAAAGAAACATAGGAGATAAAATAGCAATGATACCAATCATGATTCATTTAGATTGTAGGTAGTAAAAAGAAACAAAGAGGATAAAAGATCTCGATTTATATAAAATAAATCTCAAGTTATAAATATCGAGAAATCAAGAAAAAAATCATGATTAGATGAAACTCATCCAAATTCAAATTGTCAAATCATCAAAATTACTTTCAAAAGATTCAAAATGACATAAATATATTTATCAATTTTTTATTAAAAATTTGATAAGATAGAGAAATTTTCAAATACATTCCCTTTTTAGTTGTTTCAATTCATGTGATTGATTTTATACAAGCATGTTCTTATTTTTTCTTATTTTTTATCCCAAACAAAACATGCATCATCATTAAAAACTGAAAGAGTAAGATTTATTACAAAAATCGTCAAGATCAAAAAGTGTAACACAATTCCAAAACATATGATTTCAAATCATCATTACCTCAAATCCTCATGTATAATGTAAAATCATCAAGCATGATACTAAACCTTTTAACATTTTCATTACATCATTACATCATTATGCATCATTAATCATCAAGCATGATTTTATTAAACATGAAGCATTTTTAATCAAAATTATTTTGTTTGTTGTACTAATACATTTTTCTTTTTAAGTGAATCTAACTTTTCATGCTTAGTGCTAGGAGTTAACATGCAATTGTCATGCTCAAATTTTTAATATTTTTTTAAAATTACTCGAAAAAGGAGCATGATATTTTTTGTATATTTTTTTAATTTTTTTACTAACTAATTTTAAAATAACATATGAAAAGCATCAAGTAATTTCATATTAAAGTAAAGGGGGTTATGGGTGAGTCATTTACCTCATCGTCGAGAGCCACCAAGGCATTGTTCTCCACTTTATCTTTGTTGGTTTGCTCCTCGTCTTCAAAGATACTCGATTTATCCGTAGTCGCCTTGAGCATCTTCTTCTTCTTTGGCAACCTCTTCTTTTTAAGTTTATTTTTAATTTTTAATGGTTGTTTCATGAACTTTTTAAATTTTATGGTGAGAAGTACAAAGTCATTATCATCATCACTTGAGTTATGACTCAAGTGGTATTCTATTGTTCGAAGTGCCAAATCCTTCATGTTCTTTGGAAAGTAGTTCTTATCTTCATTTTGTGCCATACAACTCATTTCATAGGTCATTAAAGACCTGATAAGTTCTTAAAGTGGAAACTTGTTTAAGTCTCTTGCCTCTTGAATAGCTATTACTTAAGGATCCCAATTTTTAGGAAGCGATCGTAAAATTTTGTTCACAAGTTTAAGGTTATAAAAACTTTTACCAAGTACTTTTAAACTATTGAGGACATCCATAAAATGGGTGTACATGTTAACAATAGTTTCGCTTGGCTTCATACAAAATATTTCAAAATTATGCATTAAAAGATTAATCTTCGAATCTTTAACTCTACTAGTGCCTTTGTGTGTGATTTCTGTTGAATCTCGGATTTTGATGATGAAGTCAATTGTCATTTGTTATCTAATCCATATGTTGAGATAAGTGTGCAGGATTAACTACGATGAAAGTAAGACATGCAGCAGGAGTTGCGCCGAAGTCAAGACTATGATCACGTTAGGGGTTCGAGAGTTCGACGGAAGTCCGGACGGTCATCAGAGATTCTGCGGGAACAAATCCGAGAAGTCCAGGAGCTTGCCAAAGAAGCTCATCGGAACTCGCCAAGTGGATCATCACAAGTCCAGGAGTTTGCCGGAAGTCCGCTGGAGCATCGCCGAGGGTTCGTCAGATGATCGCCGGAAGATCGTCGGAAGCTCGACGGAAGAAGCGATTGACGCACCGGAGCAAGTTGCAGTAAATGTCTTGAAAAATATCATAGTTAGCATGATGATTAAGTTAGAAATGGGAGGTGATCCCATTAACTTAATCTTGGGGCAATTGGGCCCTTGACAGACCCAAATTGGGCCGAATGGATCAGCCCATTCGGACCCAAATTCCCTGGCCGGCGGTGGCACCGCCTGGGTCCCGAGCCTCGGAGTGAGGCTGGGCGGTGGCACCACCTAGGCTCAGTCTTGGAGTGAGACTGGGCGGTAGCACCGCCCCTATCAGGCAGTGGCACCGCTTGGGCTCAGTCTCCGAGTGAGAATGGGTGGGCGGTAGCACCGCCCCTGTCAGGCGGTGGCACCGCCTGGGGCTCAGTCTCCGAGTGAGACTGGGCGGTGGCACCGCCTGGGCTCAGTCTCCGAGTGAGACTGGGCGGTGGCACCGCCTGGGCTCAGTCTCCGAGTGAGACTGGGCGGTGGCACCGCCTGGGCTCAGTCTCCGAGTGAGACTGGGCGGTGGCACCGCCTGGGCTCAGTCTCCGAGTGAGACTGGGCGGTGGCACCGCCTGGGCTCAGTCTCCGAGTGAGACTGGGCGGTGGCACCGCCTGGGCTCAGTCTCCGAGTGAGACTGGGCGGTGGCACCGCCTGGGCTCAGTCTCCGAGTGAGACTGGGCGGTGGCACCGCCTGGGCTCAGTCTCCGAGTGAGACTGGGCGGTGGCACCGCCTGGGCTCAGTCTCCGAGTGAGACTGGGCGGTGGCACCGCCTGGGCTCAGTCTCCGAGTGAGACTGGGCGGTGGCACCGCCTGGGCTCAGTCTCCGAGTGAGACTGGGCGGTGGCACCGCCTGGGCTCAGTCTCCGAGTGAGACTGGGCGGTGGCACCGCCTGGGCTCAGTCTCCGAGTGAGACTGGGCGGTGGCACCGCCTGGGCTCAGTCTCCGAGTGAGACTGGGCGGTGGCACCGCCTGGGCTCAGTCTCCGAGTGAGACTGGGCGGTGGCACCGCCTGGGCTCAGTCTCCGAGTGAGACTGGGCGGTGGCACCGCCTGGGCTCAGTCTCCGAGTGAGACTGGGCGGTGGCACCGCCTGGGCTCAGTCTCCGAGTGAGACTGGGCGGTGGCACCGCCTGGGCTCAGTCTCCGAGTGAGACTGGGCGGTGGCACCGCCTGGGCTCAGTCTCCGAGTGAGACTGGGCGGTGGCACCGCCTGGGCTCAGTCTCCGAGTGAGACTGGGCGGTGGCACCGCCTGGGCTCAGTCTCCGAGTGAGACTGGGCGGTGGCACCGCCTGGGCTCAGTCTCCGAGTGAGACTGGGCGGTGGCACCGCCTGGGCTCAGTCTCCGAGTGAGACTGGGCGGTGGCACCGCCTCACCGCCTGGGCTCAGTCTCCGAGTGAGACTGGCAAGAAATGTGGCACACCGCCCTGATAGGCGGTGGTGACCGCCCGAGCTCAGGTCTCCGAGCTCTGTCAGGCGGTAGTACCGCCCATTTATGGCGGTAGTACCGCCAGGACCCCGAAAACATGGGATATGACATTTTTGAGCTCCAAATTCAAATCAGTTTGGGGCCTATATAAACCCCACCCTTTCATGCATGAAAGGGCACCGAAACTTAGCATTTATTCTGAGATTTTGAGAGCTTAAAAGTATTGTAAAAGGCTAGAAGTTCCTCTTCCTCTTTTCTTCAAAGTTTTGATCATGCAAGAGAGGAGTGAAAAATCTGTAAGGGTTGTCTCCTAAGCCCGTCAAAAGGAGTGAAACTATAAAAGGGTGGTTGGCATTCGCCTATTGAAGGAAGGCCTCTAGTGGACGTCGGTGACCTCATCGGAGGAGGAAGCCAAAAGTGGATGTAGGTCAAGATTGACCGAACCACTCTAAATCTCGGTTTGCATTTACATTTTGTTCTCTATCTTAACTGCAATTACTTCCATAGCTTTACTTTAACTGCACTTTGCTTGATCTTAAGTTAAAGCAATTTTTGAATCGACTTTCATACCGAAATCGTTCTTATCGTACGAACGTCGTTTTAATCGTCCAAAGTTTTCCGCTGCACTAATTCACCCCCCCCCCCTCTTAGTGCTCTTGATCCTAACAATTGGTATCAGAGCGGGGTTAACTCTCAATCGGATTAAAACCCAAGAGAGATGGCTTACGTCGGAAATCAAGAGGGCCACTCTATTACACGTCCACCCATGTTCAATGGGACGGACTACACCTATTGGAAGACCCGAATGAGGATCTTCCTTATTTCAATGGATTTTGAACTTTGGAATCTTGTCAAAAATGGATTTTCGAAGTCTTATCTTCCAATGATCGATTGGAATGAATTGGAGAAGAAGACTTTCGCTCTTAATGCAAAGGCTATGAATGCCTTATTTTGTGCGCTTGATAAAAATGAGTTCAATCGTGTTTCGGTTTGTGAAACCACATTTGATATTTGGCATACACTCGAAGTGACTCACGAAGGCACAAGTAGAGTGAAAGAGTTAAAAATTAATCTTTTGATACATTTTTTTGAACTTTTCCGAATGAAACCGAGCGAGACTATTGGCGATATGTACACCCGTTTCACGGATGTCGTCAATGGTCTAAAAGGACTCGGCAAAAGTTTTTCGGATTTTGAGCTCGTAAATAAGATTCTAAGATCCCTTCCTAAGAGTTGGGACCCTAAAGTCACTGCTATTCAAGAGGCTAAAGATCTAAACAATTTCCCTCTTGAAGAATTAATCGGGTCACTAATGACCTACGAAATGACTTGCAAAGCTCATGAAGAGCAAGAAGACATCCTTCCAAAGAACAGGAAGGATATGGCACTTAGAACTTTCGAAGACCACTTGAGAGAAAACTCAAGTGATGAAGACTGTGACGATGACTTGGCACTTCTAACAAGGAAATTCAAAAAATTCAATAAAAGAAACAAGTTTAAAAATGACTCAAAAAATAAATTTGAACCCAAAAAGGACCAAATTATTTGCTACGAATGCAAGAAGCCGGGACACTACAAAAGTGATTGTCCCCAAGCCAAGAAGAGAACATCAAAGAAGAAGGCGCTCAAAGCAACGTGGGATGACTCAAGCGCATCCGAAGAAGAGGAGTCCAACACCGAGCAAGTTGCTCATTACGCCCTAATGGCCATCGGAGATGAGGTAACAAATTTAATTGATGCAGATTTATCATTTAATGAATTACTAAATGCCTTCATGACTTATTTGATGAATGCAAAACTATTAGTAGAAAATACAAATTGCTAAAAAAGGAGCATGATAGTCTTACTTGTAATTTCGATAAATTAGAAATTCAATATCATGATAGTTTAGCTCCATGTAAAATATGTCATGATCTAGAAACTCTCCAAAAGGAGAACTTGCTACTTAAGGACACCTTGAAGAAATTCGAGGTTGGTAGCAAGTCTTTGAATATGATCCTTACAAATAAGGGTCATGTTCCTAAAAGAAGTGGAATCGGATTTGTGAGAAGTCCTCACCAAAATCCAACCACCTTCATTAAAGGCCCTATCTTATATGTTCGGCACCAAAGCAAATGCAACTTTTGTTGCAAACATGGACATAGAACTTATCATTGTCCACTCAAGAAAGTTAGTCCAAACAAATTGATTTGGGTTCCTAAAGGAGCCACGATAAATTCTATACAACATGATAAACAATTTAGATCAGTGTTTGAGGCACCCAAAAGTAAATGGGTACCTAAAAATCATCCTTTCTTGTAGAAACATACATCATCACAAGCTAGGAGCAAGAGATGGTACCTTAATAGTGGATGCTCAAGGCATATGACCGGAGATCCATCTCAATTCTCTAAACTCACTAGCATAGACAAAGGCTATGTCACCTTCGGAGACAACAACAAGGGTAAAATCATTGGCAAAGGAACCATAGGTAACAAATCCAACTTCTTTATTAAAGATGTTTTGTTAGTTGATGGTTTAAAACATAACCTTTTGAGCATTAGTCAATTGTGTGATAAAGGATATGTTGTCAAATTCGAATCTAATGCTTGCATCATTGAAAAACCACACAAAAACACATCTATGATTGCATTAAAACAAAATAACGTATACACTATTGACATCAATGATCTTTGTAATGAAATGTGTTTCTCGGTTTTGAATGAGGATGCTTGGCTTTGGCATAGGAGATTAGGTCATGCTAGCATGAAACTAATCACTCAAATATCATCTAAAGAACTTGTAAGAGGAATTCCTCATATCAAGTTCATCAAAGATAATGTGTGTGATGCTTGTCAATTAGGAAAACAAATTAAGGGTAGTTTCAAATCTAAGAATCAAATAAGCACCTCTAGGCCTTTACAATTGATCCATATGGACTTGTTTGGACCAATCTCTACATCAAGTCTAGGAGGTAGCAAATACGCTTTCGTCATT
This sequence comes from Musa balbisiana, assembly GCA_004837865.1. NCBI lineage: Eukaryota > Viridiplantae > Streptophyta > Magnoliopsida > Zingiberales > Musaceae > Musa > Musa balbisiana. The sequence goes on from CM017188.1 coordinate 35,926,173, forward strand.
GTAGATGACTATAGTAGATACACATGGACTTATTTCTTAAAACATAAAAATGAATGCTTTAGATATTTTACCAAGTTTTGCAAACTTGTCCAAAATGAAAAGGGTTCTATGATTTCATCAATTAGAAGTGATCATGGTGGTGAATTTCAAAACCATGATTTTCAAGAATTTTATGAATTTAATGGATACAATCATAACTTCTATACTCCAAGAAATCCTCAATAAAATGGAGTAGTAGAAAGAAAAAATAGAAATTTACAAGAAATGGCAAGAACCATGTTGAATGAACATAGCCTACCCAAATTTTTTTGGGCCGAAGCCGTAAACACTGCATGCTATATTTTGAATAGAGTTCTAGTAAGACCCTTACTCACCAAAACTCCCTATGAGTTGTGGAACAACAAAAAACCCAATGTTTCATATTTTAAAGTTTTTGTGTGTAAGTGTTTTATCTTGAATGAAAAAGATGCCTTAGGAAAATTTGATGCTAAATCCGATGAAGGAATTTTCCTTGGTTATTCTTCGATTTCTAAAGCTTTTCGTATCTTCAATAAAAGAACTTTAATTATAGAAGAATCCATTCATGTTGTTTTCAATGAGATTTCTGAAATCAAGAAAAATGATTTTGATGATGATGTTAATTTTGATTCTTTTAATTTAAATGAAACCCCTTCTCCAACTAGCAACTTGGATGCATCCACTTCCAAAACATCCTTACCCAAGGATTGGAAATATGTAGATGCTCATCCTAAGGAGCTAATTCTAGGAGACACATCTAAGGGGGTTCAAACACGTTCTTCTCTTAAAGAATTTTGTGCCAACGCCGCTTTTCTCTCCCAAATTGAACCTAAATGTATTGACGAAGCCATGAAAGATGATTCATGGATTATCGCAATGCAAGATGAGTTAAATCAATTTGAGAGAAATGAGGTGTGGAAGCTTGTTCCTAGACCAAATGACCATTTAGTTATTGGTACTAAATGGGTCTTTAGAAACAAGCAAGATGAAAATGGTATCGTAATTAGAAACAAGGCTAGATTAGTAGCCAAAGGTTTCAACCAAGAAGAAGGTATCGATTACGAAGAAACCTTCGCTCTTGTAGCTAGATTAGAAGCCATATGGATGCTCCTTGCCTATGCTAGTAATAATAATTTTAAGTTATTTCAAATGGATGTTAAAAGCGCTTTTCTTAATGGCTTTATTTCCGAAAAAGTTTATGTTGAACAACCTCCCGGATTTGAAAATAATAGCCTCACTAATCATGTGTTTAAATTAACTAAAGCTCTCTATGGTTTAAAACAATCCCCAAGGGCTTGGTATGAGAGACTTAGTTCTTTTCTTATTAAAAATAATTTTACAAAAGGCAAGGTTGATACTACATTGTTTATCAAGAATTTTGAAAATAATTTTCTCATTGTTCAGATTTATGTTGATGATATTATCTTTGGTTCTACAAACGAATCTCTTTGTGAATCCTTTGCTAAAACCATGAGTTTAGAATTTGAAATGAGTTTGATGGGAGAATTAACCTTTTTCTTAGGCTTACAAATTAAGCAACTAAGAAATGACATCTTTATTAGCCAAACTAAATATGCTTTAGATTTGCTAAAGAGATTTAATATGGAAAGCTCAAAAGCTATTAACACTCCTATGAGAACATCCACTAAGTTAGAAGTTGATGAAAGTGGAGAAAACTTCGATCAAAAAACTTATAGGGGTATGATAGGAAGTTTACTTTACCTCACTACAACTAGACCAGATATCATGTTCAGTGTAGGACTTTGTGCTAGGTTTCAATCGAACCCTAAGATATCTCATCTCAAAGCGGTTAAAAGAATACTTAGATATCTTAAAGGTACCACAAATCTAGGATTATGGTATCCGAAAATCGAGATGTTTGAGTTAATTGCTTATGCTGATGCAGATTTTGCTAGATGTAGATTAGATAGAAAAAGCACATCAGGAACATGTCAATTTTTGGGACATGCTCTTGTTTCCTGGTCATCTAAGAAACAAAACTCGGTTGCACTATCAACAACCGAAGTCGAGTATAAATATTCCCATTAAATGTAATAACACAAGTGCTATATGTTTAACAAAGAATCCCATTTAACACTCAAGAACAAAACATATTGATATTAGACATCACTTTATACGAGATCATGTCACTAATCATGATATAGTTATAGAGTTCATTGATACTAAACATCAACTAGCTGATATTTTTACAAAGCCTTTGAGTGAAGAACAATTTAATTTCATTAGAAGAGAATTAGGAATGTTAATGTGTCCGAATGCTTGAACTCATTAAATCTATTTTTCGGACCTTCTTGATTCAATAATCAAATCACTCAATTGCTATGATGATTTTACATGATTACATACCTTAATAATATGTTGGAAATTATGTGTTTTGGATATAAAAATTTCCATGATAATGAGCATGATATATCTTCATGATTATATTGGAAAATCTATAGCAAAACCTTGTCCGAATGCATGAAAGTGTTAAATTTTACTTTCGGATTTTCTTGATACCTTATTCTCTTCCGAACTTAATGTAGCTCTCATAAGCATATGTCATATCAAGTTTGATTCATATCATTGATTTTTGACATATGGAATCAATTAGCAAATACATCTTTCATAGGCTTATAATGTGAAAAATATTTTCGAGAAATGGATTTGATAAAATGATTCCTTCTTATAATTTCCTTCCTGAAAAAGGAAGATTTTTTACTTGCAAGGATATTGATTCACATACATATCTTGATCCTTGTAAAAATGAAGCATGATTTAATCTTTCCTTGAGATGTTTGTATAATTGGTATCCTATCACTCATTGTTGAAAAATTACCTATTACTCACTTGTGTTTAAAATTTGCTTATATCGTTCTCCTTTTTGTTGATGACAAAGGGGGAGAAATATATGAATTGATGCTATGAGTGCCATATTTGAATTTGAATTATGTTAAAAAAAGCTTGCATCGAAATATATGGTAAATTGATAATAGAAATGCTATGATTGCTAAACACTTTGAAATATTTGCATTATGTTAAGATAACAAGAACTTGCATCATAATTTTATATGTTGATATCTTACCATATGATGAATTGCTACCATCACTATCATTCACATTTGAAATGTAAAACTTGAAAATGGATGTCAAGCCTTGACATCATTTTCAGAGAGATACATCATGATAGGAATCATGATGGAAGTATTGATAAGGTTAAACAATCTTAACTTATCAATATGTCTCTTGAATTCAAAGGCTTTGAATTCAAGAATGACTTATCTTGAGTATGACATATAGATAGGGGGAGTTAAAGTTAACTCCGTTATCAATTGATTGTCATCATCAAAAAGGGAGAGATTGTTGAATCTCGGATTTTGATGATGAAGTCAATTGTCATTTGTTATCTAATCCATATGTTGAGATAAGTGTGCAGGATTAACTACGATGAAAGTAAGACATGCAGCAGGAGTTGCGCCGAAGTTAAAACTATGATCACGTTGGGGGTTCGAGAGTTCGACAGAAGTCCGGACGGTCATCGGAGGTTCTGCGGGAACAAATCCGAGAAGTCCAGGAGCTTGCCAAAGAAGCTCATTGGAACTCGCCAAGTGGATCGTCGCAAGTCTAGGAGTTTGCCGGAAGTCCGCTGGAGCATCGCCGAGGGTTCGTTGGATGATCGCTGGAAGTTCGCCGGAAGCTCAATGGAAGAAGTGATTGACGCACTGGAGCAAGTTGTAGTAAATGTCTTGAAAAATATCATAGTTAGCATGATGATTAAGTTAGAAATGAGAGGTGATCCCATTAACTTAATCTTGGGGCAATTGGGCCCTTGATAGACCCAAATTGGGCCGAATGGATCAGCCCATTCGGACCCAAATTCCCTGGCCGGCGGTGGCACCGCCCAGCTACCGAGCCTCGGAGTGAGGCTGGGCGGTGGCACCGCCCCTGTCAAGCGGTGGCACCGCCTAGGCTCAGTCTCGGAGTGAGACTGGGCGGTAGCACCGCCCCTGTCAAGCGGTGGCACCGCTTGGGCTCAGTCTCCGAGTGAGACTGGGTAGGCGGTAGCACCGCCCCTGTCAGGCGGTGGCACCGTCTGGGCTCAGTCTCCGAGTGAGACTAGGCGGTAGCACCGCCCCTGACAGGCGGTGGTACCGCCCGAGCTCGGTCTCCGAGCTCTGTCAGGCGGTAGTATCGCCCATTTATGGCGGTAGTACCGCCAGGACCCCGAAAACATGGGATATGACATTTTTGAGCTCCAAATTCAAATCAGTTTTGGGCCTATATAAACCCCACCCTTTCATGCATGAAAGGGCACCGAAACTTAGCATTTATTCTGAGATTTTGAGAGCTTAAAAGTGTTGTAAAAGGTTAGAAGTTCCTCTCCCTCTTTTCTTCAAAGTTTTGATCATTCAAGAGAGGAGTGAAAAATCTATAAGGGTTGTCTCCTAAGCCCGTCAAAAGGAGTGAAACTGTAAAAGGGTGGTTGGCCTTCACCTATTGAAGGAAGGCCTCTAGTGGACGTCGGTGACCTCATCGGAGGAGGAAGCCAAAAGTGGATGTAGGTCAAGATTGACCGAACCACTCTAAATCTCGGTTTGCATTTACATTTTGTTCTCTATCTTAACTGCAATTACTTCCATAGCTTTACTTTAACTGCACTTTGCTTGATCTTAAGTTAAAGCAATTTCCGAATCGACTTTCATACCAAAATCGTTCTTATCGTACGAACGTCATTTTAATCGTCAAAAGTTTTCCGCTGCACTAATTCACCCCCCCCTCTTAGTGCTCTTGATCCTAACAATTTCAAGTGTGTGCTAAATCTCATAAGCTGTTTCGTAAATAGAAACTCGATTAAATTCATTTTTATCAAAGCATAAAATAAAGCATTCACAGCTTTGGCATTCAAAGAGAAAGTCATCTTCTCCAAATCATTTCAATCGTTCATTGGAAGAGAAGAATTTTAAAATTCATTTTTGACGATATTCCATAACTTGAAATCTATAGAAATCAAGAAAATCCTTATTCTAGTTTTCCAATAAGTGTAGTCTGTTCAATGAACATAGGAGGACGTATGATAGAGTGACCCTCTTGAAAGTTAAACTAAATAGAGAGAAATTGGCTCTAATACCAACTATTAGGATCAAGTCGGCACTAAGAGAGGGGGAGGGGGGTGAATTGGTGCTTACAATAAAAATCAAGTTAGTTCTGAAAATCTTCATTTTGATAAAAACCAATATTGGAAAGATAAGTTTAACTTGAAAGTGGGTTCGTAAGCATAGTGAAAGCAGTAAGCAAGCAAGGCAGTTTGTAGTAAAAGTAAATAGCAAGAATAGAAATGTAAACCAAGTTTTATAGTGGTTCGATCATCGTGACCTACATCCACTCTCAATTCCTCTTCACTCGAGGCCACTGGCTTTCACTACTAATCTTCTTTCAATGGGCAAAGATAAACTACCCTTACAACTCGATTCTCCTTTTGACAAGTTCAGGAGAGAACCTTTACACCCCCACTACCTCCTCTATTAAACTTCACCAACACTTAGAGCTTGAGAGGAGTTCTCACAAGATTACAACATTTTTCTTTATTTTTGCTCTCAATTCTTGTGTTATCTGAGTAGGGATGAGACGGGTATTTATAGGTCCCAAATAGATTCAAACTTGGAGCCTAAAAAGTATTTTATCCTTGATTTTCAGGCTACTAGTAGTACCACCGCTTGTAACGGGTGGTACTATCGCCTTCAGCACTGACACTGGACGGTACCACTGCTCAGTCTGGTGGTACTATCACATAACACTATCTAGGAGACTATGTCTAGGCAGTACCACTGCTCATACTAGCGATTCCACTACTTGACATTGGGCGGTACCACCGCCCAGTTTGGCAATAATACCACCTAACATAATCTTGGAGACCATGTTTTAGAGACTAAGCTACTAGCGATGCCATCGCATTGACTATGGTGTCACCGCTTGACCCAACTTTTGAGTCACTAAATGGGCCTTTCTCTATACCCAAAATAGCCCCACTTTGGGCCCAATTGGCCTCTAATTGAGTTGGCCTAATTACATTCTAAACAACCCAATTACAAATTAAACTAACTCAATCTAGACAAATTATTACAAAGCACGAATCATCTGTTGTTCGGCATGTCATTGGTTCTTCCACAGCTTCATCCAATCCTTCGGCGCATTATCCTCTCCTTTGACATATTGCCCAATCGGCATGTTGACACCTGTAACTTCCGATCTCCTTGGTGTAATGTCCGATCTTCTTGGCCCGATGCCAAATTCATGGTACAAAGCCTTCTGCCAACACGTCGACTGATCCTCCGGCCCGACATCCAATCTTCTGACATGTTCAACTCCGGCCTAACATTCGATTCCTCCTGCTTCAATCAATTTGCCTCTCCATGATCGAAGCTAGTCCTGCATCACTCAAAATGTAGATTATATCATAACATTATAAATTGGTTTCATCATCAAAATCCAAGATTCAACAATATGCCCCAGAGACCATAGCTTACCTTCTGAACAAAGTTCCTACTAAGTTGGTAGTATCTATACCATATGAGATATGAAAAAGGAAGAAGCCTGATCTTAAGGTTGTTAAGATTTGGAGTGACCACAAGCAAGGGCGACGCACCCTACACCCCCCCCAACCCGCCGGCAGGAGAGGCGGCCACTTGTAGGGGCACCCGTAGCCCACAGGGGCAGTGCCTCTCTTTGATCGAAGCTAGTCCTACGTTACTCAAAACATAGATTAGATCATAACATTATAAATTGGTTTCATCGTCAAAATCTAAGATTCAACAATATGCACTAAAGACCATAGCTTATCTTCTGAACAAAGTTCCAACTAAGTTGATAGTATATATACCATATGAGATATGAAAAAGGAAGAACCCTGATTTAAGGTTGTTAAGATTTGGAGCGACCACAAGCCAGGGCGACGCACCCTGCACCCCCCCCAACCTATCGGCGGGAGAGGCGGCCGCTTGTAGGGGCGCCACAGCCCACAAGGGCAATGCTTGCAAGCGGAACTACTAGTCATAGATACCCTATAAGCCAATCACATGAGTAATAGCACATGTGATATGATAGGCATTCTTTTTGCTTATTATATTTTAGTATTTTATCACTTTGCATTGCTTGTTACATATATATATATATATATATATATATATATATATATATATATATATATATATATATATATATATTATGATGTTTATTGATCTATGCAATAGGAATCAGATCATGATGAGATCATAATTATAAGATCGATTCATCATTAAACACAAATCCTAAACAATTTGGTCATTGGTTACTTGAGAGGGACATCGAGATAACCGAACAAACTAGTGTATTATATACCCGTATATATAATGAAGGCAAATAGTCTCATAGCTACTCGTGTAGAGACACTAGGGCCACAATATAAGTGTTTATTAGAGAATAAGTTCATCGATTGATCCGCTCACATAATGCTTGATGGTTGATGATACCTCATTATCAAATAACGATTCTATCGTCCTAGTGGTGTCTTTAGTCCTTAGACTTGATGCTAGTCATAGGTGCCCTATAAGCCAATCACGTGAGTGATGGCACATGTGACATGATATGTATTATTTTTACTTATTATATTATTTGATATTTTATCACTTTATATTGCTTGTTGCATATATATATATATATATATATATATTGTGATGTTCATTGATCTATGTAATGGAATTGGATCATAATGAGGTTGATTCACCTTTAAACACAAACCCTAAATAATCCTGGTCATAGGTTACTCGAGAGGGACATTGAGATAACCAGATAAACTAGTATACTATATAGTCATCCATATGATGGAAGTAGTTAGTCTCATAGCTGCTCGTGTGGAGACACTAGGCCAACAATGCAAGTGCTTATTGGCGAATGAGTTCACTAGTTGATCTGCTCATGGAATATTGGATGATTATTGATACCTCATTTTTAGATAGTGATTTTGTTGTCCTAGTGGTATATCTTATTCTTAGACTTGAGACACCAAGGATGTCCTATATGAATACTCCACTTTTTGATACGGACTTATAGGTCTGGTAGTTCCAAGTCTAGCACAGCCGGTCATTGAGAGTGGTAGCCAACCTTACAAGGGCTATTGAGTGTCGATAGAGGATTATCCACTCTCAGTATCATGAGAGGAATATCCTATGTGTTCTTGCTTAGACAAATCCTTGGCCAAGGTCGTTCGGATTGAGAGAGAAAGAATTCTTTGGAAGAATCCGATTAGAGCGAGACTCAAGGAGAAACCGTATGGGCCTGATAGTACTATGCCTAGTATACGATCTCTAGGGTATTAGATGGTGAGGGACTATAGAAACATAGTAACTGACGATAAATATGTCAAAATGGATTGGATTCTCCTATATCTTTTGTGGACTATAACCTAGTGGCCTAGTACATCTGTAGTCGATGAGTCAAGTGAATTATTATGGAGATAATAATTCATTAAGCCAAAAGGAGTTCTGATAGGTATGACTCGTGACCAGCTTTATGTTGGGCCTAGAGGGTCACACACATATGGTAGGTGTTGCGACGAGTAGAGATTCAGATATGAGATATCCGTCGAATCCCCTAAATTATTGGATCCTATGGATGATATCCAATAAGAGCCAATGAGATATTATTGGCGAGAGGTGATATGGACCTTAAGATGGGCATTGTAGAAAAAGTTGCTACAATAGCTATTGGCGAGGTCACCCTACATCTGCCTGGTGGAGCTATTATTGCATTGGATGCATGCTATTTTATTCTTTCTATTATCCAAACATTATTTTCATTCTATGTTTGACATTTAGTGGATATAAATTAGTTTTTTAGAACAATGATTGTTCAATACTATCCAATAAGAGCCAATGAGAGATTATTGGTGAGAGGTGATATGGACCTTAAGATGGGCATTGGAGCAAAAGTTGCTACAATAGCTATTGGCGAGGTCACCCTACATCTGCCTAGTGGAGCTATTATTGCATTGGATGCATGCTATTTTGTTCATTCTATTATCAAAACATTATTTTCATTCTATGTTTGACAGTTAGTGGATATAAATTAGTTTTTTAGAACAATGTTTGTTTAATACTATCCAATAAGAGCCAAAGAGAGATTATTGGTGTGAGGTGATACGGACCTTAAGATGGGCATTGCAGCAAAAGTTGCTACAATAGCTATTAGCGAGGTCACCCTACATCTGCTTGGTGGAGCTATTATTGCATTGGATGCATGCTATTTTATTCTTTCTATTATCAAAACATTATTTCCATTTCATATTTGACATTTAGTGGATATAAATTAGTTTTTGAGAACAATGGTTGTTCAATACTATTAGATGATAAGATCATCATGAGAGGAATATTGCATAATGGTTTGTTTATGTTAGACACTGCTCCACATATCATGAATGTAAGTGTGTCTATAAGAAAATGAGATGAGGTGAACAGTGCATACGTGTAGCATTGTACACTAGGTTATATCCATGAGGGAATGATTTAAAATTTGCTAAAGGATGGATATCTAGATTCATTCAACTATGAGTCTTATGTAACTTGTGAACCTTGCCTTTGTGGAAAACTAACTAACTCTCCTTTTATTGGAACTAGAGAGAGAGCCATTTAGCTATTAGAACTCATACATAGTGATATATGTGGACCACCCTGTTAGGAACAAGTTGGCACTAAGAGGGGGGGGGGGGTGAATTAATACAGCGGTAAAATCGTCAATTTCGGAAAATATTAGTTTGTTGAAAACTAATCGGAAAGATATTAACTTAGAAGTGTAAGGGAGTGTAAGCAAGGTAAGGAGGAGATACAATTTGCTATAAAATTAAATTGCTCAAAGTAAATGCAAATCGAGTTTTTATAGTGGTTCGATCATCGTGACCTACATCCACTCCCGATTCCTCCTCCGTTGATGCCACTAGCATCCACTATCGGTCTTCCTTCAATGGGCGATGACCAACTACCCTTTTATACCCATCTTCTCTTTTTTATAGGTTTAGAAGACAACCTTTACAAACACTCACTCCTCTCTTAAATAGAATTCTAGAATTAGAGTAGAAGAGGAAATTTCTCAAGAGATTGCAATAGTATTTTCTCACTTTTAAATTCTCTGTGCTTGTGTATGTTAACCAGGGATGAGAGAGGTATTTATAGGCCTTAAGTTGATTCAAACTTGGAGCCTAAAAAGATCTCATCATAGGTTTCCCAGGTCCTGGCGGTACTACCGCCTATAGCACTGACACTAAGCAATACCACCGCCCAATTTAGTGGTACCACTACCTGGAAGACTATGTCTAGGTGGTACCATTGCCTAGACTGGTAGTACCACCACCTGACACTGACACTGGGCGGTACCACCGCTTGACACAATCTCAGAGACTGTGCCACCTATTGGGTTACTATTTGGGCCTTTCACTTGGCCCAACACAGTCCATACATGGGCCCAACTAGCCCCTAATTGGGTTGGCCTAATTTCAATTCCAATTATGTGCTAATTATGAAATTTAAGATATTTACTAAGCTAAATAAGTCTATAAGTCTAGGTTTCTTCCCGCGAGCTTCCGGCGATCTTTCGACGAACTTCCGACAATCTCTTGGCAATGTTCCAGTGGACTCCCGGCAAGCTCTTGGACTTCATGACGATCTTCTTGGTGAGTTCTGATGAGCTTCTTTGGCAAGCTCCTAGACTTCTCAGTCAATTTCAGTAAAACTTTCGACGAATGTCCGGACTTCCGACAAACTCTTGAACTCCCAATGAAATCGCGTTCTTGACTTTGGGACTTCATTTTGCTTTATGCCTTGCTTTCATAATTAATCCTGCATACATAAAACACACTTTAATCTAGATAATTATTACTAAGCATGAATTATGTTGTCCGGCATGTCATTGGTCCATCGACGCTTCGTCCAATTATTCGGCGCATCGTCCTCTCTTACGGCCTATTACCCAATCGACAAGTTGACATCCACAACTCCGATTTCCTTAGTGCAATATCCGCTCTTCTTGGCCTGAAGCCTTCTATCGATACATCGATTGATCCTTCGGTGTGACATCCAATCTTCTGACATGTTTTTCACTGGCCCAACATGATTCTTCCTGCTTTAATTGTCTCATCCTGATCGAAGCTTTCTACGTCACTTAAAACGCAAATCAAATTATAAACACTTATCAATTGTTTCATCATCAAAATCTGAGATTCAACAATCTCCCACTTTTTGATGATGACAACCAATTGATGATGGAGTTAACCTTAACTCCCCCATCAATATGGCATATTTGAGAGAACTCTTGAATTCAAATTGAATTCAAGTTAAGGCAAATTTAATCATGGATATTTGCAACATGTCATCATAAAATCATGCATAATCAAATCATTCAATACATCATTCCAAATATGATTGTCATCATAACTTCTTCCCCTTTGTCATCAACAGAAGTACAACTAACAAGTGTTTAGACATAATTTCAAATCATAGCATAATAGACTTAGTCTCAAGTTTTATCATCATGCTAGCTAGTAATTTTCTTTCTTTTCTTTTGAGAAGTGTAATTTTTGCTTCCTTGGCAAAGCGCAAGCTAGTAAAATTTTACATCATTTACATGTAAGATAGCAATAATTTTGAGTTTTGCAAGTTTGTAAATTTTGCTAGATATGCAAGTTAGCATATTTTGCTTCTTGAGATAAGCAAAATTGCACTTTTGTTTCTTTTGAGATAGCAACTCTTTGCTTCTCTTTAGATTACAAGCTAGCAATTATAGGAAATTTTACATCATGCAAGGTAGCAAATTTTTTGTGATGTTCAAGAGAGCAAGTTCTTCTCCTTGCAATTTGTAAGTTAGTAAATTTTACATCATTTGAGATGTGCAAGATAGACTATTTATGCATCTTCTTGAAATATGTAACTTAGCAAATATTGCTTCTCTTGAGATTTGCAAGATAGCACTTCTTGCTTCTCTTTTGAGATGAGCAAGCTAGCAAGTTTGCATCTTTTCGTGATATGTACGCTAGCAATTCTTTCTCCCCCTTTGTCATTAGCAAAATGAGGGGAATAACAATACAATAGTGTAATTCATTTTCCTTTACTACAATATTCAAATCATAACAAGAATAAATAATAAAGATGAAAAATCAAGTCATGAATATCAAAATAATTTTTCATCATGAATATTTTATCATTGCATGCATCATTATCATAAGTTGAAGTATTGCATTCATAATATCAAATCATCATTCATAATTACATCAATATTCCAATCATTATTTCAATCATCAAAAATGAAAGATCAAGTCTAAAATTCAAGAAATCAAGATCATGATCCAAATAATATATAAGAAGAATTTATGCATTTGGGAGATCTAACATGTCTAAGTTTATCATTCAAGCTAGCAAATTTGGTTCTCTTGAGATGCTAGCTAACATAAATTTGCAAATTTATGTGTTTCATTTGAAGTTGTTTGTTTCATACAAGCATGCTTTTGTCTTTTTATGCCAAATAAAAACATGCATCAACGTTTAGGATCGAAAAGTAAATTTCATCATAAAAACCATCAAAACCAAAAAAGTAACACATTAAACAAGGCTTCTTCAAACAAGAGATTTGATTCATCATTTTAATTCCAATGATAATATATTTTCCTTTTTATGTGTTTCATTTTAAGTGATTGATTTCATATAAGTATACTCAAGTTTTTTTTTGTATGAAAACAATACATCATAGTTTAGAATCGAAAGAGCAAATCTCATCATAGAAATCATAAATTACCGAAAAATCATAATGCATAATTAAATATAAAATTGTCAAGCATGATACTTACATTACTTCATATACGTTTTTCATTTATGCCAAATCAAAACATGCATCATTTTTTAACCAAAAAAGCAACTTTCATTATGGTAAAAATCGATAAGCCATAAATTACAAGAATCATCATGCATAATTTTGAAAGATAAACTCATTAAGCATAATTATCAAACATGGTTTCATAAGGCATCTTTTAATCAAAATTGAAAAGCTATATGTAATCATCAAAATACACATTCTTCCTTTTTAAACAAATACATAAGATTAATCTTACTAGGTGTACAATCATTAGATTTATATCTAACATTTTATTGCATTATCATAAAACATACAATTGTCATGATCTTTTTCAAAATTACTAGAAAGATAAGCATGATCTTAAAACTTTTAACATTTTCATTACATCTTTAAACATGCAATTCAAACAAAAAAATTATATAATTTTCTTAAACTAAATTAAAAACAACTCATGAAACATATCAAGTAATTTCAAAGTAAACTAAGGAGATTTTGATTATCTCATCGTCGAAAGCTGTTAAGGCGTAGTTTGCCACCTCACCTTTGTTGATTTTCTCCTCGTCTTCGGATGAGCTCAATTCGTCCCAAAATGCTTCCTTCTTCTTGCATTCAAAGCAAATAGTTGCGTTCTTTTTAAGTTTATTTTTTTCTTTGATTCTTGTTTTAAGAATTTTTGAAGCTTGAGAAGTTCAAGGTCATCATCATCATCATCACTTGAGTCATCACTCAAGTGGTATTCTATTGTTCGAAGTGCCAAATCCTTCCTATTCTTTGGAAGGTGGTTCTCATATTCATCAAGTGCATCATAAATCATTTCATAGGTCATCAAGGACCCGATAAGTTCTTCAAGTGAAAATTTATTTAGATCCTTTGTTTCTTGTATTGTCATTACTTTCAATTTCCAATTTTTTGAAAGAGATCTTAAGATCTTGTTAACGAGTTCAAAATTAGAAAAGCATTTGCCAAGAGCTTTTAAACCATTGACGACATCTGTAAAACGGGTGTACATGTCAACAACGATTTTGCTTGGCTTCATTCGAAAAAGTTCAAAATCATGCATTACAATATTTATCTCAGAATCTTTTACTCTACTAGTGCCTTCGTGTGTGATTGCAAGAGTGCACTATATATCGAAAGTCGTTTCATAAGTAGAAACCCGATTAAACCCAGTTTTATCTAAAGTGCAAAATAAGACATTTATAACCTTTACATTTAAAGAGAAAATATTCTTCTCCAACTCATTCTTGTAAGAGAAGACTTTTGAAAACCAAATTCGACGATATTCTATAAATCAAGATTCAACAAAAGCAAGAAAACTCTCATTCGAGTTTTCTAATATGTGTAGTCCATCTTATTGAACATAGGAGGACAAATGAGAGAGTGACTCTCTTAAAAGCCAAAAAGAGCCATTTCTCTTTGGGTATTAAACTAAATGAGAAAAATGAGGCTCTGATACCAACTATTAGGAACGAGTCGGAACTAAGAGGGGGGGGGGTGAATTTGTGCAGTAGTAAAATCATCGATTTTAGAAAATATTAGCTCATTGAAAACCAATTGGAAAGATATTAAGTTGGAAGTGCAAGGGAGCATAAGCATAGTGAAAGCAATGTAAGTTGTCGTAACTGAGTTTTTATAGTGGTTCAGTTGTCGTAACCTACATCCACTCCCGATTCCTCCTTTGTCGAGGCCACCGGCATCTGCTATCGGTCTTCTTTCAATGGGCAAAGATCAACTACCCTTTTACACCACTCTTTTCCTTTTCATAGGTTTAGAAGACAACCTTTACAAGCACTCACTCTTCTCTTAAATAGAATTCTAGACTTAGAGTGGAGGGAGTTTCTCAAGAGATTGCAATAGCATTTTCCCACTTTTAAATTTTTTGTGCTTATGTATGTTAACCAGGGATGAGAGGGGTATTTATAAGCCTCAATTTGATTCAAACTTGGAGCCTAAAAAGATCTCATCCTGGGTTTTTCGGGTCCTGGCAGTACCACTGTATGTGCTGGGTGATACCACCGCTTGCAGCACTGACACTGGGTGGTACCACCACCCAGTCTAGCGGTACCACCGCTTGGAAGACTATGTCTAGGTGGTACCACCACTAAGACTAGCAGTACCATTGCTTGACACTAACACTGGGTGGTACCACTGCCCAATCTGGTGGTACCACCACCTGATACAGTCTCGGAGACTGTGCCACAATGGTGCCACCTGTTGGGTTATTATTTGGGCCTTTCACTTAGCCCAACACAGCCCATACATGGGCCCAACTAGCCCCTAATTGGGTTGGCCCAATTTTAATCTTAATTAGTGCTAACTACAAAATTTAAGATATTTACTAAGCTAAATAAGTCTGTAAGTCTAGGTTTCTTCCCGCGAGCTTCCAGCGATCTTCCGACAAACTTCTAATGATCTTTCGGCAATGTTTCAGCAAACTCTCGGCAAGCTCCTGGACTTCACAATAATCTTCTTGGTGAGTTTTGATGAGCTTCTTTGGCAAGCTCCTAGACTTCTCGGTCAATTCTGGCAGAACTTTCGATGAACTCTCAAACTCCCAATAAAATCACATTCTTGGCTCCGAGACTTCATTTTGTTTTATGCCTTGTTATCATAGTTAATCTTGCACACATAAAACATACTTTGATCTAGACAATTATTACTAAGCATGAATCATGTTGTCCAGCATGTCATTGGTCCATTGACGCTTCGTCCGATTCTTTGACGAATCATCCTCTCTTACGGCCTATTGCCCAATCGGTCAGTTGACATCCATAACTCCGATTTTCTTGGTGCAATATCCACTCTTCTTGGCCCGATGCCTAAACTCATGGCCCGAAGCCTTCTATCAATACGTCGACCGATCCTTTGGCACGACGTCCAATCTTCTAACATGTTTTTCATTGGCCCAACATGATTCTTTCTGCTTTAATTATCTCGTCCTGGTTGAAGCTTCCTACGTAACTTAAAATGCAAATTAATCATAAACACTTATCAATTGTTTCATCATCAAAATCCGAGATTCAACAGACCCATGTCAATTCATGCTATAGGTGGTTACTCCTACTTTATTTCTTTTACTAATGATTTCTCAAGGTATGGACATGTGTACTTGATGAAGTATAGGTCCAAGGCCTTTGAGAAATTTATAGAGTATAATAATGAAGTGGAGACCAAACTGGAAAGAGTATTAGGACTCTTCGATCAAATCGAGAAGGTGAGTACTTGAGTACCAAAGTTCACCCAATTCCTTAAGGGACTATGTGATTCTATCCTAATGGACACATTCTTATACACCTTAGCTCAATGGTGTATCTGAAAGGAGGAATCGTATACTATTAGACATGGTGTAATCTATGATGAGCTTTGCTGACCTACCCATCTCATTCTAGGGATACACCCTAGAGACTACAGCTTACCTTTTGAATAGAGTTTTAACTAAGTTGGTAGTATCTACACTATATGAGATATGGAAAAAGAAGAAGCTCAATCTTAAGGTTGTTACGATTTACGATTTGGGGCTGCTTTGTCCACGTTAAAAGACAACCCCGATAAGTTGGAATCCATGACAAAGTGGTGCAAGTTCATGGGATACCCCAAGGAAATTTATGGGTATTATTTCTATTATCTCGAGGACCAAAAGGTCTTTGTAGCCAAGAGAGTGGCATTTCTTGAGAAGGAAGACATTCTTAGCGGAGACAGTGGGAGCGTGATAGAGTTGAGCGAGGTTGGAGAACCTAGCTTAAGCACCACTCCATAGCCCGAGTTTGTTCAAGTACTTAGCATACAAGTTCTGACTTTACATAGGTCCGACATAGTATCTCATTCTCTTGAGAGATATGTAGGATATATTAGAGGAGAGGATGTTGAAGCAAGCTTCCCAAAGTTGGTACATAAGATGGACTGAAACTAGCTTCTCGAAGTTGGAACGTAAGATTTGATAAGGCGATCAGATCTTATGACTTCATTAAGAATGAAGATAAGCCTTGTGTGTACAGGAATGTATGTGGGAGCGCTATCACCTTCTCGGTATTATATGTGGATGACATCCTGATCATTACGAATGATATAGGAATGTTATCCACAGTAAAGGCTTAGTTATCTAGACCCTTCTCTATAAAGGACTTAGAGGAAGCATCCTATATCTTGAAGATTCGGATCTATAGAGATTGATTCAAGAGGATGCTTGGCTTATCCCAATCCAAGTACATAGACACCATTGTCAAAAGGTTTGGTATGAAAAATTCCAAGAGAGGTCTTATACCGATAAAAAATGGGATATCGCTTTCTAGGAGTATGTCCCCAAAGACTCTCAAAGAAAGGACGAACATAGATAGGATTGTTAGGATCAAGTCGGCACTAAGAGGGGGGGGTGAATTAGTGCAGTGGATTAAAATGTCAGTTTAAATTTCTTTGTACGTTAAAAATGATCTCGGAAGATAACATGAAAGCGTGTTTGATCGTAAGGGCAGTGAAAACCAGGTAAGAAGGAAGTGAAGCTATTGCAAAGTAAGTAAATAGCAATAATAGAAATACAACCAGAATTTGTAGTAGTTTGGTCAGTGTGACCTACATCCACTTCTGATTCCTCCTCTGTCGAGATCACCGACGTCCACTAATGGTCTTCCTTCAATAGGCGAAGACCAACCACCTCTTTATAGCGCTTCTCCTTTTCAGGGGTTTAGGAGATAACCCTTACAAGCCTCACACCTCTCGTAAATGATCTCAACACTTAGAAAGGGAGGAGGAGGACTCTTACACTTTTATAACAAATTTAACCCCCCAAGAATTTAATATTATATTAACACTTTCATGTCCTTTCATGCAAAAAAGGTTGGGGTATTTATAGGCCCCAATGACTTCAGAATTGGAGCCAAAAAGTGTCACATCCTCGGAATTTGGGGTACTGGCGGTACCACCACCAATATTGGGTGGTACTACCGCCTACAGACTGACACTGGGCGGTACCATCGCTCAGTCTTAGTGGTACGACTGCCTGATAGAGCTCAAAGATCGAGCTCTAGTAGTACCACCACTTGACAAGGGCGGTGCCACCGCTTGACAGCATTAACTATCGGTAGTACCATCGCCCAAAATACTTGGGAGACCGAGTCCTAGGTGGTGCCATCACCGGCCATTACTTTGTTGAATCTTATATTTTGATGATGAAACCAATTTATAAGTGTTTATGTTTTAATCTGCGTTTTGAGTGATGCAAGATGCTTCGATCAGGATGAGACAATTAAAGCAGGAAAAATCATGTTGTGTCGGAGGAAAACATGTCAGAAGATTGGACGTCAAGCCGAAGGATCGGTCGACGTATCGACAGAAGGCTTCGGGCCATAGATTCGAGCAAAGGCCTAAGAAGAGCAGATATTGCGCCAAGGATATCGGAGTTGCGGAGTCAACTGGCCAACTGGGCAATAAGCCGCAAGAGAGGACAATGTGCCGAAGAATCGGACGAAGCGTCGAGGGACCAATGACATGCCGAACAACATGATTAATGCATGGTATTAATTGTCTAGATTGAAGTGTGTTTTTACATCTACAGGATTAACTACAATAGCAAGACATAAAGTAAAATGAAGTCCCAGAGTCAAGGATGCGATTTCGTTGGGAGTTTGAGAGTTCGTCGGAAGTCCAAACATTCGTTAGAAGTTCTATAGGAACCAGCCGAGAAGTCCAGGAGCTTACTAGAAGAAGCTCATTGGAACTCACCAAGAAGATCGTCATGAAGTTCAGGAGCTTGCCGGGAGTCCGCCGAAACATTGCCGAGAGATCATCGCAAGTTCGCCGGAAGATTGCCAGAAGATTGCTAGAAGCTCGCCGGAAGAAACTAGACTTACGGACTTGTTTAGCTTAGAATATGTCTTAGGAATCATAGTTAGCACGTAATTGGGTTTGGATTTGCGCCAACCCAATTAGGGGCCAGTTAGGCCCATGTAAGGACTTTGTTGGGCCTAATAAGAGGCCCAAACAATGACCCAAGAGGTAGCACTATCGTAGCATAGTCTTCGAGACTGTGTCAGGCGGTTGTACTACTCAATGTCAGGCAGTGGTACCGCCCAATGCAATGTTAGTGTCAGATTGACATTGGCGGTGGTATCGCCTGTGCTCGGGAAAACCGAGATGAGATGTTTTTAGACTCCAAGTTTATATCAACTTGAAGCCTATAAATATCCCTCTCATCCCTGGTTAAAATACACAAGTATTGAAAATAAAAAGGAAAGAAACTCTGCTATAATCTTGTGTGAAACTCCTCTCAAAATTCTAAGTGTTAGAATAGTTTGAGAGAGGAGTGAGTGGGGGTGTAAGGGTTATCTCCTAAACCCAGTAAAAGGAGAAAGAGCTGTAAGAAGAAGGTTGATCTTCGCCTATAAAGGAAGATCAATAGTGGATGCCGGTGGCCTCGACGGAAGAGGATTCGGTGGAGTGAATGTAGGCCATGACGACTGAACAATTATAAAATTGGTGTGTTCTTCTCTAGTTTACATTTCTATATTTGAGCAATTTACTTTATAGCAAACCTCTTAACTTGCTTTACATCCACTATGCTCTTCCGTAAGCTTTCAAGCTATCTTTATGAAAACGCTTTCAAGTTAACCTCTCTCTGAAACGATTTTCGTCGAAATCGATTTTTATCGTACGAAGGATTTTTGAATCGACGTAATTTTACCACTGCACTAATTCACCCCCCCCTCTCTTAGCGCCGATTGCTTTCCTAACAATTGGTATCAGAGCCTTGTTTTCTACTTTGGTTTAACACCTAAATTGAAATAGCTCTTTTCGGCTTTCAAGAGGGTCACTCTCTCATTTGTCCTCCCTTTTTCAATGGGACGGACTACACTTATTGGAAAACTCGAATCAGAGTTTTCTTGCTTTTATTGAATCTCGATTTATGGCACATAGTCGAATTTGGTTTTCAAAGGTTTTCTCTTCTAATAAACCATTGGAACGATTTGGAGAAGAAGACTTTTTCTCTAAATGCAAAGGATATGAATGCCTTGTTTTGCACCTCAGACAAAAACGAATTCAATCGGGTTTCTTTGTGCAAAACGACTTTTGATATTTAGCACATTCTTGAAACCACACACGAAGGCACTAGTAGATTAAAAGTTTTAAAGATTAATCTTTTAATGCATAATTTCGAATTGTTTCATATAAAACTAAGCAAAACCGTTGTTGACATGTACACCCATTTTACGGATGTCGTCAATGATTTAAAAGCTCTTAGTAAAAGCTTTTCGAATTTTGAACTCGTTAACAAGATTTTAAGATCTCTTTCTAAAAATTGGAATTCGAAAGTAACAACAATACAAGAATCAAAAGATTTAAACTATTTTCCGATTGAAGAACTAATTGGGTCTTTAATGACCTATGAAATGACTAATGTGGCACTTAACGAACATGAGAACCACCTTCCAAAGAACAAGAAGAATTTTGAACTTAGAACAATTGAAAACCACTCGAGTATAAGCTCAAGTGATGATGAACTTGAACTACTCATGAAATTTAAAAAGTTCATGAAAGAAAAATTAAAGAACAAAAAGAACACAACTACTTGCTATGAATGCAAGAAGAAGAAGAACACAAATTGGAATGAATCGAGCTCATCCAAAAACGATGAGAAAATCAACAAAGGCGACGTGGCAACCTATACCTTAACAACTTTTGACGATGAGGTAATCAAAATGCCTTTGATTTATTTCGAAATTACATGATGCTTTTCATGAGTTAATTTTAATTTAGTTTAGAATAATTATTTTTCTTGAAAATTGCATGTTTAAAAATGAAAATGTAAAAATTATGATCATGCTAGTAATTTTATGATAATGAAAATTGCATGTTTTATTTTAATGGAATAAAATATTAGATTTAATCTAATGATGATCCTATAAATGTTTTTCAAGAAGAAATAATGTGTATCTTGATGATTTCCAATTTTGATTGAGACCATGCTTGATGTCTTAATGAAAATATTAAGAAGTTTGATATCATGCTTAATGATGATGCATGGATTTTGTCTTGAAAACTAAGCTTGAAAAGTTAGATTCACCTAAAAAGAAAAATGCATGACTACAACAAACATAATAATCTTGATGGAAAATACTTTATGAAATTATATAATGAAAATTATGAAATTATGCATAATGATGTAATTATGTAATGAAAATATTAAATATTTTGAAACCATGTCTTGATGTCATGCATAATGATCATGCTTAATAAATTTTGAAATTATGCATAATCATTCTTGAGATTTATGGATTATCGATTTTTATGGTAATGAAAGTAGCTTTTTTAGTTTTTAAATGTTAATGTATGTTTCTAGCATAAATGAAAAAGGTATGCTTCTATGAAATAAATCACATGAATTGAAACAACTAAAAAGAGAAAAATATTTTTTCTTGAAAATTTATTTTTCTCTATCTTATCAATTTTTCACTAAGAAATTGATAAAGTTGTTTATGTCATTTTGAAAGATATGTTGATTTTGACGATTTGAATTTGAATGCATTTTATCAAAATCATGATCTTGGTTTATTGGAATTACTTGAGATTTTTTAATCGTTATCTCTTCTTTGTACTCCTATGATCTTTTCTTGGTATTTTACTTTAAGTGGTCTTATCTTTCATGACATGATTTCTTTGTATTTATAGCTTGTATGCCTTGAAATGATTGAAATATTTTACACCATCATGTTTTGCCCTTCTTCTTTCTTGTTTACAATGATAAAATGGGGAGAAGTTTTGATCATGCATCGTAGGATGCAACTTGACAAAATTAATACCATCATAATGTTAGAACCCTAGCAGATTCTAAGCTTGGGGTTGATCTCTTTAGGGGATCAGCCTCCTGGAACTCTATAGGGGTTCCTTCCTCCAAGTTGCTGCTCAAAGTCTGCAGAAAAGATTCATCTATTGCTTATGAAAAGAGGAGGAATACATAGCTATTTATAGGGCTTCTAAACCCTAACTCCTAATAGGACTCCTACTCAAGACTCCTACTTCTAACCAACTCCTAATAAGACTACTATTTAAGACTCCTACTCAAGACTCTTATTCCTTTACAACTCCTAATTCTTCTCTAAGAAATAACCTCCAAACCCTAGCCGGCCTCTTCACCTCTTTAATAAGGGTCGGCTTAGGTAGGTTTTACATGAATGCCCCTATCAATTAGGACTCTCCTAGCTAGAGTCCTAACAAACCCGCCCTCTTCAAATCAGCCTTGTCCTCGAGGCTGACGATTCATGAATTTTGGGAATTTGATCTTCAAGTCGTCATAGTTCTCCCAAGTGGCATCTTCTGTTGGTAGGTTCACCCACTGTATTAGCACTTCAGTAGTGGGTCGTCGTCGTCGAGTCACGATCCATTGATCAATAATGACACTTGGCTGGATCTGGAGTTCTCCTTGAGTAATCATATTTGGTAGGTGGCTTTGGGCTGTCTCCAAGCACCTATTTACAACTTTCGTCTGGCTGTTGGTTTGTGGGTGATATTGCATACTCCTTTTCAATTTAGTACCCTGCATAAGGAATAACTTTATCCAAAATTTGCTTGTGAAGATGCAAGTAGAATTTGTCATAAGCACAGTGCGTCCTTTATAGTGTAATTCTTTTGAGTCCCAATTGTAATGTGCCACGGAGCTTGATGCTTCTTCCAATTTTTTTATGATTTTACTGGTCTTTGGATCATCCTGCCATTCTATCTTAATATCCTTAAGGAAGTTACTGGTGGGAAGCAAAATGGCCGAAAGTTCAGCTTGCTCGACTAGCTGCGAAAGCGCATCTGCAACAACATTCTCTTTCCCCTTTTTGTAAGTTATTTCATAATCAAATCCAAGAAGTTTTGTTACCCATTTTTGCTGCTCAGGGGATGATATCTTTTGCTCCAAAAAGTACTTGAGGCTTTTATGGTCGGTTTTAATTTGAAATCGTCGACCGATCAAGTAGGGTCTCCACCTCGTTGCTACGTGCACAATGGCGAGCATCTCCTTATCATATGTTGACATGTTTTGATGGGAGAGAGATAATGCCTTGCTAGTGTATGCGAGTGGTCGACTATCTTGCATGAGAATGGCTTCAATTCTAACTCCAGATGCGTTGGCCTCAATAATGAAGGGCCGGTTAAAATCTGGTAGTGCTAGCACCGGCGTCGTCGTCATGGCTGCCTTAAGTTTGTCGAAGGCATCGGAGGCTTTGTCCGACCATTGGAAGATATCTTTTTTCAGTAAGGAAATAAGTGGTGCATTGATCTTTCCATAGTTTTTCATGAACTTGCGATTGTAGCCTATTAAACTGAGAAAGCCACGTAGCAATTTTATGTTCCACGAGGTCAGCCGATTCTGCATTGCTCCAATTTTGGAGGGGTCCACTGCCACACCTTCCTCTAATATGATATGCCCATGATATTCTACCTTCTGACAAAAATTCATAGTGGCCGTTGTGTGTTCAAAAGGCGGTTTTCGGTATGTCTTCTTTGCACACTCATATTTGATGATACCCGGATCGAAGGTCCAGCTTTGTGAAGATTTGTGCTCCCTTTCATCTAGCAATTCATCTGCTATTGGAATAGGGTATTTGTCCTTGATGGTTATGCCATTGAGGGTTTGGTAATCAATGCACATTCGCCATGTTTCGTCCTTCTTTCGTATGAAGAGCATCGGTGAAAAGTAGGGGCTGCAACTTGGCCGAATAACTCCTATTTCGGGCATCTCTTTTAGAATCCTTTCTATTTCATCCTTCTGCAGATATGAATGTTGATATAGCCAAGTATTTGCAGGAGGTTTGCCCAGAAGAATCGGTATACACTGATCATGCCGATGGGCAAGAGGTAGGTTGCGTGGTTCGTCAAATATATCTGAAAATTCAGCAAGCAAAGGAAGTAGGTTTGGATCTTCAAATTCTATTGGCTCTCCCTTAGTTTGCTGCTCAAGTTGTACCAAAAAGCCACTGCATGCTTTATGCAAAACCTTCTCCATTTGTTGTGTGCAAATCGTCATTACGTCGCCCCCATGTTTCCCGTGTAGAATCACCTGTTTCCCTTTACTGTGAAATCTCAAAATTAGTTTCATAAAATTCTAGAAAATATTACCTAATGTTGTCAACCATTCAATTTTGAGCATAGCCTCATGATCATCAAGAGAAAGGAGGAAGAAATCTGCAATTATCTCTTGGTCCTGCAGTAACAGTTTCTCCCGCGGGCGCCTACGATCACACTTCAAAATCCATCCGTTGGTGAACTTGACATCAAACCTACTGTAATAATGGATAGGTAAGGCCATCCGGACAGCAACTTTACTATCTAGGAAGTTATTAGTGCTGCCCGTGTCGATGAGAACAGTGATCGATTGTTGTTTGAGAAGGCCTTCAACTTTCATCGTTTGCGGGTTTGAGTAGCCAGCTAGTGCATGTACCGTAACTTTGATCGGTTGTGGCTCTTCTTCTGCATCTTCCTTTTCATTATCAAGGCTCTCTTCTAGATATTCAATAACCTCTTCTTCTACTGGTTCAATCATAAGAAGTCTCTCTTTTCTACAGTGATGCTCGCGGCTCCACGGCTCATCGCGGTGCCAACATAACTCCTCCGTAGATCGCTCCTGAAGCTCTTCTCTTGTCATCATTTTTGGTGCAGGGACTCGGTTGATAGTAGGGGGGGTTGAGGGCTTCTGTATTGTAGGTCAAAAAGTGATCCTAGTCCTATGAGCTTCATGGTTCAATCGCTCCTCTTGATGTCATGCGAAAGAGATGGCTGCCATAAACGTGTACGGTTGTCGTGCTTGAACTTCTCCCCGGATCTCCGGCTTCAAGCCCTCAATGAAGATCCCCAGTAGTTGTTTTTGAGACCAATCACAAGTTTGATTAGATAACCTTTCAAACCTAGTTTGGTACTCCTGAATGGTAGAGGTTTGTCGGATCTTTGCTAGTTGTTCGTCAATGTTCTTGTAATCGGTTGGTCCGAAGCGGATTAATAGTCTTTCTTTGAATTGTCACCATGAGAGGACTCCATGAGTATATTTAAACCAGTCAAACCACTGTATGGCATCCCCTTCAAGATGTATAGCTACAATTTCCACCATAGAAGCATCCGCAGTTTTGTGGTACCGAAAATATCGCTCTGTGCGCGAGATCCAACCAATCGGGTCTCCTTCTTCCCATCTAGGGAAGTCCACCCTCATGCGTGGATAGTTGAGATCAATCATAGAGCCTCCCCTCTCTTGGAAGTCATCTCTTTGGGCTTGGTGTGATTGGTTAGAGCTCTCTCCTTGATATGATTTCTTCGGGCTTGGTGGTCGGCCCAAACTGAGTTTGGTAAAGAGAGTCCGAATCTTATCCTCCATTCGCGCCTCCAAGGCTTCAAATTTAGCATTGATTGCCTCCTTAGATGTAATAGAATATGCCTCCAAATCTGTAATGTTAATATCTCTCTTTTGTTGTCGAGTTAAAGGCAAGTATAGGTTGAGAGAAGTGATGGTCGAAAGGGTTGGTGGATTGGTGGATGTAGGCTGCGGTTTAGGCTTGTTTTATGGCAGTTTTGGGTGCAGTTTGAGGGTGTGGTTTGGTGGAGTTTTAGAGCTGTGGATGAAAGTTTTAGATCTATGGTAGATGGCAGCAAAGTTTTGATAGAAATCAGTGGAAGTTTGCTGCAGAATTGTGTTGTCTTGTAAGAGCAGAATTGTCGTCGAAGAAACAGTGGTTTCTCACCAAAATTTCCACAAAAAACTTGAGAGATTTGAGGAGAGAATTGATAGCAAAATCTCAGTGTAATGACAGTAAGTATGTCCAATTTAATCGAGAAAATTTTGGCAGTATAACAGCAAAGAAATTGGTGCAAGTTGCGATAGCAGAATTCTCGTCGAAAAATTTCAACGGTTTGCGACGAAAATTTACAGCAACACAAAATCGTTTTTAGAGGTGAATTCCTTAATAGATCAATCTTAGATGGAAGCCAAGGTGATCTATGAAATATATAAGAAATTTTGTTCAAAAAGATTGCAAATAGATCGGTTAAGGCAACAATATGCTGCTGAAATTTTCTACAACACAGATTTTCAAGTGTCACAGATTGGACGTGAAATATCAGTAGTTTATATTGAGAATTTTTTGACGAAACCAAAGGAAAATCTACTGTTAGGAAGTGTCAAAGCTATCATAAAATTTTCATAGAGATTTGGACAGAAAAATATAGTAGCAAGATTAAACAATTTGTACTATGCGACTGGAATTTCACAGTGCAGATTTTCAAGTATAGTAGTTTAGACGTAAAAGATTAATGGTTTATATTAAGAATTTTTTGACAAAACCAAAGAAAAATCTGCTATTAGGATGTGTCAAAGCTGTCATAAAAATTTTGTAGAGATTTGGATAGAAAAATTGTAGTAGCAAGATCAAACAAACTGTGTTGTGCGGTTGAAATTTTACAGTACAGATTTTCAAGTACAGCAGATTAGATATAAAAGATCAATGCTTTATATTGAGAATTTTTTGATAAAACCAAAGGGAAATCTGCTGTTAGGAAGTGTCAAATCTGTTATAAAAATTTTGTAGAGATTTGGATAGAAAAAACGCGGTAGCAAGATCAAACAGATTATGTTATATGGTTAGAATTCTGCAATGTATCTTTCGTCGTAGAGATGAAAACTTTGCGACCAAAAGTTTATGCAGCAATATAAGAACAAATTTTTTTTTTGGATTTTTGAATAAGGATAACTAAATTGCAGCAGCAGTAAGGTAGGAAACTAGAACCTGTTGCAATTCACGGGGAGATCAAAGAATGATCCGGGGGGGTGGAGATGACCATGGAATTTGGCGACGATCTTTTAAGCAATTGTGGGAATTGCTTTGGGTGGCTGTGGAAGGGATGATGGATGGCTGTGGAAGGGCAGTGAGATGCCAAGAACGTTGCTCTGATACCAAGTGTTAGAACCCTAGCAGATTCTAAGCTTAGGGTTGATCTCTTTAGGGGATCAGCCTCCTGAAACTCTATAGGGGTTCCTTCCTTCAAGTTGCTGCTCAAAGGCTGCAGAAAAGATTCATCTATTGCTTATGAAAAGAGGAGGAATACATAGCTATTTATAGGGCTTCTAAACCCTAACTCCTAATAGGACTCCTACTCAAGACTCCTACTTCTAACCAACTCCTAATAAGACTACTATTCAAGACTCCTACTCAAGACTCTTATTCCTTTACAACTCCTAATTCTTCTCTAAGAAATAACCTCCAAACCCTAGCCGGCCTCTTCACCTCTTTATTAAGGGTCGGCTTAGGTAGGTTTTACATGAATGCCCCTATCAATTAGGACTCTCCTAGCTAGAGTCCTAACACATGATTTGAAATGCTATGATTTGTTACCAAAATGACGTATAATGAATGCTTTAAATGATAAATATTTGGTATCATGATCAAAATATTGATAAATGCTTAAAAATTTTAATATTTTAGTATCATGTATGATATGCTCATAATGATGATTGATTTATTTTATAGTATCGTGCATGAAAAAGGAAATGTATGGTTTTGAAATTGTGCATGTTTTAATTTAAAAATATAATGATGTACAAATAAGATTGATACTTACCTTTGTCATGATTTAGAAATTGATGTAAAGGGATAAAGAGATACAAAATTGTATTCTTCCCTTCTTTTTGATAATGACAAAGGGGGAGCAAAACTTGCGAGAAAGTAAATTTACTAGCTTGCACAATTCAAGAAGAGTGCAAAAATATGCTAGCTTGCTCATCTCAAAAGAGAAGCAAAGAAGTGCTATCTTGCCTATCTCAAGAAGCAAAAAATGTTAACTTGCAAATCTAGAAAAATTTACAAACTTGTATATTTTAAGAAGAGTTGCTTTCTTGAACATCTCAAAATTGCTAGCTTGCATGTTTTAAAATGTTGTAAAATTTTTGCTAGCTTGTATGTTGTAAACTTGCTATCTTATTACCTTGCATATCTAAAACTTGATAGCTTGCATGATGTAACACTTGTGAGGATTTTCTAGCTACAAGTTGCATGATGATAAAACTTGATATTATGTTTTTCATGTAATAATTTGAAATTATGTCCAAACACATGAAAGGTAGACTTCTCCTTTTTGTTGATGACAAAGGGGGAGAAGTATGATTATGTTATGCATGATGACGTATTGCAAATATTCATGATGAAATTTACAATGACTTGAATTCAGCTTGAATTCAAGGTTCTATCAATATGGCATATTGATAAGTTTGTTTAAACTCCGGGAGTTTGTTTTAACTTCGTCATCAATTGGTTATTATCATCAAAAAGGGAGAGATTGTTGAATCTCATATTTTAATGATGAAACCAATTGATAAGTGTTTATGTTTTAATCTGCATTTTGAGTGACGCAGGATGCTTTGATCAGGATGAGACAATTAAAGCAGGAAAAATCATGTTGTGCCAGAGGAAAATATGTAAGAAGATTGGACATTGAGCCGGAGGACAAAAGGCTTCGGGCCATGGATTCGGGCATCGGGCTAAGAAAAGCAGATATTGTGCCAAGGATATCGAAGTTGCGGAGTCAACTGGCTGATTGGGCAATAGGTCGTAAGAGATGACGATGCGCCGAAGAATCGGATGAAGCTTCAAGGGACCAATGACATGCCGAACAATATGATTAATGCTTAGTATTAATTGTCTAGATCGAAGTGTGTTTCTACATGTGCAGAATTAACTACGATAGCAAGATATAAAGTAAAATGAAGTCCCAGAGTCAAAGACGCAATTTCGTTGGGAGTTCGAGAGTTCGTCGGAAGTCCAAACGTTTGTCGCAAGTTCTGCAGGAACCAGCCGAGAAGTCCAAGAGCTTGCCAGAAGAAGCTTGTTGAAACTCACCAAAAAGATCATTTTAAAGTCTAGGAGCTTGCTAGGAGTCTGTCAGAACATTGCTGAGAGATCATCGCAAGTTCATTGGAAGATCGTCGAAAGCTCGTCGAAAGAAACTAGACTTACGGACTTGTTTAGCTTAGAATATGCCTTAGGAATCGTAGTTAGCACATAATTGGGTTTGAATTTGGGTCAACCCAATTAGGGGCCAATTGGGCCCATTTAAGGACTGTGTTGGGCCCAATAAGAGACCCAAACAATGACCCAAGAGGTAGCACCATCGTGGCACAGTCTTCAAGATTGTGTCAAGCGATGGTACCGTTGGTTTGAGCGGTGGTACCGCCCAGACACAACCTTTGAGAAGGCTACAGGCGGTGGTACTGCCCAGTGTTAGGTGGTGGTACCGCCTAGTATAGTGTTAGTGTCAGACTGACACTGGCGGTGGTACCGCCCAGCGTAGGTGGTGGTACTGCCCGTGGCCAGGAAACCCAGGATGAGATATTTTTAGGCTCCAAGTTTGAATCAACTTGATGCCTTTAAATACCCTTCTTATCCCTGGTTAAAATACACAAGTATTGAGAGTAAAAAGGAAAGAAACTTTGATGTAATCTTGTGTGAAACTCCTATCAAAGTTCTAAGTGTTAGAATAGTTTGAGAGAGGAGTGAGTGGGGGTGTAAGGGTTATCTCCTAAACCTAGTAAAAGGAGAAAGAGTTGTAAGAAGGAGGTTGATCTTCACTTATAAAGGAAGATCAATAGTGGATGTCGATGGCCTCGACGGAAGAGGATTCGGTGGAGTGGATGTAGGTCATGACGACTGAACTACTATAAAATCGGCATGTTCTTCTCTGGTTTGCATTTCTATATTTGAGCAATTTACTTTACTACAAACCTCTTAAGTTGCTTTACATCCACTACACTCTTTTGTAAGCTTTCAAGCTATCTTTAGGAAAACGCTTTCAAGTGAACCTCTCTCTAAAACGGTTTTCGTCGAAATTGATTTTTATCATACGAAGGTTTTTTGAACCGACGTAAATTTTACGACTGCACTAATTTATCCCCCCCCCCCCTCTTAGTGTTGTTTGCTTTCCTAACATACTTCAAGTGTTGAATGGGCTATACAACCAGCTCAATTCAACCTTGTTAAGGGCCTAGTTGGCCCCTAACTGAGTTAGTGGGATCACCTCCCAATCCTAACTCAACTTAAGGACTAACTATGATAATTAAGACATTTAATAAGCAAACTCTATTCGGATTGTCGATTGTTCTTTTAACAATCTTTCGACGAACTTCTTGGTGAACTTCTAGCGAACTCCCAACGAACTCTCAGCAAACTCCCATGAACTCTTAGCGAACTTCTGACAAATTCTCGGCGAGCTACCGATGAACTCTCAGCAAACTTCTGGCACATCGTTTGAATCTTCGTTGTATCGTCCGATCTTTGACTCTAGCCCAACATTTACTTTATGCCTTACCACTATCGTAGTTAATCCTGCATACTTATCTTAACATATAGATTAGATCAAACAACTTACCAATTGATTTCATCATTAAAATCTGAGATTCAACAATCTCCCCCTTTTTGATGATGACAACTAATTTGTAATGGAGTTAACCTTAACTCCTCCTATCTATATGTCATACTTGAGAGAATACAAACTTGAATTAACAACCTTGAATTCAAGCTTAAATCGATTTTAAATAGAAATCACATGCATTGTGCACCAACATAGTTTTAAGTCATCAAGATATTAAACGCACAATTTCATCACTTCATTCATGATAAAATACTTCAGGCATAGCCTTTCATGAAATGTCATCATGATATAATTTGTATGATAGCATTCAAAAGTTCACAATATTAAGAATCCAATATTACATAATTATATGGTAACATTAAAAATTCTCAACATTAAAGAGATCATAACATCAAGGTGAACACAACATCAAAAGTTCACAACATCAAGGGTTTTCAACATAAAAGAGATCACAACATTAAAGTGAATACAACATCAAAAGTTCACAACATTAAAGTAAGAGATTCCGTCAACTTCTCCCCCTTTGTTATCAGCAAAAAGACATACATAGTTATTTATGTAGTGGCAAGTCAAAATGGTGAAACAAAGTATTAAGTTGTCGATGAATCTGCTACAACTCAGTTAAAAATTGATCTTGATATTGTTCAAATTGATCTATTCAAGTCCCTATATCCTCGGTAGATGAGGAGGGTGCTTACTCTATTAGAGGTGTTGCCTCAAAGGGACCAGTAGGAGGAGATTGATTTCCTCCTAAATATTGGTGTTTCAGGTTCTGGATCAGGTGGGAGGGGATCAGTCCTTCTAGGTAATCTAGTCCATATCCCATTTATCACTATACACCTTAATCTTCTTAGTAGATCACTATTTATGATGTTGAACCTATCTAGTTTCAATATTTCTTCATTAGGTGGAATGGCTATGTCATATGCATGGATTAGTCTAGTGATCAAGCCACCATATGGAAGCATCCTGTCCTTTTTTAATAGTTCAATCATGTTTTGTTGTATTAGATAACCAAAATAATTGTCATGTCCCTTCATAATCCAATACATCGTACCTAATTCCATTTGGCTAACTTCACTATAATAATATTGTTTTGGAAGTATTATACTTATCAAGATGTGATGAAACAATTTGGTGTTGAAAGGTAGTAAATGTTCATAGCTTTTCGGAAGGATAGACATGTTTGAATTACCAAAAATTATGCCTAAGGCATCAGAATAAGTGGTTCCAACTGATTCTTTGTCCCATTATCTTCTAAAGTAATAACCTCTACTTTTCTTAGCAATTCCTATGAAGTTGCAAATTATGCTATCCGTAATGAGTATATGATATCCTAAGAGATAAGTGGAGAGCCTATCATGTTCATCCACATGCAAGTTGTTGTAAAATAACCTAACAAGTCTAAGATAGATAGGTTCACTTATTTTAAGGATTGGGAGGATATCTAGGTTAGCAAACTATTGAATTAGTTCCAAATTGCTTAATTCCTCTAAATCTACGTATTTTCCCTTTTGAACATTTCTAGACTCTATGGTTGGAAATTTAAGGGCATGTTGACGAGAATCAAAAATTAGAGAGTCATAGGTTTCATCTAATCTCCTCTTCCCTTTGTCTCTTGAGAATCTTCTAGAAGTCATGGAGACTACATTTATTAAGAACAAATGAGAAGAAATAACATGTAATGCAAAGAAGGAAACAATTTGGTTTAGGGATTACCTTAGTAGTTTATCCTTCTTGATCACCAAAAGGGAGTTTGAGATTGATCCTTGATTTAGTAGAGAATGGGGATTCTATTGAGTTATTAGAGGGAGAGCAAGAGGAATAAGGGATTTGGGGATTTTTGGAGAGGTGTAGATATAGTTGGGGTTGATTCTGTTAGGATCGGAGCGGCACTAAGAGGGGGTGAATAGGTGCAGTGGATTAACACGTCGGTTTTGGAAAATCTTTTGTACGATAAAAATCGAACTCAGAAGTGCTTAACTTGAAAGCGTGTTCGTAAAAGTGTGCAGCAAAAGTAATGAGGAAGTAAAGCACGTATGAAGGTTTACAGTAAGGTAAATAGCAATAAGTAAATGCAAACCAGAGAACACGCCAATTTTTAAGTGGTTCGGTCAAAATGACCTACATCCACTTGCGAAGCCTTCTTCGATGAGGCTCCTAACTTCCACAAGCAAATCACTTTGAAGGGGAACGACAAATACCCCTCTTACAACCTTTTACAAGTGGTTCACACTCTTACAAATTTTCAATGAGAAAGAAGGAGGTGAACACTCAAGCAATTGAAAACAAGACTTGCTAAAGACTTTGCTAAGGCTTTTATCTCAATCTATTGCTTCTAAAAAGTTATATTCTTTACTGAGAATTGAGGGGTATTTATAGGCCCCAAGAGGATTCAAATTTGGGCTCCAAATTTTGAATTCTCTTAGGTTTCCGAGGCTGGTGGTGCCACCGCCTGTCCATGTCATACTGACTAGTGACTGGCGATGCCACCGCCTGTCGATGGCGGTGCTACCGCCTATCAATTTTCACATTGACAATGTTCTGGCAGTGCCACCGTCGGAATTCCCAGGTTTTGGGCAATGCCACCGCCCGAACTCTCAAGTGCTGGGCAGTGCCACCGCCTAGTCCGGCGGTACCACTGCCTGATACTTTAGGCTCTGGGCGGTGCCACCGCCTACACTATTTCAGCTCACTAGTTGGGCTTTAAACTTGGCCCAAACTAGTCCGAACTCGGGCTCAATTGGCCCCTAACCGGGTTATAGGATTAACCCTTAATCCTAACCCTAATTACATGTAAACTACAAAATTAAAAACATAGTCCTAAGCATGTTTTTAACCGACAACATTGAGTTTCCTTCCGGCGAGCTTTTCGGTGATCTTTCGGCGGACTTCCGATACATCCTCGAATTTCTTCCGGCGGACTCCCAGCAGGCTCCCAATTTTGTGACGAGTTCAGCGAGTAGTCGAGCCTTCTCGGTGATCTCCGCGAACCTCCGACGATCTCTTCGGCGGACTTCCGAAAACTCCGACAAGTCCACGATTTCTTCTCGGTTGGCTCCGGCAGCATCTCCGATGAATCTTCGAACTCTCAAACACTCATCAAACTTGACTTCAGTATCCTTGCTTTATATTTTCAGGCTATCATAGTTAATCTTGTACACTTAACTCAATAATATGGATTAGATCAATTAACCCATCAATTGATTTCATCATCAAAATTTGAGATTCAACAATCTCTCCCTTTTTGATGATGACAATCAATTGATGACGGAGTTAAACATAACTCCCCCTATCCATATGCCATATTATGAAAAAACTAAAAACACTTGAATTCAATCTTTTGAATTCAAGCCTAAACTGATAAGTTCTATCCGTTGAACTTATCATTATTCTCTTTAAGCATGAGCAAATACGAAACTTCGTATTTCTCATCATTTCAAGCTATGAAAATCATTTTCAAGTCAATTGATCACTTCAACAAGAGATAAGAATTTTCAACATGAATTGCATGATATAAGTGTAAGACATGATTTCATATGATCAATCAATCTTGCGATATTCTCAAAGAATTTTGTGATGCATATAAGACATTTGCATTACACAAGCGTTTGCAATTCATATAAGTCATGCTATTGATGCGTATTAGACATTTTCATTTTTGTAATTTATATAAGTCAAGTCATCACAAGTCATTTTTTCATCTTTTGCTCATTCTTCTCCCCCTTTGTCATCAACAAAAAGGAGATGGGAATTTAAGCAGAGAATTTGTGGTCATAAAATCATTAGAAAAGAAATCTAGCCTTAAGATCGATCATACAAAATTCAACATCCATCCAAAATTCATCTTATAAAACAAATCAGCATTCATCTAGAATTCATTAAAAAAAATTCAGCTTTTATTCAAAATTCATCTGATTAAGAAGCATGGCTGTTATACAAAACTCTAACTTGGCATTAAGAGTAATCATACAAGAATCACATAAGAAGGGATATCGATTAATCTTTAGGAGGATATCCATAGTTCTTATACATGACATCTATTTTTTGATTCATTTGTCGCAGTTCCTTCAAATTTTCGATTTGTTGAATTTGAATTTGCTCTTGCTGTGATTTAAGTTGGTCTTGTTATGATTTGATCTGATGTAATTCTATCATTATGAGTTCTTCAAAAGATGAAGCAGGAGCTGAAGGTGCTTCAGCAAAGGGACTAGGAGGAGGAGATTCATTTCCCCTAAAAATTGGTGTTTCGGGGTGTTCTATTGGTGGGGGAATTGGATCAGTCCTTCTAGGTTGCCTAACCCATATACCATTGCTAAATGTACATCTAAGTCTTTTCAGTAGATTCTTATTGATGGTGTTAAAACGATCAACTTGAATTATTTCTGTTAGGATCAAGAGCACTAAGAGGGGGGGTGAATTAGTGCAGCGGAAAACTTTCGACGATTTATAACGACGTTCGTATAATAATAAGAACGATTTCGGTATGAAAGTCAATTCGGAAATTGCTTTAACTTAAGATCAAGTAAAGTGCAGTTAAAGCAAAGCTATGGAAGTAGTTGCAGTTAAGATAGAGAACAAAATGTAAATGCAAACCGAGATTTAGAGTGGTTTGGTCAATCTTGACCTACATCCACTTTTGGCTTCCTCCTCCGATGAGGTCACCGACGTCCACTAGAGGCCTTCCTTCAATAGGCGAAGGCCAACCACCCTTTTACAGTTTCACTCCTTTTGACGGGCTTAGGAGACAACCCTTATAGATTTTTCACTCCTCTCTTGAATGATCAAAACTTTGAAGAAAAGAGGGAGAAGAACTTCTAGCCTTTTACAACACTTTTAAGCTCTCAAAATCTCAGAATAAATGCTAAGTTTCGGTGCCCTTTCATGCATGAAAGGGTGGGGTTTATATAGGCCCCAAACTGATTTGAATTTGGAGCTCAAAAATGTCAATTCCCATGTTTTTGGGGTCCTGGCGGTACTACCGCCATAAATGGGTGGTACTACCGCCTGACAGAGCTCGGAGACCGAGCTCGGGCGGTACCACCACCTGACAGGGGCGGTGCTACCGCCCAGTCTCACTCGGAGACTGAGCCCAGGCGGTGCCACCACCTGACAGGGGCAGTGCTACCGCCCAGTCTCACTCGAAGACTGAGCCTAGGCGGTGCCACCACCCAGCCTCACTCCGAGACTCAACTGTTGGGTGCCAAGGAATTTGGGTCCGAATGGGCTGATCCATTCGGCCCAATTGCCCCAAGATTAAGTTAATGGGATCACCTCCCATTTCTAACTTAATCATCATGCTAACTACAATATTTTTCAAGACATTTACTACAACTTGCTCCGGTGCGTCAATCGCTTCTTCTGTCGAGCTTCCGACGAACTTCCGGCGATCATCCGATGAACCCTCGGCGATGCTCCGGCAGACTTCCGGCAAACTCCTGGACTTGCGATGATCCACTTGGCGAGTTCCAATGAGCTTCTTTTGCAAGCTCCTGGACTTCTCGGATTTGTTCCCGTAGAACCTCCGATGACCGTCCGGACTTCCGTCGAACTCTCGAACTCCCAACGTGATCATAGTCTTGACTTCGGCACAACTCCTGTTGCATGTCTTACTTTCATCGTAGTTAATCCTGCACACTTATCTCAACATATGGATTAGATAACAAATGACAATTGACTTCATCATCAAAATTCGAGATTCAACAATTTCTTCGTCAAGCAAGACACAAATATCATGGGCAAGTATTAATCGAGTAATTAACCCCCCATATGGTAACATGGTGTCTTTAGCTATTATATCCTACATGTGTTGCTGGATTAAGTATCCAAAGCAATTATTTTGTCCGGTTATAATCCAATACATGGTGCTTAGCTCTATTTAACTCATTTCATCAAGATGAAATTGCTTGGGAAGTAGTATGCTAGTCATGATGTGATGAAGAATTTTAGAGTTAAA
The DNA here is from genome assembly GCA_004837865.1 of Musa balbisiana. NCBI lineage: Eukaryota > Viridiplantae > Streptophyta > Magnoliopsida > Zingiberales > Musaceae > Musa > Musa balbisiana. The sequence continues at coordinate 35,962,390 of CM017188.1, forward strand.
CGGTAGTAGGTGCTCGTAACTCTTGGGTATCATGCTTGGGTTCAGATTTTCAAAGATAGTTTCTAAGGCTTCGAAGTAAATTGCTTCGATCACATTGACATCCCATTTATTTCTAAAGTAATAGCCACTATCCTTTTTAGTAATTCCAATTAGTTCATAAATAGTACTATCAAAGATTCTAATCTGTGTTCCTAAAAGGTAAGTACTTAGGCTTTCGTTGTTCACACACAAGTTTGCATAAAATAGCCTAACTAACCTAGGATAAATTGGTTCATTAATTTGTAGGAGATGTAAAACATCTAAATGTGCAAACCACCTAATGGGTTCTAGGTTTCCTAGTTCATTTAGATCAACGTGTTTACCCTTATGTATAGTTCTTGTTTCGAAATTTGGAAATCTAAGTGCTACTTCTTTAGATCTAAAAAGATTTTGGTCATATGAATCTCCTTCCAACCTTTTCCCTTTTGATCTTGTTGATCTCTTGGGAGCCATTATCTATACAAGATGATGGATCAAGAATATGAAACTGTGAAGAGTAAGCAAAATAATGAGAAGAGGAAGAAAAGATTTCAGATTTTACCTTATGGAGAATTTCTTGAAAGATAGAGAGCTTGAACCAACAAGAATCCCTCTCCTAGGCTTCTAAAGGTTGGAATGAGGGTTAGAGAGGTTGTGGGAGAGCTTGAACCAATTTCTCACGGGTTGGGGGGCGGTTCCACCACTGGCCCTAACCCTTCTTATAAAGGGGATCTTGGGTGGTGCCACCGCCAATCCGAGCGGTGCTACCACCTAGCGATCGAGCGCATAGGCGGTGCTACCGCCGGTTCTGGTGGTGCCACCGTTGGCATGCCACGGAAGAAAAAAAATTTTCTTTCTTCCCTCTTTTTTGTTTTTCAAAGGTGTTTGGCTCAAGATAGGATAGGATCTTGGGTTGTACTTTAATATGTCATTTGGAATCGAAAGAGAAGGAGGAAATCAAATCCACAAAAGAACGGAAAGAGTATGAAAAAACTTTTTGAAAAATATATTCAAACAAGTTTATTCTTAGGGACAATTTAACATGCCTAGTTCCCTTCTAATGAATTCAAATTGGTCTTTATTTAAGGCTTTTGTAAAAATATCTGCTAGTTGATGCTTTGTGTCAATAAACTCTAGAATGACATTGTTGTTAAGGACATGATCGCGTATGAAATGATGCCTAACGTCAATATGCTTAGTTCTAGAGTGCTGAATTGGATTTTTGGTAAGACATATGGCACTTGTAATATCACATTTTATAGGAATGTTTTTCAAATGAATTCCATAGTCTTCTAATATATTCTTCATCCAAATAACTTGTGCACAGCATGCACTTACAGCAATGTATTCGGCTTCCGTCGTAGATAGTGCAATTAAATTTTGTTTCTTGGAAGTCCAAGAAACAAGTGCATGTCCTAAAAATTGGCATGTTTCGGATGTGTTTTTTCAATCTATCCTGCATCCGCCAAAATTGGCATCTACATAAGCTATTAAATCGAATTTATCGGATTTCGAATACCATAATCCTAAATTTGGAGTTCCTTTAAGATATCTAAATATTCTTTTAACACTCTTAAAATAAGATAATTTAGGATTAGATTAAAACCTAGTGCAAAGTCTTACACTAAACATGATATCTGGTCTAGTCACGGTGAGATAGAGTAGACTACCTATCATTCCCTTATACATTTTTTGATCAAAATTTTCACTATTTTCATCCATATTTAACTTAGTCGAAGTACTCATAGGAGTGTTTATTGATTTTGAACCATCCATATTAAATCATTTTAACAATTCTAATGTATATTTAGATTGGTTAAGAAATATACCATCACTAAGTTGTTTGATTTGCAATCCTAAAAAAAAAGTTAATTCACCCATTAAACTCATTTCAAATTCATGACTCATACACTTGGCAAATGATTCACATAGTGATTCATCCGAAGAACCAAAAATAATATCGTCAACATAAATTTGCACAATAAGAAAATTATTTTTAAAGTGTTTGATAAACAATGTAGTATCAACCTTGTCTTTGGTAAAATTATTTAAAATAAGAAAGGAACTAAGCCTTTCATACCAAGCTCTAGGAGCTTGTTTCAAGCCATAAAGAGCCTTAGTCAATTTGAATACATGATTAGGAAGCAAAGAATTTTTAAATCCGGGAGGTTGTTCGAATATACTTCTTCAGAAATAAAACCATTCAAGAAGGCACTTTTGACATCCATTTGAAATAGTTTAAAATTATTACTACTAGCATAGGCAAGGAGCATCCTAATGGCTTCTAATCTTGCCACAGGAGAGAAGGTTTCTTCATAGTCAATACATTCTTCTTGGTTGAAACCTTTGGCTACTAATCTAGCCTTGTTTCTAACCACGATACCGCATTCGTCTTGCTTGTTTCTAAAGACCCATTTAGTACCAATGACTAAATGGTCACTAGGTATAGGAATAAGCTTCCATACCTTATTCCTCTCAAATTGGTTTAATTCCTCTTGCATTGCAATGACCTAAGAATCATCTTTCAAGGCCTCGTCAATGCATTTAGGTTCGATTTGAGAAAAGAAGGTGGCGTTAGCACAAAAATTCTTAAAGAAAGAATGAGTTTGAACCCCTTTTGATGTATCTTCTATAATTTGCTCCTTTGGATGAGCATCTACATACTTTCATTCCTTGGGTAAGGAAATTTCAGAAGAAGATGCATCCAAGTTGCTATTTTGAGGAGGAGGATCCTTTAAATTCAAATTATCAAAGCCAAGATCATCATCAAAATCATTTTTCTTCAACTCAAAAATTTCATTAAAAACTACATGAATAGACTCTTCTATAACTAAGGTTCTTTTATTAAAAACATGAAAAGCCTTAGAAACAGAAGAGTAACCAAGAAAGATGCCTTCATCGGATTTAGCATCAAATTTTCCTAAGGCATCCTTTTCATTTAAAATAAAGCATTTGCAACCGAAAACTTTAAAATAAGAAACATTTGGTTTTTTGTTATTCCATAATTCATAGGGAGTTTTTGATAGAGATGATCTTATTAGAACCTTATTTATGATGTGGCAAGCCGTATTCATGGCTTCGGCCCAAAAATACTTGGGTAGACTATGTTCATTCAACATAGTTCTTGCCATTTCTTGTAGGTTTCTATTTTTTCTTTCAACTACTCCATTTTGTTGAGGATTTCTTGGAGTGGAGAAGTTGTGGTTATATCCATTAACTTCACAAAAACTTTGGAAGTCATGGTTTTGAAATTCGCCACCATGATCACTCCGAATTGATAAAATCATGAAGCCTTTTTTATTTTGAGTGAGTTTACAAAATTTAGAGAAACATTTGAAACAATCACTTTTGTGAGCCAAAAAATAAGTCCAAGTGTATCTAGTATAATCATCTACAATTACAAAAGCATATTTGCTTCCTCCTAGACTTGTCATGTCAATTGGTCCAAATAGGTCCAAATGAATCAATTATAATGGTCTAGAGGTGCTAATTTGATTTTTTGGTTTGAAACTAGTTTTTATTTGTTTACCTAGTTGACAAGCATCACATACTTTGTCCTTAACAAACTTCATATTGGGAATCCCTTGTACTAATTCTCTAGATGAGATTTTAGATATTAGTTTCATACTTGCATGGCCTAATCTCCTATGCCAAAGCCAAGCATCATCATTTAAAGTGGAGAAGCACATTTCATTACTTAGTTCATCAAGGTTGATGGTGTAGAAATTATTTTGTTTTATAGCAATCATTGACAAGTTATTGTTTGATTTTTCAATAATGCACGCATTAGATTCAAATCTAACGATATAACCTTTATCATATAATTGACTAATACTTAAGAGATTATGTTTTAATCCATCAACTAGTAATACATCATTAATTGAAAAACATAATTTGTTACCTATGATTCCCTTGCCAATGATTTTGCCTTTGTTGTTGTCTCCGAAGGTGACATACCCTTCTTCTTTGCTAGTGAGCATAGAGAAATGAGATGGATCTCTAGTCATGTGTCTTGAGCATCCACTATCTAGATACCATCTCTTGCTCCTAGCTTGTAGGTTTGTCTACAAAAGAGGATGGTTTTTAAGTACCCATTTGATTTTGGGTGTCTCAAAAATTGATCTATCAATTTTGTTATTCATCATTGAAGTATTAATAGTTCCTTTAGGAACCCATATCAACTTATGTGAACTAATTTTCCTAAATGGACATTTGTCAGCAACATGTCTGAATTTGCAACAAAAGTTGTATTTCAAACAAGGTGAAACGTGTAATGTGGGTCCTTTAATGAAAGTGGTAGGATTTTGGTGAGATCCTCTCACAAAACCAATTCCACTTCTATTTGCAACATAACCCTTGTTTGCAAGGATCATGTCCAATCCCTTGCTACCGACCTTAAACTTGTTTAAGGTCTCTTTAAGCAACAAATTTTTATTTTTTATTGCTTCTAAGTGTTCGCACTTAGATCATGGGGGAGTTTGAAGATTATCAAGCTTATTTTGAAGTAAAACATGCTCTTTCTTTAAAAGATTAAACTTCTTACTAATAGTTCTACACTCATCAAATAATTCGTGAAAAGTGATAGAAAGTTCATCAAAAGATAAATCTTCATTAATTAAATCATATACCTCTTCTCCTAAAGCCATTAGCATAAAGTTTGCCTCCTTTTTGTTGCTAGCTTCTTCGCTTTCTGAATCACTTGAATTGTCCCAAGTCGCCTTTAAAGCTTTCTTCTTCTTTGGTTGCTTCTTCTTGGCTTGGGGGCATTCATTTTTGAAGTGCCCCGGCTTCTTGCATTTGTAGCATATTACTTAGTCCTTTTTATGTTCAAGTTTGTTTTTGGTGTTATTTTTAAATTTGTTCTTTCTTATAGATTTTTTAAAATTTTGAGTTAAAAGTGCAATGTTATCGTCACTGTCCTCATCACTTGATGTTCCTTTCAAGTGGTCTTCTTGTGATGTAAGTGCCATATCCTTCCTGTTCTTTGGAAGGGGGTTCTCGAGCTCTTCATAAGCATGACATGTCATTTCATAAGTCATTAGAGACCCAATAAGCTTTTCAAGAGGAAATGTTTTAAGGTCCTTGGCCTCTTGAATGGCCGTAACTTTTGGATCCCAACTTTTTGGGAGAGATCTTAAGATTTTAGTTACTAGTTCAAAGTTGGAAAAATCTTTACCAAGAGCTTTGAGTCCATTGATGACATCCGCAAAACGGGTGTACATGTCTCCGATGGACTCACTTGGTTTCATTCGGAAAAGTTCATAAGAGTGCATAAGAATGTTGATTTTGGACTCTTTCACTCGGCTAGTGCCTTCATGAGTGACCTCAAGAATTCTCCAAATATCAAAAGCCGAATCACAAATTGAAACGCGATTAAATTCATTTTTGTCTAGTGCAAAAAACAAGGCATTCATAGCCTTTGCGTTTAAAGCAAAAACCTTCTTCTTCGATTCATTCCATTCGCTCATCGGAAGAGAAGATTTTTTAAATCCATTTTCGACAATATTCCAAAGATCAAATCCATGGAAATGAGGAAGATCCTCATATGAGTCTTCCAATATGTGTAATCCGACCCATTAAACATAGGTGGATGTGTAATAGAATGACCCACATGCATGCCGGAGTAAGCCATCTCTCTTGGGTATTAAACCAAATATGAGAGTGAGCCTCGCTCTGATACCAATTGTTAGGATCGGAGCGGCACTAAGAGGGGGGGGTGAATTAGTGCAACGGATTAAAATATCGGTTTTGGAAAATCTTTCATACGATAAAAATCGAACTCGGAAGTGCTTAACTTGAAAGCATGTTCGTAAAAGTGTGCAACAAAAGTAATGAGGAAGTAAAGCATGTATGAAGGTTTGCAGTAAGGTAAATAGCAATAATTAAATGCAAACCAGAGAATACGCCAATTTTAAAGTGGTTCAGTCAAAATGACCTACATCCACTTGCGAAGCCTTCTTCAATGAGGCTCCCAACTTCCACTAGCAAATCACTTTGAAGGGGAAGGACAAATACCCCTCTTACAACCTTTTACAAGTGGTTCACACTCTTACAAATTTTTAACAAGAAAGAAGGAGGTGAACACTCAAGCAATTGAAAACAAGACTTGCTAAAGACTTTGCTAAGGCTTTTATCTCAATCTATTGTTTCTAAAAAGTTATATTCTCTAATGAGAATTGAGGGGTACTTATAGGCCCCAAGAGGATTCAAATTTGGGCTCCAAATTTTGAATTCTCTTGGGTTTCCGAGGCTGGCGGTGCCACCACCTGTCAATGTCATACTGACCAGTGACTAGCGATGCCACAACCTATCGGTGGCGATGCCACTGCCTATCAATATCATACTGACTAGTGACTAGTGGTGCCACCGCTTGTCTAGCGGTGTCATCGCCGGAATTCTCAGGTTCTAGGCGGTGCCACTGCCCGAACTCTTGGGTGTTTGGCGGTGCCACCGCCTAGTCCGGCGGTACCACCACCTGATACTTCAGTCTGGCGGTGTCACCACCTACACTATTTCAGCTCACTGGTTAGGCTCTAAACTTGGCCCAAACTAGTCCAAACTCAGGCCCAATTGGCCCCTAACCGGGTTATAAGATTAACCCTTAATCCTAACCCTAATTACATGCAAACTACACAATTAAAAATATAGTCCTAAGCAAGTTTTTAATCGACAATGTCGAGTTTCCTTCCGGCGAGCTTTTCGACGATCTTCCGGAGGACTTCTGATACATCCTCGGATTTCTTTCGGCGGACTCCCAATAGGCTCTCGATTTTGTGACGAGTTCAGCGAGTAGCCGAGCCTTCTCCGTGATCTCTGCGAACCTCCGACGATCTCTTCGGCGGACTTCTGAAAACTCCGACAAGTCCCCGATTTCTTCTCGGTTAGCTCCGGCAGCATCTCCGACGAATCTTCGGACTCTCAAACACCCATCAAACTTGACTTTAGTATCCTTGCTTTATGTTTTCAGGCTATCATAGTTAATCTTACACACTTAACTCAATAATATGGATTAGATCAATTAACCCATCAATTGATTTCATCATCAAAATTTGAGATTCAATAGATTCTACCGCCGGCCCTAACTTGTCTTTAGATAGGGCAGGTTACGGGCAGTGGCATCGCTAGTTCGGTGGTGCGACCGCCAGCTAGGTGGTGCCACTGCCTATAGGTAGTGAGCACTAGCTGCATTGTGGTAGTGCAGATTTGTGTGGTGCCGACATTATGTGGTTCCATCGTGTAAGATCTTTATCATTATATGGTGCACACACCTATTTACACAAACATCATATAAGATTTTTGAAGTTCTACTTTCGTAAGAGGAGAAAATTTATATAGAAAAATTCATATGGCTCATTAAGCATACTATAACTTCATAATTCAAATCTTATCTCAAGTGAAGAAATAATAGTGAACGATCTTTAAAAATAGAACTCAATTAAGAAAATCCAGAGAAAAATTTAAACAGGAACTCATGTATCAGAGAATTCAGCATACCTAATTCTCTTCTTATAAAATCAAATTATTCCTCAATCAAGGGTTTTGTACAAATATCAACTAATTGTTGTTTTGTATCAATAAATTCTAGAGATATGTTATAATTATTAATATGATCTCGTATAAAGTTATGCCTAATATCAATATGTTTAGTTCTAAAGTGTTGAATAGGATTTTTTATTAAGCATATTGCACTAGTGTTATCACACTTTATAGGTATGTTTTTTAGGTGAATTTCATAATCCTCTAAAGTGTTTTTTATCTATATAACTTGAGTACAGCATGCACCTCCTGCTATATACTCGACTTCAGTTGTAGATAATGCAATTGAGTTTTATTTCTTGGAAGAACAAAAGACAAGTGCGTGTCCTAAAAATTGACATGCTTCGGATATGCTTTTTCTATCTATTTGGCAGCCAGCAAAATCAGTATCGGCATAACTAAGCAATTCAAAGTTTTTTGATTTTGGATACCCTAATCCTAGTTTAGGAGTTCCTTTTAGGTATCTAAAAATCCTTTTAAAAACTTTTAAATGAGATTGCTTGGGGTTAGATTGAAACCTAGCACAAAGTCCTACGCTAAACATGATGTTCAGTCTAGTTGCGGTGAGATATAGTAAACTACCTATCATACCCCTATAAGTTTTTTGATCAAAGCTTTCTCCACTTTTGTCAATGTCTAACTTAGTGAAGGTACTCATAGGAGTATTAATAGCCTTTGAACCATCCATATTAAACTATTTTAGTAAGTCTAATGCATATTTTGTTTGACTAAGAAAATTACCATTACTAAATTGTTTGATTTGTAAGCCTAAAAAGAAAGTTAGTTCCCCTATTAAACTCATTTCAAACTCTAGGCTAATACTCTTAGCAAACGGTTCACATAAAAATTCATTTGTAGAACAAAAAATAATATCATCAATATAAATTTGAACAATAAGAAAATTATTCTCAAAATTTTTAATAAACAATGTAGTATAGACCTTGCCTTTATAGAAATTATTTTGGATAAGAAATGAGCTAAGTCTCTCATACCAAGCCCTTGGGGCTTGTTTTAATCCATAGAGAGCTTTAGTCAATTTAAACGCATGATTCGAAAAATTATCATTCTCAAATCCGGAAGGTTATTCAACATAAACTTCTTCGGAAATAAAGCCATTAAGAAAAGCACTTTTAACATCCATTTGAAATAATATAAAATTATTACTACTAGCATAGGCAAGGAGCATCCTTATGGCTTCTAATCGAGCCACAGGAGCGCAGGTTTCTTCAAAATCGATACCTTCCTCTTGGTTGAAACCCTTGGCCACTAATCTAGCCTTATTTCTAACCACAATACCAAATTTATCTTGTTTGTTTCTAAAGACTCATTTAGTACCAATAACTAAATGATCATTTGGCCTCGGAACAAGCTTCCACACCTCATTTCTCTTAAATTCATTCAACTCTTCTTGTATTGCGATAACCCATGAATCATCTTTTCAATGCTCATCAATGCATTTAGGTTCAATTGAGAAAGAAAAATGGTGTTGGCACAAAAATTTTTAAGATAAGAGCGAGTTTGAACCTCTTTTAATATGTCTCCTATGATTAGCTCCTTAGGATGACCATCTACGTACTTCTATTCCTTGGGTAAGGATGTTTCGGAAGAAGATGCATCTAAGTTGCTAGTTGAAGAAGAATGTTCATTTAAATTCAAGGCATCAAAATTAAGATCATCATCAAACACATTTTTCTTAAATTGGAAACTTTATTAAAGATAACATGAATAGATTCTTCTATAACCAAAGTTCTTTTGTTACATTTTTTTCATTCAAGATAAAACATTTATAACCAAAAACTTTAAAATATGAAAGGCTTTAGAAATAGAGGAATAACCAAGAAAAATTTCTTAATCGGATTTTGCATCAAACTTTCCTAAGACATTTTTTTCATTCAAGATAAAACATTTATAACCAAAAACTTTAAAATATGAAAGGCTTTAGAAATAGAGGAATAACCAAGAAAAATTTCTTAATCGGATTTTGCATCAAACTTTCCTAAGACATTTTTTTCATTCAAGATAAAACATTTATAACCAAAAACTTTAAAATATGAAAGGCTTTAGAAATAGAGGAATAACCAAGAAAAATTTCTTAATCGGATTTTGCATCAAACTTTCCTAAGACATTTTTTTCATTCAAGATAAAACATTTATAACCAAAAACTTTAAAATATGAAAGGCTTTAGAAATAGAGGAATAACCAAGAAAAATTTCTTAATCGGATTTTGCATCAAACTTTCCTAAGACATTTTTTTCATTTTGAACAATAAGAAAATTCTTCTCAAAATTTTTAATAAACAATGTAGTATAGACCTTGCCTTTATAGAAATTATTTTGGATAAGAAATGAGCTAAGTCTCTCATACCAAGCCCTTGGGGCTTGTTTTAATCCATAGAGAGCTTTAGTCAATTTAAACGCATGATTCGAAAAATTATCATTCTCAAATCCGGAAGGTTATTCAACATAAACTTCTTCGGAAATAAAGCCATTAAGAAAAGCACTTTTAACATCCATTTGAAATAATATAAAATTATTACTACTAGCATAGGCAAGGAGCATCCTTATGGCTTCTAATCGAGCCACAGGAGCGCAGGTTTCTTCAAAATCGATACCTTCCTCTTGGTTGAAACCCTTGGCCACTAATCTAGCCTTATTTCTAACCACAATACCAAATTTATCTTGTTTGTTTCTAAAGACTCATTTAGTACCAATAACTAAATGATCATTTGGCCTCGGAACAAGCTTCCACACCTCATTTCTCTTAAATTCATTCAACTCTTCTTGTATTGCGATAACCCATGAATCATCTTTTCAATGCCTCATCAATGCATTTAGGTTCAATTTGAGAAAGAAAAATGGTGTTGGCACAAAAATTTTTAAGATAAGAGCGAGTTTGAACCTCTTTTAATATGTCTCCTATGATTAGCTCCTTAGGATGACCATCTACGTACTTCTATTCCTTGGGTAAGGATGTTTCGGAAGAAGATGCATCTAAGTTGCTAGTTGAAGAAGAATGTTCATTTAAATTCAAGGCATCAAAATTAAGATCATCATCAAACACATTTTTCTTAAATTTGGAAACTTTATTAAAGATAACATGAATAGATTCTTCTATAACCAAAGTTCTTTTGTTAAAAATATGAAAGGCTTTAGAAATAGAGGAATAACCAAGAAAAATTTCTTAATCGGATTTTGCATCAAACTTTCCTAAGACATTTTTTTCATTCAAGATAAAACATTTATAACCAAAAACTTTAAAATATGAAACGTTGAGTTTTTTATTATTCCACAATTCATAAAGAGTTTTGGAAAGTAATGGTCTTACTAGAACCCTATTCATGACATAGCATGCCATATTAATGGCTTCGAAACAAAAATATTTGGGTAGGCTATGTTCGTTCAACATGGTTCTTGTCATTTCTTGTAAATTTCTATTTTTTTCTTTTTACTACTCTATTTTGTTGAGGATTCACAAAAAGTTTGGAAATCATGGTTTTGAAATTCTCCACCGTGATCACTCCGAATTGATGAAATCATAAAGTCTTTTTCATTTTGAACAAGTTTACAAAACTTTGAAAAATACCTAAAGCAATAGCTTTTGTGTGCCAAGAAGTATGTCCAAGTGTATCTACTATAATCGTCCACAATTACAAAGGCATATTTGTCATGCCCCTCAAAATATCGATAATATTAAAATTTTTCATCACAAATCAATCTAGGATCCAATCTAACATTTGAGGACATTGAGAAACATTCAGTCAAATTCACATTTTTAAAACCTGTGCAGGTTATAATCATATATCACATCACTCGAAAATTCACCTTTATGGAACCCAAGTCAACTTAACAAACATGAACAATAGTTATAAATCCACAAGCTAAATAGTTTATATAATCAGAACTCCAACCATTTCTTCCACAAATTCATATCATCATAAACTAAACTTAACATCCCAAAATTCAAAACTAAAGAGGTCTTATAACACTTTTACATGATACAACAATTCAAACCTATCAACAAAATTTCATTACATATAAAATGCACTTATACAACAATAACCTAACAACCAACAAGGCTTGCCCATGATTCTAAATAACTCTCTATTGCCTTAGCCTAATACAAACATCTCAAAGAGTGACAAGCTGACCTGAAATATTTATATAACAACGGAGTGAGCTAAAAATAGCTTAGCAAGTGACAAAATATACCTAGAATGAAAAAGAACAGTTTTAAACAAATAAGGTATCACAATGCAAGACAAGACAGAATACAAGAACTCTCAAGGTACTATATTATTAGATACAGAATCGTAAATGTCATGTCATTCAAAACACATTTGGTTCATAACAAATGGAGCACAAAGTAATTAGAGCATATCAATAGCGTATGAAATGTTCCGGAGCATATCATATCAATAGCGTATGAAATGTTCCGGAGCATATCAATAGCGTATGAAATGTTCCGGAGCATATCAATAGCGTATGAAATGTTCCGGAGCATATCAATAGCGTATGAAATGTTCCGGAGCATATCAATAGCGTATGAAATGTTCCGGAGCATATCAATAGCGTATGAAATGTTCCGGAGCATATCAATAGCGTATGAAATGTTCCGGAGCATATCAATAGCGTATGAAATGTTCCGGAGCATATCAATAGCGTATGAAATGTTCCGGAGCATATCAATAGCGTATGAAATGTTCCGGAGCATATCAATAGCGTATGAAATGTTCCGGAGCATATCAATAGCGTATGAAATGTTCCGGAGCATATCAATAGCGTATGAAATGTTCCGGAGCATATCAATAGCGTATGAAATGTTCCGGAGCATATCAATAGCGTATGAAATGTTCCGGAGCATATCAATAGCGTATGAAATGTTCCGGAGCATATCAATAGCGTATGAAATGTCTGGGAGCTCTCCCACGTTTGGGAGCTCTAACCACCCACGTCTAAGTGAAGTCATAGGGGGCTGGCAGAGTATCACAGGCTCTATGCATAACTCCCTTTAACATTTCTAGCAAAGGTTCACAATATCCCACAAATACTAGAGTACAAAAGGATAGTATAAATAATAAAACTGGGACATATCAGAAGCACATGCAGAACAACAAAATGTACATATACCTTTACGAGTCAATATGATGCAAACATAATCTTTCACAAATGAATTCAGATTTGAAAGGACATGAAAGCAAGAGCATACAAGAACTCCAAGCAAATCACATACAACTCAATTGAATTAAGAAGGTTAGATGAATTCAATGTCTAAAGAAATGAAACTGGAATAGGCACATAATGAAAGCAAATGTGGAACAATGGGTTATACGCGTGCCTATACGAGTCAATACGATAGAGCATAAACTTTACACAATAGGTATTAAGAATACAAATAATTTAAGAACAAGAGTATACAAGAATTTAAGCAGTAATATAAAGCTCAATTGAACAAGAAAGCTAAATGAAATGAATTTCCAAAGGAATGAAACTAGAATATGCGAAATCGACCAAAGCTCGATTTCTGGTAGAATTCGAGAGGCACATTGAACAATTGATTCAAACTATTAATCATTCTCCAATTTACTCAAAAAATATATCATTAAAAATATATTTCAATCTAGTTTCAGATAAAATAAGTTTTGTATGAATCGAAGTTTCTGACAAAGAGTTACAATTGATTTAGTAATCAAAGGTTAGAAAACGAAATAACTATTTTTGCAGAATTCATAAGGTCAGTTTCAATAGATAAGTAGGTAGGCATTTAGACTCTAAATCTTTTAATCTAGGTATCAAAAAGAAAGATCTACGAGTCTAGTTTCGAATGAAATAAGTTCCGAATAAATCAGAGGTCAGTGCATAAAATTATAACCATAACAAGGTAGAAAGGTCATATCTCGGAAGTTTCATATATTCAAATCGTTACGTCTAAACAGGAGACATATCAAATGCAAGGCTAGAACAATTCAAACTTTACATATTCAAGGTAAATGTAGAGATAAAATTGTAGTAAGGAAAGATCAGTACATTTGTAGTAGGAAAGATTAGAAAGTTTGCAATAGGAAGGATCGGAACACTTGCCTTTCAAAGGTATACGCCCGAATCATTCTTCTATTTTTTCCTTCATCTCCTCACCCTGTTCCATTTTCTATATTCGTCTTCTTTCTTCCTCCACAACTATAGCTCATGTAGAATATAGGGGCATAGTCATCTGCTCTCCCTTACTCTTATTCCTTCTTTTTCTTTCCCAAACGCAGCTGCCGTAGCCACCGTCGCTGCCGTTGCCATAGTCGCAGCCCCTTCCCCCTTACTACCTTCTTCCTCTTCTTTCATAGACACAGCTGCTGCATATGCTGCCACCACCGCTACAGCCGCAATCGCGGCCACAGCCCCTTTTTCCCCTTACCTTTCTTTTTCTTTTTTTCTTTCCTCTTCCTCTTTCGCCACACAGTTGCTGCAGTTGTTGCTGCAGCCACAACCACAGCCCAGCCCCTTCTTTCCCTTCTCTTCTTTCCTAATTGCAACTGTCGTAGTCGCAGTCGCAGCCACGGCCATAGCCACCATAGCCGCAGCCTCTTCTTCCTCCCCTGCTTTGTTTCCTCTCCTTCTTCTCTTCCAGCTGCAGTTGCCACTGTCGCAGTTGCCACCCCTTCTCCTCTTCCTCTCTTCTTCCCTTTTCCTCCCCAACGCACAGCACCTCCTCTCCTTCGTTTCCTCCTATGGGAAACAGAGGTGCCGCAGCCTCTTCACCCACTTCTACTTCTTCTCTTCCTCTTCTTCTTCTCCTTCTTCTTCTCCTTCTCTTCTTATCCTCTTGTTCCCTTCTCCTACCCGATACTCCACACCTTCTCACTGCAGCCCATGCCATAGCCATCCTTCTTTTTTCTTCTTCTCTTCTTCTTCTTCCTCTTCTTCTTCTTCTCCTCCCCGACGCCCCACACCTCCTCTCCTTTGTTTTCACCTGGAAACAAAGGTGTTGCAGCCCTAGCTGCTGCCACCTCTCCCTCTTCCCTCTCTTTTCCCTTTTCTTCTCCTTCTCTTCTTCTCCTCTTCTTCCCTTCTCCTCCCCAATGCCCCACACCTCCTCACAGCAGCCCTTACCATAGCCACCCTCCTCTTTTCTTCTTCTTCTCCTCTTCTTCCCTTCTCCTCCCCGATGCCACACACCTCCTCGTTGTAGCCTTTGCCACAGCCACCCTCCTCTCTTCTTCTTCTTCTTTTCCCTCTACTTCTCTTCTTCTTCTCCCCACACCCCACAGCTCCTCTCTCTATTTCATGGGAAACAGAGAGCATGGGAGGCTGTGGGATAAAACTGAAATTTTTGGTTTTTTTTTTGTAACTTAATAATTTAGTCCTTGAAATGTCTATATTTATATATAGGTCCTCCAATTTACAAATAAGTCCTTACATAAATTTTAAAAATGAAGAATATTACACTCTCCCCCTCTTAAAAGAAAATTTAGTCCTCTAAATTGGTTATATCTCAATCGATGAAAATATGAGGATTACATTTTCTTCAATTCCTCCTCTAGCTCCCAAATTGCTTCATTAATTCAATAAAGTTACAAAATCATCCTAGAGTGATTGAAATATCCTCCTCCTTGATCCTCAATAGATGGTAACCTGACCTTCGATCAATCTTAGAAAATACTTGTGCACCCTGCAGTTGATCAAACAAGTCATCACTTTAGAGGATACTCATTTTTTTATGGTCACCTGATTCAATTGTCTAAAATTAATATAAAGTCTCAATGTTCCATCCATCTTTTTAACTAACACTGGAGCACCCGATGATGAAATATTAGGCCAAATAAAATCCTTATTTAATAGTCCTTGTAGTTGTTTTTTCAATTTCACTTACTCAAATGATGTCATTCTGTAGAGAGGCTTAGATATTGGGATTGTCCCAAGGGCCAAATCAAAAGCAAAGTCATGTCTGAAGGTAATTCGGGCAAGTCATCTTGGGATATATCAAGTAAGGTGGTAAATCATATCTAATACTCTCAAAATAAAAGCTGGATTGATCTAATATTGAAAAAGTTATCATTTTGTATAATAATCTATATTGGTATGATAAAAAGATAGTCAATCCATACCAAGTATAATATCAAAATTCTAAATCTCTAGGTGAACCAAATCAATAAAAAGTTTGAGTTCTACAATAAAAATCAGACAAGATATCCAAATCAAGTTTATTATCAAAGAATCTCCAATAATCGTATTTACATATAGCACATAATGCAGTGGTCTAGGTTGAATACCCAAGTAATAAGTAAAATATTACGAATCAAATCATAGATGGGACCCATGGTCAAACAAATATTTGTATTATTTTATAAACATGAATAATACCTTTGACCACTGATTCAGAAGTTTTAGAATCATATTCAATGATAGCATATACTCTGACATGGGCTGATAATATAGGAGGTAGTGACTCTTTCTTCTTATTCAAATGGCAGTCTTTTATTTTATGTTCCAACTTTCCACGAGCAAAATAGACTCTAGTCACCCACAAACACAAACTTGTTTCATAATTTAACTCGCATCTTACACAGGATTAAGTCTTTTGTGGTGACTTCCATTTTCAAATCTAGATGTCTTCCTTTTGTTATCACTTTCTGATTCATTTCCAATCATTTTTTTTTTATTCGTAAACTTGTCCTAGCTATTCTTATCCTTAATCTCCAGAAATTCTTTTAATTATCAAAATAATTTCGTACATCAAATATCTTCTCCATTTGCATCATCCATTTTTCTACCACCAATGGATTAGGTTCACTACGCTTTCATTGCACCACTCTGATTTAATATCCTCGATCAACCCTTTTATCCCCCTTAATTAATTAGAAGAAAATGAAGTAGGAGGACCAAATGTCCTCATCATCCTAAATTCCTAAAATGCATCAAAGAAAATTTTCACCGATCACTATAGTTCACTATACCTCAATATATTTGGCACGTCAATATATCAAATATTTTAGTGATCCTCAAACAATGCTCTGATACCACCTGTGTCACGCCCCTCAAAATATCAATAATATTAAAATTTTTCATCACAAATCAATCCAGGATCCAATTTAACATTTGATGACACTGAGAAACATTCGGTCAAATTCATATCTTTAAAACCTGTGCGGGTTATAATCATATATCACATCACTCGAAAATTTACCTTTATGGAAACCCAAGTCAACTTAACAAACATGAACAACAATTATAAATCCACAAGCTAAATAATTTATATAATCAAAACTCCAACCATTTCTTCCACAAATTCATATCATCATAAACTAAACTTAACATCCCAAAATTCAAAACGAGAGAGGTGTTTTAACACTTTTACAAGATATAACAATTCAAATCTGTTGACAACATTTTGTTACATACAAAATGCACTTATGCAACAATAACCTAATAACCAACAAAACTTGCCCATGATTCTGAATAGCTCTCCACTGCATCAACCCAATACAAACATCTCAACAAGTGACAAGTTGACCTAAAAGATTTATATAATAACGGAGTGAGCTAAAAACAGTTCAGCAAGTGACAAAATATGTCTAGAATGAAAAGGGATAGTTTCAAACAAATAAGGTATCACAATGCAAGGTAGAATACAAGAACTCTCAAGGTACTATATTATTAGATACAGAATCGCAAATGTTATGTCATTCAAAATACATTTGGTTCATAACAAATGGAGCACAGAGTAATTGGAGTATATTAATAACGTATGAAATGTTCTGGAGTATATCAATGACATTTTGAACATTTTAATAACAGATGAAACATTTCGGAGCATATCAATAACAAATGAATCATTTCAGAACATATCAATGGTATATGAAATATTTCAAAGCAAATTAATGGCATATGAATCATTTCGGAGCATATAGAAGAACAAATATGAAACAAAGGCTCAAACGTCGAATTTGATGTTGCACTCATATCATTCTTATCCAGAACACATATAGAAACACATAACCAAAGCTCTGGATATCATATCAAACACATAGAAGGTGAAGTGGGACCATAACATAATATGGTACATCCATTTCTGAATGACCACCAAACATAAGTCTCCCACGACTGGGAGTCTCTCACATTTAGGAGCTCCATCCACCCACGTCTGAGTGAAGTCATAGGGGGCCGATAGAGCATCATAGGCTCTATGCATAACTCCCTTTACCATTTCTGGCAAAGGTTCATAATATCCCACAAACACCAGAGTATAAAAGAATAGTATGAACAATAAAATTAGGACATATCGGAAGCACATGCAGAACAACAAAATGTACATATGCCTTTATGAGTCAATACGATGCAAACATAATCTTTCACAAATGAATTCAGATTTGAAAGGACATGAAAGTAAGAGCATACAAGAATTCCAAGCAAATCACATACAACTTAATTGAATTAAGACAGTTAGATGAATTCAATGTCTAAAGAAATAAAACTGGAATAGGCACATAAAGAAAGCAAATACGGAACAATGGGATATACACGTGCCTATACAAGTCAATACGATAGAGCATAAACTTTACACAATAGGTTTCAAGAATGTAAATAATTTAAGGATAACAGCATATAAGAATTTAAGCAGTAGTATAAAGCTCAAGTGAACAAGAAAGCTAAAAGAAATCAATTTCCAAAGGAATGAAACTAGAATATGCGAAATCAACCATAGCTTGATTTTTGGCAGAATTTGAGGGGCACATTGAACTAATAATTCAAACTATCAATCATACTACAATTTACCCCAAAAAATATATCATTGGAAATATATTTCAATCTAGTTTCAGATAAAATAAGATTTGTATGAATCCAAGTTTTCAACAAAGAGTTACAATTGATTTAGTACCCAAAGGTCAGAAAACAAAATCACTATTTTACAGAATTTATAGGGTCAGTTTCAATAGATAACTGGGTAGGCATTTAGACTCTAAATCTTTTATTCTAGGTATCAAAAGAAAGATCTACAAGTCTAGTTTCTAATGAAATAAGTTTTGAATAAATCAGAGGTCAGTGCATGAAGTTATAACCATAAAAACGTAGAAAGGCTATATCTCGAAAGTTTCACATATTCAAATCGTTACATCTAAATATGAGACATATCAAATGCAAGGCTAGAATAATTCAAAGTTTTCAAATTCAAGGCAAATTCAGAGATAAAATTCTAGTAAGGAAAGATTAGGACACTTGCAATAGGAAAGATTAGAAAGCTTGCAATAGGAAGGATCGGAACACTTGCCTTTCAAAGATTTTGATCCGAAGATCCAAAGAAAGTATACGCCCGAATCATTCTTCTATTTTTTCCTCCATCTCCTCACCCTGTTCCATTTTCTATATCTATCTTCTTTCTTCCTTCACAACTGCAGCTTGTGCAGAACATAGGAGCACAATCATCTGCTCTCCCTTACTCTCATTCCTTCTTTTTCTTTCCCAAACGTAGCTGTCGTAGCCACTGCTGTTGTCGCTGCCATAGTCGCAGCCCCTTCCCCTATACTACCTTCTTCCTCCTCTTCTTTCGCAGACATAGCTACTGCATATGTAGCCACCGCCGCCATAGCCGCAATCACGGCTATAGCCCCTTTTTCCCCTTTCCTTTCTTTCTCTTTTTTTCCTTCCTCTTCCTCTTTCGCCACGCAGCTGCTGTAGTTGCCTCCACAGTCACTACATCCATTGTAGCTGCAACCACAGCCCAGCCCCTTCTTTCGCTTCCTTCTCTTCTTTCCTAGTTGCAACTACCACAGTCGCAGTCGCAGCCATGGCCACAGCCACCGCAGCCATAGCCACAACCTCTTCTTCCTCCCCTACTCTGTTTCCTCTCCTTCTTCTCTTCCAGCTGCAACTACCACTACCACAGCTGCCATGCCTTCTCCTCTTCCTCTCTTCTTCCCTTTTCCTCCCCGATGCACAACACCTCCTCTCCTCTGTTTTCTCCTATGGGAAACAAAGGTGTCATAGCCTCTTCACCTGCTTCTACTTCTTCTCTTCCTCTTCTTCTTCTTCTCCTTCTTCTTCTCCTCTTCTTCCCTTCTCCTACCCGACACCCCACACCTTCTCACTACAGCACATGCTGTAGCCATCTTTTTTTCTTCTTCTCTTCTTCTTCTTCCTCTTCTTCTTCTTCTCCTCCCCGACGCCCCACACCTCCTCTCCTCTGTTTCCACCTATAGAAAATAGAGGTGCTGCAGCCCTAGCTACTGCCACCTCTCGCTCCTCTCCCTCTTCCCTCTCTTTCCCTCTTCTTCTCCTTCTCTTCTTCTCCTCTTCTTCCCTTCTCCTCCCCAATGCCCCACACCTTCTCGTTGCAGCCCTTGCCGCAGCCACACTCCTCTTTTCTTTTTCTTCTCCTCTTCTTTCCTTCTCCTCCCCGACACCACACTCCTCGTCGCTGCAGCCCTTGCCATAGCCACCCTCCTCTCTTCTTCTTCTTCTTCTTCTTCTTCTTCTTCTTCTTCTTCTTCTCTTCCCTCTATTTCTCTTCTTCTTCTCCCCACACCCCACAGCTCCTCTCTTTGTTTCACGGGAAACAGAGACCGTGGGAGGTGGTGGGATAAAACCGAAATTTTTATTTTTTATTTACAACTTAACAGTTTAGTCCTTGAAATGTCTATATTTACATATAGGTCCTTCGATTTACAAATAAGTCCTTACATAAATTTCAGAAACGAAGGATATTAAAATATTTGCTACCTCCTAGGCTTAATGTATCAATTGGTCCAAACAAATTCATATGGATCAATTGCAATGGTCTAGAGGTGCTTATTTGATTCTTTAATTTTAAACTACCTTTTATTTATTTTCCTAGTTGACATGCATCACACACATTATCTTTAACAAATTTAATATTAGGAATACCTCTTACAAGTTCTTTAGATGAGATTTGAGAGATTAGTTTCATGCTAACATGACCTAATCTCCTATGCCAAAGCCAAGCATCATCATTCAAAACCGAAAAACACATTTCATTATAAAGATCATCAATGTCAATAGTATCCACATTATTTTGTTTTATGGCAATCATAGAGGAGTTTTTGTGTGGTTATTTAATAATACAAGCATTAGATTCAAATTTAATGACATATCCTTTATCATATAATTGACTAATGCTCAAGAGATTGTGCTTTAAGTCATCAACCAATAACACATCTTTAATCAACAAGTTATATTTGTTACCTATGGTTCCTTTGCCAATGATTTTACCCTTATTGTTATCTTTGAAGGTGACATACCCTTCGTCTAGGCTAGTGAGCTTAGAGGATTGAGATGGATCTCCGATCATGTACCTTGAGCATCTACTATCAAGGTACCATCTCTTGCTCCTAGCTTATGATGGTGAAAGTTTCTACAAAAAAGGATGATTTTTAGGTACTCATTTGACCTTTGGTGTCTCAAAAATTGATCGGCTTAACTTATCATTTTGCATGTAGCTCTTTACGGTTCCTTTAGGAACTTAAATCAATTTGTGTAGACTACATCTCTTAAACATACATTGATAAGCAACATGGCCAAATTTATAACAAAAATTGCTTTTGTTTCAGGGTGAAACATGCAAAGTTGAGCCTTTATCAAAGATGGTTAGATTTTTATGAGTGTTACTCACAAAGCCGATTCCATTTCTTCTATGAACATGATTCTTACTTGCAAGAATCATGTTTAAGGATTTGTTACCTATTTCAAATTTTTCTAAGATTTCATATAGTTGCATATTTTCCTTTTTAAGTATTTCTAATTCATCACATTTTGTGCAAGGAGCTAAACTATTATCATGCTTAATTTTTAGTCTATCAAAATCACTAACAAGATAATCATGCTCCTTTTTCAGTAATTTATATTTTTTACTAACTAATTTACATTCATCAAATAAATTATGAAAAGCACTTAATAGTTCATCAAAAGATAAATTTACATCTAATGAACTGCTTACCTCATCTTCGATAGCCATTAGTGCGTAGTGAGCAACTTGCTCGGTGTTGGTTGGGCTCCTCTTTTTTAGATGCACTTGAATCATCCCAAGTTGCTTTAATAGCCTTCTTTTTCTTTGGTTGCTTCTTCTTTGCTTGGGGATATTCCCTTTTGAAATATCCTGGCTTCTTGCATTCATAGCATATAACTTGTTCTTTTTTGGGTTTAATTTTATTTTTAGTGTCATTTTTAAATTTATTCCTTTTTATGAATTTTTGAACTTTCTTATCAAGATTGCCAAGTCAATATCATAGTCCTCATCACTTGAATTTTCTTTCAAATTATTTTCATGAATTCTTAGTGTTATATCATTCTTGTTCTTCGGAAGGTTGTTCTCAAGCTCTTCATGAGTGTTGTAAGTTATCTCATAGGTCATTAGTGACCCAATTAGTTCTTCGAGAGGAAAGTTATTTAAATCCTTGGCCTCTTGAATAGCCATTACTTTAGGGTCTTAAATCTTTGGAAGGAATCTTGAGATTTTATTAATAAGTTCAAAGTTCAAAACATATTTGCTAAGAGCTTTTAAACTATTGACGACATCCGTAAAACAGGTGTACATGTCGATAATAGTTTCACTTGGCTTCATCCGAAATAATTCAAAAGTGTGAATTAAAGATTATCTTTAACTTCTTTACTCTACTAGTGCCTTCGTGAGTGACTTCGAGTGTGTGCCAAATATCAAAAGTCATTTCACAAATAGACACTTGATTGAACTCGTTTTTATCTAATGCACAAAACAAGGCATTCATAGCCTTGGTATTTAAATCGAAAGTCTTCTTCTCCAACTCATTCGAATCATTCATTGGAAGAGAAGACTTTTGAAAGTCATTTTCCATAAGGTTCCATAACTCAAAATCCATTGAAATTAGAAAGATCCTCATTCTAGTCTTCCAATATGTGTAATCCATCTCATTGAACATGGGAGGACGTGTAATTGAATGACCCTCTTGACTATCGGCAAAAGCCATCACTCTTAGGGTTTAAACTAAATCGAGAGTAACCGAGCTCTAATACCAATTGTTAGGATCGAGTCAATACTAAGAGGGGGGGAGGTAAATTAGTGTAGCGAATTAAAACGTCAGTTTAAATTTCTTTATACGTTAAAAATGATCTTGAAAGATAACTTGAAAGCATGTTTGATCATAAGGGTAGTGAAAGCCAAGTAAGAAGGAATTAAAGCTATTGCAAAGTAAGTAAATAGTAATAATAGAAATGTAAACCAGAATTTATAATGGTTCGATCGATGTGACCTACATCCACTTCCGATTCCTCCTCTGTCATGGTCACCAGCATCTACTAATGGTCTTCCTTCAATAGGCGAAGACCAATCACCTCTTTATAGTGCTTTCCCCTTTTCACGGGTTTAGGAGATAACCCTTGCAAGCCTCACACATCTCTTGAATGATCTCAACACTTAGAAAGGGAGGCGGAGGACTCTTGCACTTGTACAACAACTTTAACACTCCAAGAATTCAAGATTATGTTAACACTTTCATGCCCTTTCATGCAGAAAAGGGTGGGGTATTTATAGACCCTAATTGCTTCAGAATTAGAGCTAAAAAGTGTCACAACCCCATATTTCGGGGTACTAGCGATATCACCGTCATTATTGGGCGGTACTACCACTTGTAGACTAACACTAGGTGATCCCACCACTCAATCTGGGCGATATGACCATCTGATAGCATTAACTGTTGGCGGTACCACCGCCTAGAACACTTGGGAGACTGAGTCCTAGGTGGTGCCAATACCAACCGTTACTTTAGGTGTTGAATGGGCTGTTCAACCGGCCAAACTCAACCCTATTAAGGGCCTAATTGGCCCCTAATTGAGTATTGGAATCACCTCTCAATCCTAACTCAACTTAATGACTAACTATGATAATTAAGGCATTTAACAAGTAACTCTGTCTAGTATGTCAATTGTTCTTTTAGTGATCTTCCGACGAACTTCTCAATGAACTTCCAACAAACTCTTGATAAACTCTCAACGAACTCCCGATGAACTCTCGGCAAACTTCGGATGAACCCTCAACGAGCTCCTGATGAACTCTCAATAAACTTACGGCATATCATCATAATCTTCATCGTATCGTTTGGTTTTTGACTCCAGCCCAATATCTGCTTTATGCCTTATCGCTATCGTAGTTAATCCTATACACTTATCTCAACATATAGATTAGATTAAATAATTTACCAACTAATTTCATCATCAAAATCCAAGATTCAACAATGATACCCTGTGCTTCAGCGATAGGGTCTATCATGTATGCCATACTATGTACTAGACCTAATATAGCACATGCTCTGAGTGTCACGAGTAGATATCAAGCATATCCAAGCTTGGAGTACTAGAAAGTAGTAAAGTGTATTCTTATGGACTTGCGAAGGATTAAGGATCTTTTACTAGTACATGGAGGTAGTAGCCGCAACATTGAAGCCTACATGGACTCAAGTTTCCAGTTCGATATCAATGATAGTAAGTCAAATTTTGGATATGTATACACCTTGAATGGAGGAGCAGCATGTTGGAAGAGTTCCAAGTAAGATACTACTACTAACATGACCACAGAGATGGAGTACATTGCTGTAGTAGAGGCAGCAAAGGATGGAGTCTGGATGAAGTTTGTCATAGATCTAGGAATTATGTCGGGCAACGAGGAGCCGATTCCCTTATATTGTGACACAATGGGACGATTGCTCAAGCGAAGGAACCCAGATCTCCTCAGAAGTGTTCCAAAGAGATTCTATCTAATCAGAGAGAACATAGCCCGAGGAGATGTAGTTATGAAAAGAGTTTCATCCGAAGATAACATCGTAGATCCACTAATAAGTCGTTGAATCATATTGTCTTTAAGCGTCACAAGGGTCTAATAGGGATCAGACACATAAGTGATTGGCTTTAAGTCAAGTGAGAGATTACTAGTCATAGGTGCCCTAAAAGACAATCATTAGAGAGATAACATGTGTGACATTATACACATTCTTTCTGCTCAATATATTATTTTGGCATTTCATCACTTTATACTACTTGTTGCATATATGCATATATACATATATATACATATATACATACAGAAACATATATACATATACATATATACATATACATATACACATAGACATATACATATACACATATATATATACATATATATGCAATATATATACATGTATATATACATGTATGTATATATACATGTATATATATATACATGTATATATATATACATGTATAATACATACATGTATATATACATGTATATATACATATTATATAATACTATATATACATACTATATATATATATACAAATACACACATACATATACATATATATATATATATACATACATATTTACATATATAAATATGTATTAAATATGTGTAGATATGTATATATATGTATATATAAGTATATATAAATGTATATATATATATATTATATATATATACATATATATACATATATATATACATATATATATACATAAATATATATATACATAAATATATATATATGATATACATATATATATATATATATATCTATACATACATAACATATATCAATACATATATATGTACACATCACACACATATAATATAGATATATATAATATATATATGTATATATATATATATATGTATATATATATATATATGTATGTATATATATAATATACATAACATACATATATGTATCATTATATATTTATACATATATATATATATATAATATATATATATATATAAAAATATATATATGTATACAAATATATGTATACATATGTATATAATATAATATATATATTATACATATATATATGTATACATATATTTATACATATATGTATACATATATATGTATACATATATACATATATTATATATATATAGATATATATTATATATATGTATACATATATATGTATACATATATATATAGATATATATATAATATATATGTATATATATATAATATATATTATATATATGTATATATATACAATATGTATATATATATATGTATACATATATTTATACATATATGTATACATATATGTATACATATATGTATACATATATGTATACATATATGTATATGTATATATATATGTATATATATGTATACATATATATACATATATGTATACATATATGGATACAGACTAGATGGGGTGTGTAGCTCGGTAGTTGTTATTAGTTCGTGTGTGTGAGTAGGCTGAAGTATACAAATGGGATACAGGAGGGAGTAGGGAGGCGGGAGCAGAAGGATAGAGAGGTATACCGAGAAGAAGGAGAAAGTGTAGAATAATTGATATAGGTGTGGGGTGGTTGGTGTATGAGGGAGGATGGTGAGTGCTGCAGGTAGCGTAGCGGTGAGTTGACACAAATAAACATACATAGAGAGAGAGAAGAGATAAGTGGTTTTTTGTAGTGAGAGGGAGTTAGCTAAGGTCGATTATAATGTACGAGTGTGGAGAGAAGAGAGAGGAGATGTGGGGGGGGATGAGTGAGTATGGAGGGGGTAGGGGTGATAGGGAGATATAGAGTGTGTGGGCGGGGGGGGGGGTGGGTGGGTTGTGGGGGGGGGGGTGGGTAGAGAGGGGGTAGGAGCAGAGACATAGATGAATACATAGACAGAGGGGAGAGAGAGAGGGAGACAGAGAGAGGGAGACAGAGAGAGAAGAACATAGATATAGATGAGACATTATATAGATACATATATATATATAGGTATACATATATATACATATATATATCTATATATATATATATAATATATGCATATGTACACATATATGTATTCGGCGTGGTAGGGTTGGGGGTTTTTAGAGGGGGGGGTAGCGGTCGTTCTGTTGTTTGTAGAATAGTGTTTTGGTGGTGAGGTGGGTTATATGTGTAGGGTGGTATTAGTAATAGTTTTCGTTTTTTGG